>KK499908.1:368202-686377 GCA_000688715.1 Glossina pallidipes | reverse complement strand
ATTATTATTATTATTATTACTATTATTATTATTATCATAATTTTAGACTAATCAAATAAATTCTTGGACTAAAAGGAAAAAAGACATTGAGCACTAGCAACACAGGCTATCAGCTCTACTTTACAAAAGAACATAATATATTAAGTCTAATAGTTTTGGTAAAGATATATATTGTATTGATATTGCGTTCTGTAGCTGATTTTAGGATGTCCATTGGATTAGTTGCTCCACATGCAATACTTCTAGCAAAGGGAAAGTTGAGGCACTCGTAAAGAATGTGCTTTATAGTGAGACTTCGTTCACAATTGCAGATTGGGGTTGAAGACTGCTTTAAGATGCATTGGTGAGTTGCAATTGGATCGCCAAGGCGAGTTCTCGAAAATGTTTTGATCTTGATTTTCTCAATGTTTGTTGGATATAAAGGTGGAATTAATTGATGGTTAATAGAAGGGTAGTGATGATGATGGTATTGTAGACTTCCTTCCATAATTCTCTGTTTAATTTTTTTTCCAATGTATCTTTGAAGGCCCAACTTTTTCATGACATCGTCCATAATTAGAGGTGCAGAAGCAGCATACTTCGCTGCTCGATCAGCTTGCCCATTGCCTAATAAACCGATATGACTGGGTACCCAAAGCATTTAATTTTATCGCCGCATATTGTAATGATATTCCTTAACTTGTTGATGGTGCTCCATCTCGAAGTCGAAGCATTCCGTATAGCTTTTAATGCAAGCAAACTATCAGTAACAATGACAGTTTTGAGTTTATCTTTATGGGAAAGGTTCGCAGCGTGAAGGATCGCTCTGCCTTCGGTTGTGAAAGGTGAAGCACTTTCATGAAATGTGTGATTGAGAAGAACCAATCCTGAAGCATCTACCCCGGCTCAACCAAATGGTAGACCGAAGGATTTTGAGCCATCTGTATATAAAAGATTCCAACCGTTACTCTCCAGTACTTGGGTTTTTTCAGCAATTAGAGTAATTTGGAGTGTCTTCTTTCTTGTACATAGACAGCGAAATATCAAAAGCGTGGTCTTTCAAAACCCATGGTGGTTTAAGACGAAAATGGCGATAAATTTTTAAGGGATCGGATGGCGACTTATTTTCGTGGCAATAACAATCTTTTTCACATCTTCACCGAAAGTAGATTTGTTTGAATTGAGAATTGAGAAGCTTGGGAACGATTTTAGCTCTTAATTCATAAAGTCTATTTTCTAAAGCTGTAAGTCCAATTTCAATTATGATGTTGTTGATGGACGTCGTCCGAAAAGCATAGGATGTTGATATTAGATTTGTAGCTATTGCTATAAATTATCAAACCGTAGTCGATCTTGCTTAAAACAAGCATTGTGGTAAGATAAGCAATAGTGTTAGTGCGCGCTAATTCATTGAAAGCGATCTGAAAAAGCGTGACAGAAAGAGGAGATCCTCGTGGAATACCATTCATTAGTGGAAAAAATCAGAGAAATGATTGTTAACACTAACTTTAAACCGCCGATGCGATATGGACGATTTGAAGAGCAATAGCATCCGAAAGAGGAATTGGGATTCTTTTATTTTCGATGAAGGCACTGGAGAAGTTGCTGTCAGAGGAATATTCGCACCGCACTTTTCCAAAATAATTGGAAATTTCACCTGCGTCAGTTAAAGTTGCATTGGGAGTGCAAATGGCAGAAATTTCGTTCGAATTTGAAGTCCCACTGAATCTGTTGATTTTTTTCCAGATAAATTTCATTGATGTGTTTCTGTGAATTCTTTTCGAAAAAGCTTTAGATCCGAGTGCCTAGAGCATTGGACATCTCTTGAAACGGTGTCGTAAATCCATTTTATTTTTCCCTAATAACGAAAGCGTGTTGTTCCTCCAAGGAAGCCGTGCTCGTTTAAAATAGTTGTTGGATTGAGGAATAGAACGATAATCAGTCGTGCGAATGGCCTTACATATAATAGCAGCATCATGGTTGCAGGTCCCGTTAAGTGGCTTTGAATTCAGAAATGACTCGGCATGTTTGGAGTAATTAATCCAATCCGCTTTATCTATGAGGAATTTAACTTGTTTTGCCTAAGTAACAAAGAAGTTTCAAAGATCGATTATGATTGAAAAGTGATCATCAGAAATAGACCACGGAACCAGCGGAACAAGTGGCGGAGAGCACATGTTAAAGCAATGTGCGGAAAGGTGTGATGAGTTGAAAAATGCGTTGGTCTTCCATCGTTTAAATTGCAGAGATTGCTTTGAATGAAGATTTTTTCTAAAACAGTACCACGAGTATTGTTCACTGTTGAGCCCCAGATGGTATTCCAGCTATTAAAGTCGCCGCATATAATTAATAGGGGGGAAAGTACAGAGAATAAATTGTAGAGTTCTTGCTGAGAAAATGATTGAGAAAGTGGGATATAGAGCGAAAGCACTGTAAATTTTATGTTTAAGATTATTTGTATCGCTACGGCTTGTGTGTATGAGCTTACATTAATGCGTTTGTGAGGTATATTTGATTTTGTAAAAACACCAACTCCTTGTGTGGAATATGAATTTTGGTCAGCATTCGTGAAGTATCCAGTGTATAATTTGGGTGGAATAGGATTTCAGTGGGTGTCTTGAAGGGATGTAAAGGTTGGATTAAAATCATCTATGAGTGTACGAAGTTCATCAAAATTATTAATAAGTGCTTCAATGTTCCATTGTAGAATTGTAAACAGTCTATTTAATTGTAGTGACGTGGAAACGGAGTGGTAGGTGGGTTAAGTTGACATGTCAGCGTCTCCGTCAAAAATGTCGCTACAGCAATTTTGCTATAGCGAATAATTTATTCTTACCAGCAGAATAATCTGTACTTAGGTGGTTGCATACATTTCAAGTGCAACGAGTGGGCGCACGTGAATAATATGAAATTGAAGGTTGATTAAGGGATGAAAGATTGCATTCATTCCAACTTGTAATTTGCTGACTAGAGCTGAGAGCTGGTGATTCTGAGGAATTTAGTTTATTACGCTTTAGGATACATGTTGTTATTTTAATTTTTTCAATATTTGTTGTTGGTTTGATTTTTTCAATATTATCTTTGGCGGGTGATGGAACTGGTTTCTCAATATGATTTTTTGCTGATGGTAGAACAGATTTTTCATCGGCAGGAGTTGGACTTAAAGGTTTATTAAGCTCGATTTGCGAGGCGACCGTAGCGTAGGATTAATAATTCTTTTGATTCCAGTTGGATTTATTTCCTGATACATGCGTCGCGCTTCGCCCATGCTACAGTAATTTTCTGTTTTGATTTGTAGAATTTCGCGCATTTGTACATAACGGGGGCATTGTCTGTCTAACGCCGAGAGCTGATCATTGCAATCTATGCAGAAACTACGAGTACAGCTTTCAGCATATGTAGGAAGATCACAATTAGCACAAAATGGAGCATTATTGCATCTTTTTGCAGTATGACCAAAGCGTTGGCAGTTTTTGAATCTCGTGCGATTTGAAAAGTAGAGTTCCACTTTACACTTGTACGAAGCCACACCAACAGTTTGCGGTAAACGATAGTTTTTCTGTCGTCATTTAATTTAGTAAATTTATTAGCTTCAGTTACACCTTGATTGCTCATTTCGCGAACTATTTCTTCTTTCGGTACATGTTTTAAACACGGATTATAAATTACGCCTTTACCACAGTTGAGTTTAGTGGAAATTGGACATAAATTAGCTAGTGATTTTAACTTTAAGAGGCTCTCAGTCGCGCGCGGATTACCAGCGACAACAAGTAAATTACCATCACGTAGAATCGAGCTAAAGTCTATATATGTTGTAATGCCATCTAGAGTTTTTTTATAGCGAAAGGACTGATTTGCGAAATTGTTATGCTAGCATCTGTTGAAGAAATAACTAGATATTTTTGGCAATCGCCATAATGGTACTGATCGGTAATACCGGAAAATCCGAATTTTTCATTTTCTCTGTGGTGATTTGTTCGCTAATAGATGAAACTTATTTGAGTTTTTGTCTGGCGCCCCCGGAGCCACCATGCCTTTTGTTGTCGGTTTATTATTTAGTAATTTAGGAAAAAACCATTCACTGGAGAAAGATTGGGAACTACTAAATAATGGAAAATGTTAATTTTTATTATTTTTTTTTTAATATATAGAGAAGACAAAAGCACACACAGTATCCCCGATAACCAGATTAGCATAAAACCCTGAAAAGACACGAGCCAAATACACGGGAAACCCGTAACAATCAAAAAATCGCACTACTCAGAACACAAGTCGACTACGAATGATTTTTATAAGCCCCTTCCATTCGAATTTTTTTTAGTATTTACATTTTTTTAAATAATTTATATGAAACTTTTCCAAATCTTTTTAAAAAAGTCAGAAAACTTAATAAATAGATTCGAGAGGTGACATCCTTTTATTGTGAGCCGTACCCTGATAACCCTAAAAGAATTGAAGACCAACAAATAAGCTAAAGAAATTGAAGTAAACTTCTTACAATGTCAGGCGTGTAAATATGAAACCAGGATTCACCCATAAATCGCCCTAAAATCGCTTGTAAAGACATACATATTTGAAGTTGTGTTTTTTTTTAGCCTGGATATTTGGCAACAATAAGTATTTGTAATACCAAGACCTATCGCAAACTACAACTACATCTTTTAACAACGAAAATGTCGAGTTTTGTGCTAAATAAAGAGCATTTGTCGGCAACACATTTCCTTTGCCCAAACGATAGAAAGGAAAGATTTTTTTGGATCGTACCCTAACCGCGGATGAAAAGTGGATGCATTTTGAGAATCCCAAGCATAAAAATTCATTGGTACATGGCATGAAGATGATATTCTGCATTTAGTGTGACCAGAGGAGTGTTGCTTGCGGTTAGTTTTTAAAGTTCGGTGAAATGGTTAACGCCGAACGCTGTCAACTACAATTAACGATTTCAATCGTGAGTTGTTCAAAAAACGTTCGAAATATAAAAAAAGGAACAGTGGCTCCGTTTTTCACATGACGCACTCATTTGCGAAGTGCTAGCCGAAATGCTGTTTATTCACCAAAGTTTTGCACTTGCTGAAAGCAGCCCCTTTTTTGTGTCATGGCATCCACAAACTGTCAGGCAGGTGGGAAAATGTGTAGCTTGCGAAGACCAATACTTTGAATAAAATATCGCTTATTTTTTCATACAATTAACGAATGAAAAATGTTGATTAGAAGCAACGTAAGATATAACATACATTCATCTATGGTGAACAAAAAATGTGACAAACGTTTCAGTTTGCTAAAAAACTAAATATAGAGGACGTACTTAGGAGTAGATGTAGAAGGAGTGGTAACAATAACGTTCGAGGGGCTGTTAAGCATACATGTGAATGTTAAAAGAAAGTTATTTTTGTTTATGTTTTTCAACTAACTTTGTTAAGTAGGTAGGATCAAGACTTAGTTGAACTTGGAAGCCTACTCCACCCAAATTAGGAAAAGTGCGATATTTATGTCAACATCTCGTGAATCGCACACAAACAGCGAAATGGCAGGAGAAACGGCAAGAAATCAGAATTAACACCAAAATCCTCATAATATATTTTAAATCGCTCTTATTCTCAACTTCAAATAATAAGAAATAAGTGAAGTGATTCATGGGTATTGAAAATATATACACACATATATATCTGTAGGCATATACTTTGCGGCTCATTTAAGCGCGAATCGAAAGTGCACAATTATTAGCATCGATTTTCTTTACTTTATATATATGACCAGCTACTCCAGTAACTTCTCTTATTTAAGCCCGCACAATAGTGGCTAGTAGTGACCGCGCTTGTGCATAAAAGCTACACAGTCCGCATTACGTCGATGCTCAAGAATGTCGAGAGTTTTGAACACTCTTGTTGCCCATAATAAGCATATGAACTTTTCGTTACACGCGGCAACGACCTCCAAGAAAAATTTGAAGGCTCCCACCCACACGTGCCAGTTATACTCTAATCTTTGACGGCTATAGGCGGTACAAACAATACGTACAATGGATGCATTGAGGTATATTTTGTACTGTTTTTGTACGCATCATTTCTATTCTCATATCCTGAGCATCAAGAGTTGCCGATTCTTTCATATTGACACCGGCAAAGGATGGGGGTTTTCGTCATTTCCTTTATGCGTTACGATACAGCATTGCGTATGGGTGGCGTTAAACTCTGCTCTATTAGTAGGACCTAATGCCGGTATTTTGATGAAGTCTCAATTTAATGTCTCATTCATTGTGTATCTCTGTGCTGCATGGTCTTTTGGTGAACCGGACCGCACGAGGCAAAGTAGTGTCATCCACGAATGAATAAATAGGAATTTCTGTCACACACAGGACATCATTGATGAACATCATAAATCATGAAGAGCCGGACGACCGTCATCGCCCACGCTTAGCAAAGGGAATCTTACATTGCCTGCTATTGGTGATAGTCCAATGGAAATGGACGTTAAAGAAATGTAAGTGGACCTTATTGAAAGAAGAGTTTTAAATGAAGTTCTCTTTTCACGTTATCTCAATTTTTTTGTTTATTAAAGCCTAGTTACGTGGCACATATGAAGGCATACTTAGTTCGTACCGTACAAAAAAAATTCGCTCTGTGCTTGCCCTTATGCAGGGAAATATATTGTTGTGTACAATTCTCTTTGTACTGCAATAAAAATTGTGTAAACATGTTGCGCTAGCGTGTCATTAATACTGAAGAAGCTCTTCTTTTTCACTGCTCCACGAACTCGTACCTATCGAGAGGCCAAGAAATACAACGGAAGCATGATGAAGATCGAATTTGAACCTTCTATATTTATCTTTTGGAGGAAAAATCGATTGTTCGTCTTTTTTGGTTTTACTTATTAAAATGAACTTTAATTCTGTTCGATATCTCAAATTTTAAATCAATCCTTTAAGAATTTTCAGACCAATTTATGATATTTCAATTGAACGAGACAAGGGTGACACAATGTGATGTAGTGTTAAAGCTTTTTTTTTTCTTACCTAACATTTCAGGTTTTGTAAGAGCTCATCTTAACACCTTTACCTGCAATTATTTCGTCGACGTCGTCGCCGTCGTCTTCGCTCTATATTCTAATAATATACCTGTGACGCTTGCTTGCCTTGAGTACATTTTTTTGCTTTGTTAAATTTATTTGTACTAAATTTCTCATTTTTTGTTACTATAAGTTACGCCGTTACTATGAATTAAGTGAATTTTTTCCATATCATATAAATTATAATCATACTGTTTTTTACAAAAATAAATAACATATAACATTAAAATGATACTCGAGTGTTGGTAGGGGATCTTGATTTTTGTGCTGTGATTATTTTAAAGTCTATAATTAGTTTTAAATTGGTACTTTCATGCGTCATAATGTATTTCATTGCAAAATAGAAGGACTACGAAAGCTTAAATCAAAATGCAAATCAGACGGAATTATTCCGGAATAATTAAAAAAAAAATAAAAAATAAAAAATATAACTTTTTGTTAACTACTATCGTCGGCATTGAGATGACTGATTTTGATAGTCTTCGCTAACTCCTTAAATGCTTTTAAGAAGAAATTGGACGCCTTCTTCAACGCCTGAATTCGTCTCATTACAATGGTTCATGATAGAGGAAAGTAATTGTTTGAATAAAATAGTCTTCAGCAGCTATGTGCATTGGTCTATGGCTTTACAGTTGGTAATAAATTTGATATGAAGAGCTTTTTCTACTACGCAAAAGTTTACCCACTACCCGTTGCCGTGAAAAAAAAAAAACAAAAGTATTGTAGCGCGAGTTTTTGTTCGATAACCCTCCGAACGATGAATAGCTTATAACGAAGTTTTCTTCGAAAAAATTTTTCACAAACCTTTCAAACTTTCTTATATATTAACTTAGTCTGAGGTCGAGCAAAAACCTCTGTTAAAATTGTGAGTTTGTGTTTTTGCGCTTTAAATTGAAAATTAGCTTCACCACCTGAACATTTTTGGGTTCTAACTTTCCATCTCAAATTTTCTCAGAATATCGACTTCAAATGGACAAATGGACTGAGTATTAAGTTTAAAATCTCACTTCGATCACGTATATCCAAAGCAAGTTGGCAAGGTGAAATCTTACGATCATTATAAAGTTAATTTTTATATCAAATTACTATTTCAGACCTACCTTCATTGTAAAATGTGTGAAATTAAACTTAGTTTCTAGCTAAAAAGGATTTTTCAGCAAGACCGACACTTTTTAAAATTGTAATTTCCAGTTTTAAATATATTTTTTGTTTGTTTCCAAATATGAAAATATCTGATCATGCAGCGATCGGCCATTTCTGACCCGCTTACCATTTCTCTATTCTGATCGCCGCGATCGTGTAATTTAACATTAAGTGTCAGGTATATGCTGACAAGCCTCGAACAAACTTTGGGACATGTGGAGGCGAACACTAGGCGGACTATTGCAGAGGTAACTACACCACTACAACTATTATTGGACAAACTGGTTAACTATCGGAACCATGAAGATGTGCGTCAGTGCTTTCAAACAGTTCTCCGTGGACATTTTTTTCAACACTTAAGCGCAATGTCTAAAGTTCTAACTAAAATACAATTTTATTGAGTTTGTTTTTTGTCAAATTTTGAAAAGTATCTCATTGTCATATGTCCATACCTCTGGCAACTCTGTTATTCGGTTGTGTTTTTTACGTGCTTTTCAGTTTTCAGCGAGAAATTCATTTTTACTTAACTAATATTCCGCTTTTGAACTGTTTCATTGTGTTTCGGGTAGAGGTGATGAAGAAGCATACGTGCCTTGCAATCTAAGTGACTCCAAATTAACTTAATAATTCACTACCAATTGGAAGGAAAGCGCACTCAGGTTTGTCTACAGCAGTGATAACAAAAACACTAACTTTGTTTTTCTGTGATTAGACGGAGCGTATTGTTATTAATTTTTGTATTATTTTGTAAAGTCTTGCTTAAGCTCAAAAGCAATTCATTTACTGACTGGTGCTTCTGCTGTACAAACGGCCACGTGGTTAACTCCTTTACTTGGAATGTGGTATTTTGCAATAAGTGCACAATTGGGGTCAGTCCGCTCTCGAGAGTTAGCTGAGAGACCTCTATGCGACGTTGTGACCACTATTAACAAAATGCGGAACAATTTGGAAAATGAAATACTTCTATAATATACAGAGATTGCAGTTTATTAAATACAAATGGCAGATGTTTTGCGTATTGCGGAGCCATGAGTTTCTGCCGTTTGAAGTAATAGATTGATGCTGTCGTTTCTTCTCTTTGGGAGTTGTTAAAACCATAGCAACACTAACACTAGCAACAGTAATTTTAATTAAAGTCATTGGGTTATTAAGCGGTGACTGTAGGTTGCTGTTACCCAAAGCGTAGAGGAAAGGGGATGTAATAAAAATTTACCACCGGAATAATTTTTATATCGCAGCCCATGCGAGGCGTTGGCGCACTCCAAGTGTACGGGGTTTAATGTCAGACATTTCGCTCGTGTTGTTCACAGGTCGAAAGAGTTGCGCTGGTCTTGTCAGAACTATCCTCCAAAGGATATAGACTTTTACAAGTACTTTAAACAATCACAGTGTGGTTTTAATCAAATGTGGAAGGATTTGCGAAATTGATAACATATCAAGAGATGTTTACATCTTTTAAATAGTTAGACTCCTTGACTATGCAATCAGGTCTGGCTAGGAATGTTACGGATAAATATAGTGCACTATTATCGCCGAATCTGATTGATATGGCATCGCGAACACCCTCTGGCCAAAAATTATTATAAGTGATGATCATGTGGAGGCCCAATCGAACTTATTTAATCGATGGGTAATGGTGGATATTTGCGAAAGAGTCATACAGGTAGCTGCATAGATCCAAATCTAAGGCAAACTATTGTAGTTACTTCGACTGATATCTCAAAAAGGATGAGCGAAGCAAATGGAGTAACGTAAACTGCTGACCTGCCGAGAGAAAGAATGTCGCAGAAGCGGCTTAAATGTTTGCATCTCCTTTATTTTCGTGTCCCATGGTTGCCACTCGCTCACTATCTAAGGGGGCAGATGCAGTTTTACCGAATGAAACCCGACCCTTAGCTAGGGTGGTGGTAGATTCGGATTCAGTAGAGGTGCTTGACATACCTGTTGAAAGAAACGAGGAGCAGTCTCAGACTCAAACTTAATCTGAACTTTTGACAAAGTTAGGCAGTATCAAAGAGATTGGATCTTTAACATCTACGGTAGCATCCACATCTACATGTACAGCTTTATCGAAATCAGTAACGATGTTCTAATAGCGCTCGTATTGAGTTTGCAGCTAGACGGCTAGTAAGCGG
This sequence comes from Glossina pallidipes, assembly GCA_000688715.1. Lineage (NCBI taxonomy): Eukaryota > Metazoa > Arthropoda > Insecta > Diptera > Glossinidae > Glossina > Glossina pallidipes. The sequence goes on along the minus strand of KK499908.1, from coordinate 676,055 downwards.
TAGTTATGAGTTGATATTAATCTTTTTATATTAGTTGAGACCTCAAAAACTACTGATATAATAATTGTGGCACGTGATTTTAATTTGCGGCTTGTGGCTAGATGTGTTAATGATGGAAATGGGTGTATGGAACAGAAAAGTAGACTTGTGAATATTAATGCTTATCTTGCTGTAAAGGATATTGACATCTTCCTATCGTCGTTTTGTGGTGTGTTGAAAGAGGCTATATCTGTTTTAATCCCTACAAGACCAAAGTGTCATAAAAAGTCTTGTCCACCCTTGTTCAACAAGGACTTAGGGATCCTGAAGACCAAAAACACTAGAGCGTAAAAGAAATTAATAAAAGGTAGCTCCTCTTATGATTATTTTATATGTACTAAGATGCGACATAGACTTGTGTTACAAATGCCAGCTTCTAAGAGTGAAATCCTCACTTTCATCCAATCCTGAAAACTTTTACAATTTTGTAAACTGTAGAAGGCACATCTCTGCTATCCCTGTGCATGTATCGTAGAAAGATCAAGGCTCCTCTGAAGGACAAGAAATCTCGAAGCCTCTTCCAGCTTAACTACTACGCTGAGAGCAATGACCAGAGGGTAGTTTATTCGTATCAATTCGATAATAGGATTTTTATTCCAGAAATTATTATTTCCAAAGATGAAGTTCGATATAGCAAAGAATCATTGAAAAAGAGCTATTCTCCAGGCCAGGACCTCTTGTATCTTACAGCGTGTGATGATGAACTTTGACTGTCTGCAAATGGGTGTATTTTTAGCGTGTTGGAAAAATAGTTTTCTCATTCTCCTGTTCATAAAGCGGGTGTTGTTGCAGTGGTGTTGTGCTAATTTTTTTTTTACCGGAACGCGTATATATATTATTATATAGACAGGGCCGATCCTAGGTAGGCGACAGCTCTGTGCGGTCTCATGTCCCAAATTTGACGACGGAGGAGAGATTTCCCCCAATTTTCGCCCGTCTTCTAATGCTTATTATAAATTCTCGTTATCAGAAATCATTTTTAGTTCCGGAACGCGTTCCTGTCCAAAAAGGAAGTACCAGAACGACGTTCCGGAGCGTTCCGGCTCGACAACACCACTGATGTTAGGAACAGGACAGAGTTATTGCGAAATTGGGCGTTCTGTCAAAATTGGTTGAGAAAATTGTTATTCCGCATATAACACACAGCAAGGTCGATCTACTGTTACTAACCTAATGCAGTTCAGCAATCCCATTGGAAAGGCTCCCTCTACAGACGTCCAAATGTACATTATATATATGGACTTTAATACTTAGGCACAAGTTACTGATTTTTAAGGTGGAATCCGTAGGTTTCCCTTTACACTTACTGAAGTCGATTAGCTCATACCTCTTTAACAGATTCTATAGTGTGCTGTTTGACTCATTTCAGGCTGGTGAATTTAAGGTAGGGTCAAGAATTTCTCAAAGAAATCACCGTGGCGCTATTCTATTTGTACTTTTTATAAATGATCTCTCATCTAAAATGTTAATGTATGCAAATGACGTGAAACTATATAAGACCGTTCACACAGAACTATGTTCTAGAACCCTTCAAGTAAATTTAAATAATTTAGTTACTTGGCGTTCGGTTAATGACTTAACATCGAACTTGGGTAAACGTAACAAAATGAACTTCTCAAGACGGACAGTGTATCATATACAATACTTTATAAATTCATATAAATTTGAAGAGACATATATGGCTTATAATTTAGGTGTGCTTTTTGAGAGAAAAGCACGGTTTAATGCACATATTTCAAGTAGTATCAGTAAAGCAAGATCCACATTGGGATGCATTAAGCGCTGGGCTCGTGGATTTAACGACCCATATATTGCGAAGAGACTGTATATGACGTTAGTTAGATCAATATTGGAGTATGCTGCAAGGGTATGGTCTCCGTCCTCTCGCTGTTATGTAAACACGATCGAATTGATGCAAAAGCAATTCTTGATTTTTGCATTAAGGAATTTGCCACGGGACCGCCCTGTAACCCTTCCACCATATAAAAATGGATTACTATTCATATCATTAACCGCTCTGGAGAAACGTCGATTTATACCTGGGGGTTCATACTTTGGTAAATTGATTAATGGGATTATTGACTCGAAAGCTCTTTTGAGTGAAATCTACATTAATACTCCCGTTCGATTCTCTAGAAGTTATCAGTTGTTAAAACTTAGTCAATATAAAAGCAATTATGAATTATTTATCCCACTTAGGGTTCTCAGTAATAATTTAAACAAAGTTCACAATGTGATTAATATATCTGATTTTATGCTTAGTATAAAATCAAAGGGCTTTAAGGGCTCGTACATTGCTTCGCCAATGTCATGCCTTGTCGACAATAATAAATAAATGGGTGAGTGGTCTATTGGTTAGCGTTGTATTGATAAAGTCCCAAAAGTCGGTGTAAAGAGCCAAGATGGTGCTTAAGTTTCGTTTACTCAGATTTTATAGATAATGATTTAGCTACTTTTGGTTAAGTTTTGTGGTGCTGAATGTTGCATTATTATGATTTGTTTAATTGTTAATTAATAGCCTAATTCAACTGATACATTAACAGTTGAATTGAAAAATGAAAAATACATAAATCAGTGAGTATCACTCTGAATGAAAGACTCTGTACGTTATCAAGATATAATAACGAGTGAACGTACAAGTGCAAGTAACAAGTGATGTATACCGTTCATGTCGCCCGCAAGGGCTTTAAAAAATCTTCTGATCTAATATGTGGCAATATAAAATAAAAGGTACAAGTGAGTTAGTTGGGACCAGAGGCACGCCTTTTACATTAATCTCTAGTTAGGGTTTGGTCTGACGGCTTGCTTTCACAACCAAAGCGTTTAACTAGTTTCTATCAACTTTTAGTTTAGTTTAGTTTACCAACTAATATAGCATCTATATGAAAGTTTGAAAAGGTGGCTGCCTAATAAGCGTTTCACCGCATTTAAAAAACCGATAAAGTGCACGACAGATTGTTTTGCTAAGTTAGAAGAGAATTATATGCTAAGAAATAAAACCTAATTTTTCCAAAGAAGAGTTGTGTGTTTACTTAATACCTACGTTACTTATTGATCTCATTCAACCAGGTATACACGCATGCAAAAATTTGTATTTAAAGTTGTGTATAATTAAACAAAAGTGAAATCTTAATTATAAGGTGGCTTCAAAAAAAATTCAATCCACATCGGTTCAGTTCACTTCAGTTGAAGAAGAGTTTTCATCATTTAGAAACTCAACCATAAGGATCAAACGTCCAGGTACGTCCACTACATTGCGTAGTAAATTATAAAAAATTGTAAATGCTAGTGTTTTATGCATATATTCACAATAACAATAAAAAAAAGTAGAATCGAATAGTTGCACAACAAAGTTTTATAACACAACAGCAACAATACTAACAAATCTTTATTTGCTTACTAACAACTTTCTTTTTCTTGTTTTGCTCTGATCTACTTGCTTATGTTGTTTCTTTTTCCTACATTTTTATTAAGAAAATGTTTTTAGTTTATTTTTGAAACATTTTTTCTATTCTTCTTACGGTTTGTCGGTTGTGTATTCCCGTTTAGTTAAATTCGAAATTCTTAAAGATTCCTAGGTATTCCATTACAGTATAGAGTAGATGAATGAACAAATGAATGGTTGGATGGATGGTTGATTGTACGGTTGCACATTTTCTATTGTTATGCATCCATCAACATGTTTACCTGTACGTACAACAATGACGTTGTATTACTATAGAAAAATAAAAGAAAAGAAAGAAGAACCCTTTTGTACATACAGAGAAGGGAAACTGAACTATTTAAATAAACTATGAGCGAAAGAAATGGGAAGAAGGAAAAGAAGATAAAGAAGAAGAAGTAGAAAATATATATACATATATATATAAGTAGAAGAAAATGTGAAATTCTTTTTCTTCCGGTAAAGCAGAGATTTAATGCAAACGTTTTTTGTTTTTCCTTTACACAGGATTTGTCTAGGATTTGTTTACCAATCACTATAAGCAATGCTGGCTTGCGAGAGGGAGGAGAAGAGACACACCATGGTAAATAAGCTATGACAAAAGTGAAAGGATATGTATGCAGAGTTGTAATAAAAAAAATAAAAAAAACTGCATATCATTGTTGTTGGCCGCATCTGCACAAATGTAAAATAATAACAACAGCAAATTATTTCCACTTTTCTCGACCTACATATATAAGCACATATATATACACATATATATATACGTACGTACGTGTGCGTGTGCGTGTGTGAGAGAGAGAGTTTATGTACAAATGTATTGTAATGTAATCGTAACTAAATCACAATATATTTTTTCTATTTTAATTATTCAAAAAAGAAAAAAAAGAAAGGACTCTGTTATTATCAAAGTGAAAATCCGAGTTGATGTCATCGGCATTCAATTTTGTATGCAGTATTTGTTCGTTTTTCCCATTTTTCTTCAATTTTAATTTAATTTTTTTTTTTCATTTTTCGTTTTTAAACATCCTAGTAATAAGTCTTTGTACCAAGCTATTAAATATTTGATTACATGTAAGTGAACACGTCACGAACACTATGGTTGCGGGATGCGGGTGTTGACGTTGCACACGTCTTTCATAACTGAAGCAGTAATGCCATATATCGGAGACGAGTTTTATAATTGGTATTCGAGTTTTATCTGTGAACATAAATGTAATTGTAGATTTCAATTAGCCAAAGTGTGCGATAGCTGCATACGTAAGTTTAATTAAGTAATACATTTAAACAAACTTAATTAATTAATTCTCCCATTTGCTCATCGCACTTTTTGAAACTTAGCTGAACGACGGAATGTTTTGGCAGCTTTATGATCTGAAAGATATTGGAAGAGAAAAAATTGTCATTCTTGTTGTAACCGGATTTTCCGTTAACAAATACACAAATAGAAACGCATATCTGAAACATATAAAACTCTAAGAATTGCCAAGATTACGTTGGTTGGCGCGTGCCGGCATTTTTCAAGTGTTTCCAAATTTATTTTATGGATTTTTATGATATCAAAAGTTTCAATTAGGAAATGCCTGTTAAGGAGAGAAATAGTTTGTCGCATTGTCCCTTCAAAATGCAAACAAATTTATCTTATATTTGACGTGGACTTGATACAACTAAATATAAGTCATTCCGATCTTTGACCTTTGGCATTTTTCATTATACTGTTCTTGTATAAATTTTGCAATTTCTGGATGAAATACTAAAAAAAGAAGAGAAAAAAAATGGTTTTCATAGTCTTCGTTTGAAAGCAGAGAGTGAAATAAACGTTCGTACGCTGTTTACTGTGGATAATTCAGCACTATCCAGCTCTTTAGAACTCTTTCGCGTTCACTAAAAATATGTTTAACCATTGTCGTGATGGATGACGATGTGTTTCCTATGTGGACAATAGAGAAAGAAATCAAGTCTCTTAGCAGGCGGAAGCAACTCATTATGCATGATTTCCTTCTAATCCAATCATATCCAAAGACTTAACTTACGTAGTGTCAATCCCGATTTTGTCATCGTTTATGCAGCCTCATCCATCATGGTTGAGGATTTTTTTCGCAAATGATTGTCGAATGTCCCCTTCTCCTCCATTTCAGCAGTTACTCGCAGTTGAAAATTTATCCCATTAAAATTCAATCCATTGTTAAAAATCCAAAAATCAATCTTATCAATCTTGTATTCAGCCCTACGGAAACTGTTTCCAAACTGTGTTTTTGTCAATATTACATTTCGCGATTGTGTCGTAAAACGGAACATGCTGATCTTTCTAAATTTTTGAAAAAATGTCATTGACTCAATCAGGGCGTGTCGCATCATTAAGCAACAAGCAAACTACTTTCTTGCTGCTGATGAAAATAATATGTTTTCATCGTAAAACGCCGCGAACTTTTCCCTTAACCTGTTATATAAAATATATAAATAGTAGTTGCTTGCATTAATTTTGAGAAGCGACTTCTGCAGGTAAAGATGATAAAGAAATGGGAAATGCTAGTGTACATGACGATTAAATTCGACGATTCTGACCTTCCTCTACTTAAAATGATAGTTTTCAATGTAGTGTTATTGAGATATTCGGCGTATACAGACGGTAATCATGGAACGCTCAAAATTGCGTTTTCGGAATTCACTACTTTTGTTGTTCGATTTGAAGAAGTCTGCTGTCGAAGCCCATCAAACACTTTGAGATGCTTATGGTGACGCAACAGTTTAGAAGTGGTGATATCATTGTCCATGACAAAGAACGGCCTGAAGGACCAAAAAAGTTTCAGGACAATGAATTGCAAGACTGATTTAACGAAAAGCCAGCTCAAATTCTTTAAGAGCTTTCGCATAGCTAAATAGCTTAGCAGTTGATGAATTGACTGTGTCTAGAGGTTTACATGCGAGGGGAAAAATCCACAAGGAAGGAAAGTGGCTACCACACGAATTAGGTGAAAATGTAATTCCGAACCGTTTCAACATCGCGGTTTCATGGCTTGCCAGGAAAAAAAGGGAGGGCTTTCTGTGGCGTATAAAGAAACAAGAGTCTACTACGGCAACCCCAAGCCCAAAAAGTTGTGGATTACTCCACGAGAGTCATCCACGTGTACACTGAAGCAGAATATTCACGGCCATAAAATTTTGTTATATATATGGTGTGATCATCAAGATGTAGTGTGTTACGGACTACTGAAACCGAATGCAACGAAGGCAAACTCAACTTCTTGCATTACAAAGCAGGGCCACACGTTGTCGGAGTTGTCAACGATACACTGTTGCAACTCAAATGGGAAGTTCTGCCACATCCAGCGAAATCACCAGACATGGCGCCTTCTAATTACCACTTCTTCAAATTGATGCAGCATGGTGTAGCTGGCACGCAGTTCCGTAAAGTTGATAAAGTGCGAAAATGGGTTGATGATTGGATCGCTGCCAAACCAATGTTGTTGTTTCGACACGGTATCGGCGTGTTGCTGCAAAGATGCGAAAAAGTTGTAGAAAATGATGGAAAATATTCTGATGAACATATATTTTACCAATTTTTCTCAATAAATGCTCTTTTCGAGTGAAAAAATTCTCAAAATTAATGTAAGCACCTAACACGTCATTGGGGTACGGAGATACAACAGAACACGTTTTATATGTGATATTCTCGTAAATACAGAGCTCATATACCCGTATCCCGCATTTATTGTAGTCAGCATTTTGACTGAAGGCGATTGGTTCTGGTATATTTAAACATTTATTTGCTTTCCAATTTCAGGTGTTTGATCTCGTATTCAACGTAAGCTCTGGTAATAATTTGCTGATTCGAATTAAAATTTTTTTCATTTTTCAAAGAAAAAGTACATTACAATAAAAACGAAAATGCACTCATTTTGGAATACCCTCTAAATTTTATAATATATTTTTTCAATATATTAGGTCGAGTCACAAGTAACTTCCGATCTATTGTTCGCATTTACCCGCCATAAATCACCGAAACAAGCAAGTTTTTGTTGGCACTATATAGATGAGGATTCAATTAGTCTTCTATCAAGTGTTTTGTATGGTGCATGTTACATTCAACTGCTTTTTAACCCCCTCTCAAATGGAGAGACAAAAAGTGCATATTCGACATGTGATGCTTTGGGAATTTAAACAAGGCAATAGCGCTAAGGCGACATCTGAAAAAAATATGCAGCGTATGCGGTAAAGGACTGACAACTTATCGAGCAGTTAGAAAATTTCCATTCTGGAGATACGACCTTAACACACAGGACATCCTTCCGACTTTGACGACAAACCTTTAAAGGCAATATTGGAGCGAAATCCACGCCAATCAAGAAAAGGTATAGCACAAGGTTTGACTACAATCAACTGTTAAATTAAAATAATTTTGTTATTCATTGAAAACAAAATAAATGTCTGATCAAAAAACGAAAGTTACTTATGACTCGACCTAATGCGCGTTAGTTTCGGAATCGAAAGGTTGTGAAGTTGTGAAAATTTTCATGCGGTGTTTTTTTTATTACCTCCGATGCGGATTACCAGACAAAGGGAACATCGATCGACTTACCTCCATTTTTATCGATGAGATCTCATAATTTACTACTATGCAAAGCACAGTGACGAAAGTCGTGAACATAGTAGAAAATCACTTAATGTGCGAATAGACATTGGCATTGGGTCGACATGTGACATTTCGTCAGATTGCGGCGACCTTATTAATTCCACTAAAAGAAGATACTCGTAGCGAGCCCACATTACTTGATGAGATAAGTTTTCATGTCCCTAATCGCTTCTCTAGGCACTTTATCTTCATTAAGCTGAGTCAATATAAACACAATTATGAGCTGTTTAATCCATTCAGATTTGTTTTGCAGAAACTTAAATAATATCTGTTTGATTAATCTCAATATCGGTCTCTTTAAAGTCTATCGAAACAACTATGCTTTAGGCGCGATTTGCCTAAATTGTATTTTGGCCAACTTGCAATCTTAACATCTCACTATGGTAGGATAATTAATTCGTGGTGTTTACTGTATCGGTTGCCAAGCTTTTGCATATTTGCAAGGGCTTGGGGATTCACTTGCAACTTGGATCTGTACTGGTTGCGGCTGTGCCTCTGTGCTAAATGAATACATGCTTTTTTTTGTTTTTTCTTTTTTATTCACTTTTACATGAATTATTATTATTTAATTATTACTATTTTCGAGTCAATTGAGTTCGGCCGTTAATTTAGTTTAGCTGAATTTCTCCTGGAAGCAAATAAATAAATGGGCGCGTTGCCCTAAGCATGTGTATGCTCATATGGCTAAAGAGAATTCTTCAGTAAACATAATATGATCTTTTGGAAATCGGCAAAAATTTATTCGCTATCTCGTCTAACATGATATTGCAAAGTACGCCAGAACCTTAATAAACGAACGAAAAATTTCATGTATTTACATTTCATAAATGCATTAATGCATTAATTCATATTAAATTTTTACTTGCATTTTTTCTAAAGTTTTTCTACATTTTTGCTTTCTTCCTTTTCTTTCTTTTTTCTTGTTTTTGGCATTGTCTTTTCGCATGTTTTTCAATATTAATTGGTTGCCCTTTAAAGAAAACAATTTCATTTTGTACAAAATCTTTTAGTATTTTATTTATAATAGACGTGTCTGTAATCGTTCTTTGCTTTTGATCATTCACTTGGTTTTTTTTTTTCTGGTATTTTTGTCTTTTTATTTAAAAAATTTTTTACGAAGATATCATAATTTAAGTAAATTGATAGACAACATTTTCAAGTGGACCATAAATCGCTCTGCTTGCTTATGCTTTGCGGTTGGAATTGAGAAATTTAACTTAAGCTACTTAGACTGAATGCCTAAAGACGAAAGTAAAGGAAGATAGATTTTGAATTTTTAAATTTAAGGATTAGCAAGAAGACTTTTATAACTAAAGACGACAATAACAAGAACGACAACAAGAACAACATTGAAAAATGCTGGTCTTTAGGATGTCAGGTGAATTACTTTCAAAGCGAACGTTTACTTAATAAGTTTATTTGTAAATGCACTTGAGCACTAAAGAGAGCAAACTTTGTCTGTCCAGTAGCCACTTATTCAGCCCTTCAGTGCGAGTTCACTAACACAAGAAGACTTATCAATGAGAAATTTTCAAAGCAAACGAGAACGAAACGCAAGTAAAAGAAGAACAAGCTATTGTATTCACATATATATATAAATATTTACAGTATTGTGCAATATTAAAGCAACAATTTGCTGTTAACTGCTTGTGGTATGACAAATAAAAAAAAAGATTATTTAAACATAAAAGTTTCGTAATGTTGTCCTGTTCTAAAGAGCACCATTAGAGGAAGAGAGCTCTTCAGCACTTTGAAATAATGTCTACTGATGAAACTAAATACATTTTTATACATTTTATAAATCAAGCTTCAAGATGGTCGTGCTCGTACACATATTTACTAACAGTTTTAAAAAACAACTTTTTTTAATTACCCCAAAAAAGCCCCAATTAAAAAATTATATTTCACTCTTACTGTGGAATCGTCGATATCCACCAGCTTTATTAAAAAAAAAAAACCAAAAAAAAAAAAAAAAGTCGATGCTCTATAATAGGCATGAGTAGGCATGGCCGCCTTATTCCATTTTCTGTACAATACATCGCTAGCTTTATTGCAGTCCATGAGCAATGAAACCAATTTTTTTGATTTACAAAACAGGAGTGTTCGCAGCTGAGTTTGTATTGGGGGCGTGTTCTTGGCTCGATTTTGCGTTGTTTGAGAGAAGAAAAAGAGTTATCCTAAGATTTTTACTAAAAAAAGGTCCCGATCAGTTGATTGATTTTATAAAGGTTAGTTTAACTTTTTAAAGTGAAGAGTACATTGCGGCTGCAGCTACATCCTTGGAAAACTAAGAATTTCTCCGACTAATCGGCGAAGTATTTTTAAAACAAATCTTTTTGAAAGAAACCCATAATCTCTGATATTTTGTTTCAAAAACACGGAGTAAGTTGCTGCACATCTATCGAACGAGTCGTGTTATTAAAGATGCAGTTCAATGAAGATACCGCGCGGTAATGAAAGAAATTTTTATAACAAACTCACGTCGAACGCGATTACAGTTCGCCCGTTCAGTTTCTTAATTTTTTTCTTTTTTTTAACAGAAAAGGTAAAGACATTGATCGAAAGTTTGTTTCTTTAGCACTACACAGCACTGTAGATGTACGTATATGCACATGCATACATTCATACGAGTGCATACGTTAGTTTGTGTGCTTGTAAAAGTTAAAATGTTCTTAAATTTCTTTGCTTCATTTTTTACGATCTTGATACTTTTGGCTTTGAAAGTCTTTCGTTCTCGGTTTCAGTGACATTTTTTTTAATTTAAATAACTTTCTAAATAAAGTACGGTTCAATTGATTTCATTTTGGTTGCTGTTATTGTTTTTGCGCCGTTCACCTTACCATATAAGAAAACTAGTAAGAAAAACAATTTAAGAAAAGTTAAAACATAACACTGCAGAAGTTTCGTCGAAATGGTGAGAGACACTTCATCACTACAAAAAAAAAAAAAGAAGGGAAAGAAATTCGATTATGAGAATGCATCAGAGAGACAATTAATCCTCTTTTTCGTGAATTCTTAGTTTGTTAAAATTATTGCTATTGCTGTGAAGTCATTGGCGCAAAATTTGTAAAATATGTATAAATTTATTACAAAAAACATAATAATAAAAAACATTAAGCAATGCCTCAAAAGAAAACGGAGTTATAGTTAAATCATTTGTCAATTCTGCTTAAGGGCTGTGAGAGAATTGATGACCATTTTTGAAATTTTCGATTATTGCTTCAATTTCTTTGTGGTCTTCAATTTTTGGACGGGAAAGTTTATTATTTATCTCAAAATATTTATTTGTATTGCGCCTCTTGTCGGCAAATATCCAAAACAATATATATATATATATATATATATATATACATAGAGGTACATAAAAAACAAAAGTTGAAAGTCTTCTACCAAACATAACGAAAATTCTCTTAGAAAATAGATGGATACACAACTTAATGTTAATGGAACTTTTTCTCTCTCTCTCTCTCTCTCTCTCTCTCTCTTTCTCTTTCTTTTTCTCTCTCTCTCTCTCTCTATATTAATACTTTATGCGACTTTCAAGTGTCAAGACACGTTAACTTAGTTTGACCAGCACAAGCAACAACGACAACAACAATAATAATAATAATAATAATAATAACAACAACAACAACAGCAGCAGCAACGAAAAACAACAAGAGTAACAACAGCAGTAAAAATGATTGTTTGGTTTCTTGTTTGGTTGATATCTAAAACCTGACACATGGATGAAATTGGACGCGTTACATAATATACCTTAAACCATACACACGCACACTTTAAGACGTTTCCAAATAAACTGGCATGAGCTCTAAGAATATAAATGACAAAGTTATGGGGGGACAGGGTGAAGAAGAAAACGAACAAGAGAAAAAGAACTGTACAAAGGAAACCCCATAAAAATATTATTATTTTTCTAGTTCATTATGTTGGAAGAAATGTTTGGTATCGTTTTTCAATATCTCAACATTTGTTAACTTCATCATAATAATCTACTGCAAAAGAATACTACGACATGGTAAATGTAGTCAACGGTAATATTGATGGCGAACATAAACACTTCTAAGCGAAATGTAAATTAATTTTAAATTAAAATAAAAACAACGAAAAGCTAAAATATTTTTCATATAAAGATAATTCGTAGTTTAGTGTAAGGTAACTGTAAGGTTCATCGTAGAGGCGCCTAGGCGTAATTAATAATCTTCGAGTAACCCCTTTGTACGTAAGTCGAGTTTTAGTTTCATATTTTCTCCTCTTCGAAAGTGTAAATTTCGTCTTATGCCTATCACGTACTGTATACTTTCGATTTATGTACGTACATATGTGTACGTGTGTATACATGCATGTTTACGATTATTTATAACTATAAATTTTGTAAAGTAGTAGGTAACCTTTAGATAGACAGTGCGTAAATGTGAATAGATGTCAGACGAATTATAACATCAAGCCCGAATCCTTAGAAGCGAGCCACAAATCTATAGGAGTCTCGTTAACTTCTAATAAACCGAATATAAAAAACCAATAAAAACGTTATAATCGATCAAAATCGATCTTCAGCTACCTCGGATCATTTCATTCAAAGCAATTGTTCAATTATTTTCATATCTATATATTAAAAATGATATCTTGTTTCAACGTAAAGACCTACGTTAAGTCGGATACCTGACACGAAAGCGGGCAGAGGTGATGCGCTTCAAATTTAGCAAAATACATTTTCTTTTCAAAAATCTTATTACAAATTAGGCCTATTTGCCGTCTAAAGCTTCTTCTTCATGCGAATCCTTATATTTTTAAAGTGGTTTAAATTTTTGTACGACCCAATTTTCACCAATGAACATAGAAAATTTGATTTCGTTGGCATAAGAAGGCTAAGTTTTAATAGGAGTTTTAATATGAAAGGACGTTCAAAGCATTGCCTTATATGACTCAAATTATCCACGTTAATTTAGAATAGCGCAGTACTATATATAATGCAGCATTTTTTTGGAGCAAAAAAATGTTGCCCCTAGAATGCACTATTTTGCTCGTTTCAGCAATTATGAGTAGTTTATCTGTAAAGAATTTTATGCTACCTGTCTTATTGTTAACGTAAAGTCGCTACAATCGCCCGAATAAGCGAACAGCTGAATATTTTGTCGAACTGAATAACAGTTGAATATGCAGTCGCACGATAATTCATATTTTTGCGAGATGATCCTTATTTATCGATTATTGAGACAATTTTGAGTTGGATATCTTCGATGTCGCACCGCAGGCGTACGAATTGCTTTATTATATTTCTATCTAAGTCGATCTGTGGCAAATATATAATGCTACGTCTATAGCTTACCTAAGGCATGACACTGAAGAATTTTTGTGCGTCCTTCGCTAACTATGGAGCCGGATGACGAAGGTTGTGTTGTAAATCTAGGCGGCTGTGTTTGTGGTCCATCTTTAAGGGAAATGAAATAAAAAGAGAAAAATTAAATATAAATTAAATAAATCGGTAATGGTTTTAAATTCTCTTCTCTTTTCTTTTTTTAGAAAATTTTTTTTTTTCAATTTAGATAAAAAATGTTTTTTTCTAACTTAATAGTCAAATGCTTTCATTGTGGTTTCTAATATTTGTTAAATATTTTAGCAGACAAGTAATTGGTACAAAATAGTCAAATATGTTCAACTATCGAATATTAAAAACACAGATTCCTATACATATTCTACATATGTGATTAAGTAATAAATTTATCTACATCGCACACATATTGATATCCCCAACGACAAGCACATATATACATGTAAATATATATATATATATATATATATATATATATATATATATATGTACTATTCTATACATATATGTATATATATATATATATTTATACATTTATATATACATTTATATATGCATATACTCTCGTAGTAGGAAAAATGGAAACAAAAAAATAAGAGAAAATTAGTAACAAAATCCATGTATCGGAAATTGTTTTTGCGGTGGGAGCTGGTGTGAAATTGAAGGGTGTTGGAACTGATATTGACATAAGCGTGCTTTTAAATATCCAACAGCACAGAAGAAAAAAAAAGCAACATAAAATATTTCGACCATAAAAATAGTTTTAAAAAAAAAAAACTCATATTTAATTAAACGTTGTTTAATTAATTTTGTGGAAATCTTTAAACATTGAAATATGGACGAATTGTGAATTTTGACGCGCCCTAACAAATTATTTGATTTGATCGATTGGGAATTGAAAGTCGTCATATTAACTTTTTGCATACATTTCTTGTATGTTGTAAAACTAACCAGGAGCACAGGTACAAATTTTGGATATCTTTTAGGGATTACTATATAAGTCAAATAAATGCTCATAGTGAGTAAGTAGTATATGAGCTGAGTGAAGAGGAGTTATATAATAGTATAATATTTACGCTGTATGTAACATATTGATCGATAAGTTCTGGGACTATTATTTTTAGAAAGATCTAACACGCAAGCAATTCCTATCATTTCGATCATTTGTCTACGACTCAGAAACGTTTAAATGACACGACTTTTATGATGGTCAAAGGGACTGATTGTCGGATTAATTAATAAAGGAACTACTCGTAACAATGACATTTTTAACCTTGCACAGATAGGTTAAAAAATCTGATTCTTACGGATCCCCATGTTAAGTACGCTACAAATTAAATACCGTTTAGCCTTTTCGTAGCGTATATAGAACGTATAAAAAAAAAGAAGCTACTATTCATATTGGATTGAAATAATTTCAATATTTTTTGTAAAAATATACATATTCTTCTTTTACATGATTTAGTAAAGGCTTGCAAATTGGTACAATTAGTAAAAAAATGTATGCATATCAACGAAAAAGTTATGAAAAAATAAATAAAAATTTATTTTATATATAAATAATATAATATATATATATGTCTACATATATATATATATATATATATATATATATATATATTATATGAACATTATCCCAAACATTTTGTTTATATATAATATGAACGTTGAGCACATAAAATATGTTTTGAGTTAAATAGACAAATACCCAACTAATATATCAAAAGCGTAAGTGTGTCTCTACGAAAATGTTCATGTTTATAAATATATGCAAACATATTTACTATATATGAATAATACATGATGCAGTGATGATAGAAAACAATTTTTAAGTACACTTGTGTAGGTGACATAAAGAAAAGAAGAAAAAAAAAGCGTGCCTGAAATGCCTGAAAGTAGGCAAGCATGCATTTAGTGATAACATTTGTGTATATAGAGTTTCCAATAATGCTCCGTTGTTAAACTAGTTTGTATCGAAGATCCAATAAGACATGTATATAATCTATATGTCTGCTTGTGTGCACTCAAATACTGTACAACGTTTAGAAAAACAAGCTTTATCTCATCTCGTTTTTCTCATTCTCATCAGGTTGAGTTCGGGTATTACCAGTCAGGTCTATAGACCTCCTTTTAGATGACGGGGTCAATATTATAATTTTCAATTTAGTGATTTGATTATTTTCAACTTTGGTCTTAAGTTTTTGCTGTGTAAATTTCCCGTCATAAATTTAGCAAAACGGATCAAAGGTCCGATTACCGTTCATAAAAATTTATATACGAAAATGAGGCAACGTACGTTAAGATTCCTTTGTGTTTGCGTTATTATCGATGTTAAGTCATTTTAAAAAATGATTAATTTAAAGTATACGGAATGCATACGATACACGAATTTTCATCAGGTAACATCAAGAGCAAGTCTTCTTTTATGAGAAGTCGGAAGATTGGTCAATTCCAGTCCATGTCAATCCACGGTACGATATTGTTTCCGAACAGACGCAATTAAACCAATATTACACTTGTAGTTTAACAAATCCCACATAAATTGCGGATATATTTTAACTTGATTATATCCAAAGTTATATGTAGACTAAGGATTCGAACGATTTATTACCATTCGCAGGACTATGACAACTTTATAATTCGCTTGCGGAGTGTCCTTAATGAAAGCTTTTAAAGTGAATGTATATAAGAATGTCTTCGTTTGGGCGTAGACCCCATTGAGTAAGATGACGTCTTGGCATTGTTGCTGGATTTTATCTTTTGTGTTACGAGTCCACAGTGATCAATAGCCCGCCCTGTTATTATTATTATTATTATTATAATTATTATCATAATTTTAGACTAATCAAATAAATTCTTGGACTAAAAGGAAAAAAGACATTGAGCACTAGCAACACAGGCTATCAGCTCTACTTTACAAAAGAACATAATATATTAAGTCTAATAGTTTTGGTAAAGATATATATTGTATTGATATTGCGTTCTGTAGCTGATTTTAGGATGTCCATTGGATTAGTTGCTCCACATGCAATACTTCTAGCAAAGGGAAAGTTGAGGCACTCGTAAAGAATGTGCTTTATAGTGAGACTTCGTTCACAATTGCAGATTGGGGTTGAAGACTGCTTTAAGATGCATTGGTGAGTTGCAATTGGATCGCCAAGGCGAGTTCTCGAAAATGTTTTGATCTTGATTTTCTCAATGTTTGTTGGATATAAAGGTGGAATTAATTGATGGTTAATAGAAGGGTAGTGATGATGATGGTATTGTAGACTTCCTTCCATAATTCTCTGTTTAATTTTTTTTCCAATGTATCTTTGAAGGCCCAACTTTTTCATGACATCGTCCATAATTAGAGGTGCAGAAGCAGCATACTTCGCTGCTCGATCAGCTTGCCCATTGCCTAATAAACCGATATGACTGGGTACCCAAAGCATTTAATTTTATCGCCGCATATTGTAATGATATTCCTTAACTTGTTGATGGTGCTCCATCTCGAAGTCGAAGCATTCCGTATAGCTTTTAATGCAAGCAAACTATCAGTAACAATGACAGTTTTGAGTTTATCTTTATGGGAAAGGTTCGCAGCGTGAAGGATCGCTCTGCCTTCGGTTGTGAAAGGTGAAGCACTTTCATGAAATGTGTGATTGAGAAGAACCAATCCTGAAGCATCTACCCCGGCTCAACCAAATGGTAGACCGAAGGATTTTGAGCCATCTGTATATAAAAGATTCCAACCGTTACTCTCCAGTACTTGGGTTTTTTCAGCAATTAGAGTAATTTGGAGTGTCTTCTTTCTTGTACATAGACAGCGAAATATCAAAAGCGTGGTCTTTCAAAACCCATGGTGGTTTAAGACGAAAATGGCGATAAATTTTTAAGGGATCGGATGGCGACTTATTTTCGTGGCAATAACAACCTTTTTCACATCTTCACCGAAAGTAGATTTGTTTGAATTGAGAATTGAGAAGCTTGGGAACGATTTTAGCTCTTAATTCATAAAGTCTATTTTCTAAAGCTGTAAGTCCAATTTCAATTATGATGTTGTTGATGGACGTCGTCCGAAAAGCATAGGATGTTGATATTAGATTTGTAGCTATTGCTATAAATTATCAAACCGTAGTCGATCTTGCTTAAAACAAGCATTGTGGTAAGATAAGCAATAGTGTTAGTGCGCGCTAATTCATTGAAAGCGATCTGAAAAAGCGTGACAGAAAGAGGAGATCCTCGTGGAATACCATTCATTAGTGGAAAAAATCAGAGAAATGATTGTTAACACTAACTTTAAACCGCCGATGCGATATGGACGATTTGAAGAGCAATAGCATCCGAAAGAGGAATTGGGATTCTTTTATTTTCGATGAAGGCACTGGAGAAGTTGCTGTCAGAGGAATATTCGCACCGCACTTTTCCAAAATAATTGGAAATTTCACCTGCGTCAGTTAAAGTTGCATTGGGAGTGCAAATGGCAGAAATTTCGTTCGAATTTGAAGTCCCACTGAATCTGTTGATTTTTTTCCAGATAAATTTCATTGATGTGTTTCTGTGAATTCTTTTCGAAAAAGCTTTAGATCCGAGTGCCTAGAGCATTGGACATCTCTTGAAACGGTGTCGTAAATCCATTTTATTTTTCCCTAATAACGAAAGCGTGCTGTTCCTCCAAGGAAGCTCGTTTAAAATAGTTGTTGGATTGAGGAATAAAAAGATGAGCAGTCGTGCGAATGGCCTTAGACATAAAAGCAGCAAAGTTAATAAAAAATGCTCTACACAGATCTTGAATAGAATTGTTCAAGTAAAAAAAAAAAAAAATTAAAAATCAATAAGAAAGAACACTACAGTGACTTCAATGCATTTGATATCGGAAACCCTACCTCAAATGCATGCAATGCAATAACGCTAGTATGGATGTTGTTCACATGCTGAAGCAAGTTGTGTGTTTTTACACGTATTCATGTTTGTATATGTGTGCGTGGATATATATTTTAAGCGAGTCGTTTAATACCCCCTTTCTGATATTTTTGCAAGCGAGAACTTTAAGCAAAGTACCCAAAAAAAAAAAAAATGAAACATTAAAAATAACACAAACACAAAGCACATAGATATTAGATAAAAGCTCATCATTAATAAATGCACTCAAACAGTGTGAAACATTAAATGGTGGATGGGTATGGAGTAATATGTTAGGCTTCAGTGCGCGCTTGCGTAAAATTCCATTATCATGCATTAATTGGATTGCATTACTTGCATAAAATATTAACGAAGGGGTGTGTTGTCATGGTAAACAGGATATTAAATATGTTCAATTTTATTATTTATTTATTTACTGTGCATAACTATGGAAATATTCTTTGCATAAATTATTTAAAGAAATGCCATCTTTCGTTTTCTTTCCCATTGCTGAATGCGGTAAGTATAGTTCTTCACAAAATGTTAATGATTTTATAAATACACCCACGCCTGTTTTTGTGCGGTGGATAGGGACCGCATAAAAAAAATACATGAAAAGTTTCACAAAACTTCACGTACTTCACGCTATAAGAAGTAGTTTTCGCACAATTAAAGAAAGTCTCACGTAGAAAATAACTCAAAACCTTACGAAATAATTAGGAATTGTTTTCCAAACGAAATCAAGACAAGAGGCTTGGTGATGACTTTGAATCTCGCCATACCTTTTCGAATTTGATCTAGAAAATACATATGCGAGGATATTTGAAAATTTTAGTTAGGTATTCGCTTATTTTACACATACAATACGTTTTGAAAAGTTTATCCTTCGTAGTCCGACAATACTGACAACACGAACTTTCTTGTGGTAAACTGGTTGAAAAACACTTTCGTCACTTGAAGATGCTACCTCGCACTCGTTTACAGTTGAGTTTTTTCAGTTACCATGTGGTCAATGATCAGTTTCTGCGACGACTGTTGTTTCATCGATTGCAGGAAAACGACATTCTAATATTTGGCAAAGTTGGAGTCGTGCATAGATTTTATCTGCTGTGATATAACCGGGTTACTCTTGCCCACCAGTAACACTTGTTACGTAATTTATAGTGTCATCATCCCTTGCGGTTTCTACTGAACCATGTCGACAACTTGCTCACTTTTTCTGAAAGTATTAAACATGCCTCAGCTGCTGTGGCCTATGAATTTGACTGGAAACTCAGCTATATTTTTCCCCTTTAGCGGACGTGGATGGAACGATCTATTTACCATAGCGGATTTCACCGTTCTCGCTCCAGATGCATCACTACAAAGTAAAAGTGTTACTCTCTTTTTTGTAAATCTAAATCCACTTTCAGTTTTCTCGGACTTATCGCCATCCGTCTCAGGAAACCCCAAACTGAAAATTCTTATGCGTTCAACAGTTAGATTGTGCAATTGTCGAATTCAATAATGTGATGAAATACATTCATATTAAAATTCGAAAAAACTAAATAGCCGATCGAACCTACGATTTTTTTTATTGATAACTTCGTCAATTGTCTTCCAATTTGATTGAAATTTTCATAACCCGCGCAAAAAAAAATCACATAAAAGAAATGGAAGAGACAAAAAGTCGCGCAAAGGAAACCACACAAGAACTGGTTAGAGTCCATTGCTAGTGGAGCAGAAAATTTATACATTGCTTCGCCTTGCTTTCGTTACGATTTTATCATCGTGGCGTTATCGTTAAATGGTATACGTGTTCTCAATTTTATATTCTCTTTCATTTCTCACTATCCTTCTGCTGCCATTATAATACTTCGCAGATGTTTGATAACAACCTGGTGACCTTTTTCATACTTTTGTTCGTTGTTGAATTAAACAACAGCTGCTATCCTGTAAAACCCTTCCGGGCTGCTTACGAGTAATAAATAATAGAATATAAATAATATAATATATCGATGCATAGATGTTGTATGATGTGTGTATGCATGCGCGTCTCTGTGTACAAGCAAATCTTTGTGTGTGTGTGCGCGTGTGTGTGTGTGTGTGTGTGTGTGTGTGTGTGTGTGTGTATGCATATTTTTGTGTTTTTTAAAAGCAATTCCAGGTTGTTCTCAATTTCCAGCACTTAGTGTCACTTACAGAAAACAACAAGTCCTGTAAAAAAGGAATTTGTATATATCTTTATTATATATACATATATATATATAAAGGTAATTCTGCGAAAGTATGCGGAATAACTGGTACGAAAAGGTAGATTACAATGGGAAAGTATACACCAAGCACTAATTTTACCATCAAATAAAATACATCACTGTTATTATTGCCTGCATCGATATCAATTCTTGCAATCATGTTTGTATTCACTAAAAATTAGTTTTTTTCAATTTTTTTTTAAATATGTGTAAATAATGGAAAGAAAAGCACGAGATGGAACAAATCTTAAAGCAAAAAAAAAAGAGTTTTTTCAAATTTTATAGGAGCGAATCAAAGGCATATAAGCTCACGCAAAATAGTCTTTTTTTCTTGGCCTTCATTTGCGTTCCGTTGCAGGTTAATTAGCCAAAGTATATACGAAAAATAATTCTCAAAACCCAAAGGATATTGAATATTTTTTACCAATGTTAATATTTAAAACAATATCGTAGACCACGACGCTATAATAGACCACGACCGTATAATACCCTATATCATCGTGCAGTTATTTATATTACGAATTTTCAAAAGAAGGCGTTATATAGAAAGTGATCGAAAAAGTGGTCCAGTCCAAATCGATAACGTTCCTCCTTGGGCCAAAACATCTAGGTGTACCAAGTTTGATCAAAATATCTCGAAAATTGTGATGTGCTGGTTGAATACAAGGATTTAAGGACAGACCGCAGACGAACAGAAGGACAGATAAGCAGACAAGCTTAGACCTACTTATAGAGTGGTTCTGAATCGACGACACCGGTAATAAAAAGTGGGTCTATCTCAAGTCCTTCTCCGATGTTGTGGATATATCCGCACAAATATATGCGTAAGTGGCGCAGTGATTTAATTTGAAAAAGATGTCTTTTTTTAAAATCACCAGAAATCATCATTTTCAGCTGCAATTACGGTAATCCCGAGAAAAATGCTTTTGCAAAGTGAAAGTAAACTTTCAACATTTATTTTTTGCTCTAACCTGCAACGTCTGCACTCTACTACGGGTTTGACGGTTTCAAATATTTTTCTAATCGTCGAGCGATTTAGCAGAGTTAAAGGCAGCAAACAAATAGGAATGTAAAATTACAAGAGAATATTATCCATCAGATATTTAAAAGAAAGAAATTGTGTTCGGCTGTAATTGAGTTCTTTAATAATCAACACAAACTTGACTTGTTTGTGTTGATTAGGTTTCATAATAAGTACCTCTTCAAATATCACAAAGGCCCTGTGGTGTCTATTAGCACGTCAGCCGCATGATGAGCTGCAACTTCATCTAACCGAAATTATAATACCGTTTAGTATTCTCCGGGTCGGAAGCATAAACATCCGCATATTACTGTTTTGCTCAAACATGCTTATGTCGCTTACGTCGCCATATAACGGTTAGATATGCACGCAAAATTCTCTTATATGATTTGTAAGGTCTTTAGCATAGCATAAATAATATATAGAAACCTTAACATGAGATCTGTTAAGAGCGAATTTATTAAACAATTGCTTACCAATAAGATTTGTACATTTTTCGCATTGGCATTGTAACAGATTTAGATAATAAAAATTGGAGGCGATAACCGCCTCCGTTTTACTTAGAAAAGCCTTATTGCTATGCACGCATGATCATGCAAGAATATGCATAATATGTGAAGTTATCTTCTAGGCATATCTTTCGACTTTGAAAAGATTTCACAAAGTATGTGCATAGTTTGTGCGGTCATCCTCCATGGACATTTGTAAGCATTGTTGTTTTTGCACGCAAAATACATATTACTCTGATTGCAAAGTAATGAGATATCTCCATTTATGTAGCACAAGCTTATGCAAACGAGTGGGGTTTTTCTTATTTTTTGTGGCGGTGCTCTAACTGACATCTGTCTGCAATTACATATGAATTTCAAACGAGATTTGCTTCATTTTGTATCTTTTTCTAATTGGCTTTGTCTCCTCAGTCGGCCGGAAGCGAAGTCACGTGCGCAGTGCAGTGTTTTCAAACTTTGAATTAAATCCAGCGAATATAGTGTTTATGGAACGATTCAATTGAAGAGAGTTAGCGTAGAATGAGTACGCGCATTATTTTATGACGCCTTCGAGATTCAAACGATTCGCCTAAGCCGATTGTATCGATCTGTAATTTGTATGATGCTGACAATCGATCATTTTTAAATTCCTTCCCCATGAGACCTTCTTGATTGACGTGGTGTTCATCGAGGGCCATTAAAAAACAACCAAGGCGTATTCTCTGCCTTCTTTAACTAACTCTTGACAAGGATGCCAGTTAAGCTAATCCAAGGCAAAGAAATGGTGGACTCGTGCAGCTTATATTAAATTTAAAATTTTTTTTCAAATAGTGGCACTATGCTCCGAGTAAGGCAAAAACAAAAGAAGATTAGTCGAATTTATGTGCACGTAAGCGTCGTTCTTTCTAAACATTGCAGGTTGTCCTCTAACGTTTAATTCAAACAAATTAATTAATGTAATCAATTTTTAATGGTTAATAGTTTTAAATGAACGCGGAAAAAGATAACTTGATGTGTTGAAGGGACGTTAATGTAATGTTACAACGCATTGAATGGGGCATCAACTGCATTTGTGTCAACTTTGTCACTTTAACAACGAAAGGGGGGGGGGGGGGGATAAAAACAAAAAACCGCAAAATGTTCTCGATATCACAAATAATACGTAGTACACCAACTACTGCAACAACAACAACAATAATAATAATAATAACAATCAAAGAAATTCTTAATGTCAAAATGTAATAGAAGAACAGAAAAGAAGAAAACTAGAAAATGGAAACTAACAAAGCTTTAACCTATTTTTTTAGCATTTAAAAGCACAAACTGTTTAGTCGGTTTTAACTTAAATGCATTTTCAAAACCTACACATATATGTTACCATGTACATGCATGTACGTACGTTTGTTTGATTGTTGAAAGTCTCTCTTCTCCCCTTCGTTTTCTTTCTCTTTGTTTTTCCTTCTTTACCTATATATGTCACCCCATATTTTTTAATGTACGTTGTATGTGTGGTTGCTTTGTTTTGTTTGTTCTTTTAGTTTCAGTTTTGATTTTAAGGATTTCAAGCTTTTTTCACTTTAAGTATTTCATGTTATTATGACTGGTAATGCTCTTGATGATGATGATGATGATGATGATGATGATGATGACGATGATGACGATGATGATGATGATGATGATGATGATGATGATGATGATGATGATGGTGTAATTGTGCTGCAACTTTTGTTTTACTATTCCATTAAATGTAAAAAAAAGCAGTTTTGTTTACTCTACGTGTAACATTAGTTTTTAATAACATTTCCAACAGACATATGCATCTATACAGTTACGAACTTCAATTCCTCACGATAACATCGCTTAAGCTACTATATTTACTATTTCCCTCTGCTGTTTAGTAATACATGCACTCACATCTCTTAACCTGGGATTGTCTCCAACCGTACACGCACAAGGAACGCAACATCAAGCTTCATATTTGCCTTTAAATGCTCTTCTACATATATACGTAATTGTGTATGTGTGTTTATGTGTATGGATGTATGGATGTTGTTTTGTAGAATTATTTGTTTGATTGTTTTGGTTACAATATAACCGGATAACTGTAGACAACATTTGCATACGTAATAGTAAATGTTACGTTTGTTAATTATCATCAGCAGCTTTGTTAACGTGGTAATGGCATGATTCTAGCCTCTACGGTGTTGTATTGTGTACGGTGCATTGTTATTAACTATGATAGTTTCTACTGACAGTTTACGGTTTCTCTTCTCTTTACTGCAATACACATTTTTTCATTATTCGTTTATGTTCTTTTCTAAGGATTTCAAGCTGACCAACTGGACATAATAATAATAATAACACAAACGGCGAAATATTAAAAGATCTCTTTAAACCAAACTTATTTCTAACTTAACTCGGCCAATAATATTTTGTTTCCATCTAACATGATGTTTCTCATGGGAAAATTTTTCTCTAAAAGAGCCGGAAACGTAAGCTGACGAAACTTATGTTCAATTACATTAATCTTCTTCTCAAAGACCTTATTATTATTTACCGACTTTCGTTATAAAGTGCTAAAAATTACTCCTTCACGTCCTACAAAAGTTAACCCTTCAGGAGTATTCAAATAAGGAGTAGGGACACAATTAATTATTTTATCAATTTGCTATTGTGGATCAATGTGTTCATCATAAAATATTAAAATAGGGACCTTTTTGTTATATAAAGATATTTTAAATCAGAACCAATATGCGGAATGTTATATAAACAGTAGAGCTAGATATTGGCTTTGTTGAGTTTTATACCAACGTTATGGACCAATTTTCATTAGAAATATGAAAAACTAGAGCGTTCTACATACAAGAGATTACTGCTCATAAAAACACTTACATGAAATTGGATCAGACAAGTGGAGTGCTTGGTATAGTTAGTTGTTATGCCAAATTATTTTTATTGATTAATTTTTATCAGGAAATATTGAAAATTAGATCTTTTTGGCATACGAAAGTGTACACCGTTGTTGGCACACGTCTCGAAATGCTTACTGAACATCATTACATCGAATAAAATAGTATTAGCAGCAATTATTTCTTTGGTCGAATCTAATCTTAATTTAAATAATTTAAATTGATGTACAAATGTGGTTTAGCGTCTACTCAAAGCGGTACATGTAGCAGGGAACGTCTTAAAGAAGGTCAGTAGTTAAGGAAGAAACATGTAAGCAATGATCATGAGTATTTTCGGTATCATGTGGCGATCGATTTTTATAGTGAACCCATATAGGCAAAACGATATAAAATTGAATTTTAATATTTAACTAAAAGACATTTACACCATTGAAGCCTGGAATAATATTCGCTTCAAGGTGAATATAAATTGCGGACTTCTTTTTAATACGAATTCCATGCCGACCGGGGTTATCCGCCTACGTGATGTTTAAATCAACTTCAGTCAATGTTTATGGGTTTTCAGACCTCCATGAAATTCACTTAGATTAAAATCAAATAAGTAGGAGAAAATTTTGTTGCGTAAAGCTGAAGTTTGGCTTCAAAGTTTCGACGAATATATATCGTGTTGTTGCCGTTGAAAAATAATGCTAATATTTATATCTCAGGTGTATCTCAGATCAGAGTAACGTATATTAATTCAAATAACAATTATTTCATTTATGACATTTAAGAAAACGACAAATAGATTTGCTTGGTCTTGTTTGAAGTTAAAGTACTTTCACGTCAGTTGGAGAAAGATTTGATAAGTGAACTAGAATTTAGAATTTGCTGATGATACATTTTTGCTTTAATCGTTTCAAATGGATTCAAGTATGACCACCAAACCGTCCCCATCGTTTTTCTTCATACAACGTCAGCTTTAAGAAGACTTGCAGAGGTTCGACGTGTTTCAATCGTTACACAAACTGTCGCTGGTTATCGTGCTGGATTTAGTTTTGAGCGTTTGTAAAAACTAGATCGAAAAATGAACCGATATTGTTACCAAACGAAAGTGTCGAATATATTTTCAGTTCAATTTAATTCATACAAATTCGTCGAAGACTTTCGGTGAGTACAGTTAAAGAGGTTAGGTTTAATTGTATAGCAAGTTTTAAGACCTTGATCGGCAGTACATTTGCGCGCTTCTTCTGCAACTTTTTGAAACCGATGTTATGTAGTACGTTCGTTTCTGATTCTTTTGCCGAACAGTTCACTGTTTTCTGACATGACATCGTTCGGGCTTGCATCTTTTCCCTCATGCATCCTAGAACAACACTGGGCACAAAGTAAACATAAGAGCATTATATCGGAAAATTTTTGCGCAAAACAAAAAGTACACGATACTTGAAAAAATGTTCAGATATTGAGAAATACAAGAATTCCACTCCGCTAAGATAGTGGCCACCGCAAACAATTTCACAGTTCAAAATGACGTCTGTTGTGGTTGTGCAGCAGGAATGATGTGTGTTTAGACGGAAATTATACATTATGAGTCTCTGGCACCGAGTCAAACGATTCTCTGCTATCAACAACTAGTTAGGTTCTCGGAAGCAATTTCGTTACGACGAGCCAATGCTACACCGTACAGATTTTAATGGTTCGGCAAAAAGTCAACGAGCTTGGCTTTAAAGTTCTGATGCATTTATTCTATGGATTGGATTGGTGCCTTCGAAAGAGATCTTCAAAATCACTTGGCTTAGGATAGCGTTTTGCGCTAGGATATGTCTCCGCAGTAACGCCATAAAGGTTTTACTACAAAGATGTCAAGAAACAGAAGAGAATAGTGGCCGTAAAGAAAATTCATTTTAAAAACAATCAAAATGTAATGCAAGGGAAATGGAAACGGTATTTTTGCTCCAATTGTTATAAAAAGCTGACTAAAAACTAGTTTCCGGAAAGCTTAAAAAAGAACTGGTCACCTCTGTTAAAAAGATAGCCAAAAAAAAACCGCTCAAAGAATGCAAGAATATTGATGTAACAACGAAAACGACGAACGACGGCAATATCAAGAGAGTAAAGGAGAACATTTTGCACTACAAAGTCGCAATGTTGCATATTTTACTTTAGTATTTATTGTTACGGCAACGATGGAATCAAAAAGCAACAACATCAAGTATGCTATGATAAGACTTCTAGTGTTTGTGTGTACATATAGGTGTGTGCGTTTATAGTATAAAACGATATCGAAACCAACACTTATGCTAGTGACTGTTGCTATAAACTGAGTGTTGAGGCTGCACCATCCACTTGCGAAAAAGCACAGCATAGAATATTACACTGGCATACTAACTAACGTACGAATAGTTACCCGAGTGCAGATAGTCGATGCGTACATTTCTATGCTTTTGTGTCTAAAGTATTTATGAATACAAATTTTAAAATTTTGGCAACTATTGTAAAAGCGGCGAATTTTGTAAATTTTGTAAGCCATGCGATTGCTTGCTTGGGTTTACAATGGGTGCACAAGGTGTACGTTTGTGTTAGTCTACCGAGTCTTTTTTGCTATGTTGTAACAGTAAGTGGACGGTGTTTGCATGCATGGGTGTGTTTATGTTTTTGTTTATACTATAAATAGTTAATTGTAAGTTTGCTATTTGATTTTGCTTCACTCGTTCCACTCGTTAAATACGAAGACTGCTCGCTTGTATTGTTTCTTTATAACAACATCTCTGACAATGTAATAATAATTTTGAACTGAAAGCTTCACTTTATTTCAATTTAAAATTGTTTTAAATTAATTTGCATTAATATTATACAACAACGACAAAATAGCAAAAGAAAGCTAAAATCATTTTAAACACATACACGTCGTTCGAGGCAAATCTTGTGTGCTCACCAATTAATTTAATTACATAAAACGCGTTTAAAAGTTGATTTACTCGTCTATATTTGTAAAAATGCATGACAAAAATTCACTAAGCGTTGACGTTTATATAGGTGGACAGAAGAATAGGTGTTGACCAGGGCTACTCTTTGCCCTCCTTTTCCTCTTATTATATATTATATTTACCACTTATTTACAAAGCAACAACATTTCGGTATTTAAAAATGGTTTTACAGTAAACTTAAGTGCAAACAAAAGCTTACAAAAAGTTCAGCTCACAAATATCAGAGGTTTCCAGGCGGACAATAAAATAGGTGTATATATAGTAGAAAAATTTAAAAATAACCCAAAATTTTGTACTAAAAAGTAAACACTTTTGTAGGACTAAATTGAGGTAATCAATAGCCCATATAACCAACCACCTTTGTTTTTAAGGACAGCTTTGATGCTTCAAACATAGATGAAATTAGTATAGAGCAAGTCTCTCCTGGGATGTTGTATCATACTTTTTGTGATGTTTTCCCATAATGCGTTTTTTATTGCTACAGGAAACTTGACCCCAAACCTCCCTAAAGGTTCTTAATAGGATTAAGGTCGGGATGATACAACATTCATAATTCCATTGCAAATCGCCCTAGACGAGTTGAAGGAATCCCGTTTTGCTAGAACTATCATGCGATTATCGAAAGCAGGAGAGAAATTTAACCTTGGGAAGATAGACTTGGTAGTCGCCTTTTTCCTACGCTTACCTACGCATGAGAAAGCCGATCAGATGTACATATTTTTTTATTCACGTAAATGTCTTCTTACAGTTAGTTGTTGGAAAGAAAATTAATTTTGAAACGGAAGCTACAGATTCTTAGTTTTCGGTTATAAACATTAAGTTTGAAAGTTGAAACTTATAGTCTATAGTAAATATGGTTCTGAAACTATGTGCTCAGATTTCGTAGTTCCGATCAGCAAATAGTTACACCGATAATTAAAATAATATCTGCAACTGAACGAAATTGCAGGAATTGATTCATTTTCTCGGCATTTTTTTTCCCATAGGTTGGCTTGTGTGTTTACATGGTCAGACGCCGGCTGAAAAACTGAAAGAACCATTCGAAGATCTTATTGCGCGTTTTACATGGTACATAATACTAAGCCCGAGCGTTGTGGATCCTTAGCCGGTTGTCTTATCTCGGTGCCATATTCGCCCAAAATTGTTATTGTGGTCTGCTCCAAAGCCTAACGCATAACGATTAAGAAGAATTTTTGGTAACTCATTACTTATAAACCAGAGCAGATATACCGATAAAAATTTCCGCACATCTATTGCTCTATCTGTCCAAGAAATTGGAAGAGTTGGCCACGCTCACCTAATAGTTTAGTATATCGAAATTTTTCTTTCTTTTTTATAGTTTTCTTTAAAATGAAAGTGATGAGTGTAGAAGATTTTCGATCATAGCCGAATATAATTCTCGTGTGGATTTTCTTTTCTTTTTTGTTTAGTTTGCATTTCATTTGAAATTTTTAGTAAGGCGGCTGGAATTTTTTTGTAAGTAACATCTATTTTTAAACGAGCTTTGAGTACGAGCTCTAATATTTTTGCCAAATTTCAGGGCAATCACTTTATTTTTATGAGCAAAAGGATGTCTACAATAGAGATTACACTGACGGAGGGACATGTTTGGGTCGATTGAGAACTTACTACTGATCGTAAATATTTATATGCTTTGCAAGTTGACTAATGCTCACTTCCGGAAGTTGCAAACATTTAAAGGAAATGAAAAGACTCCTTCAGTGATGGATGTAAGAAAGTGACTTATCACACATGAACGAAATGATTGCTGTTAAAGCATTTACTTGAATACAAATTTACAAATGAACTTCTTGTACCATGATACTTTTTAATATCAGATTTTTTCATTTTCGAAACGTAAGTGATATTTTCGAACGGGGAGACCAGAATTTTGCAAAAGTTTGAGTAGACAGCAATTCAGTGGCGCAATGAGCATTATATATGTCGTTGGACGAGTGGGTTTGAAGACTAACGGGTTTTTCGACGTAAAGTTGAAATAGTCGGCTTGTTTCCTTTTTAAGTTGAGCCAACATGTCCTCGTTAGCATTGAACTTTTGAAATGTATTCAAGTTCTGCCTTATATTTGAAGACGAAACAATTTCCAATAATCGTTCTCAGTTCTTTATGACAATGTATTGCAATAAAATGGTTTTTCCTTTTCGATTATTTCAGTCTCTTTAACGCTAGATTGCAGTCATTGGATAAGTTGATCTTGCCGTATTCTACCTTCCGTGAACAAAATGTATGCAAAATCTCAACATTTAATATTAATTGTTACAAACCATGACAAATGGGCGATATTGAACAAAATGACAAATGACAGATATTGAAGAAAAATACATTGCAAATGTAAATTTCTGAATGTTACAAAAAGAATAAAAAAAAATTAATATGCTCCCACTGTTCTAAGGTACCGAGACTGTCAAGTGTCTCTCCCTCGATAGCTTCTAACGTTGTTCGTTAATTAAACAAATTTTTCAAATCCTCCCTTTCGAATATAAAACCTAGTCATAGTTCTCCGTTCGAATCGAATGTAAAAATTATGTAATTCAAACTTAAATACTTTTTTATAACATATAGTTGGCATTTAATCTGTAATATTTTTGTTTACATTTCTTGCTTAAACACATGTGTGTATGAAAGTTGTTGCGTATTGCATGCAGAGCAAGAAGTGTTGTTGCTTTCTGTGATGTGAAAATTATACATTTTGTGTACGATTTAGTTCAACAGAGTTGTTTATTTATATATAAAAGCAAGTGTGTGCATATATGTTGCATTTGTGTTTCTATTTTCGGTAAAGTACATGAAATCGCGTTTTATATTGGTATTGGTAATTTGGTTTGATTTTCTTTTGTTTATTTATTTGCTTGCTCTCTCTCTCTCTCTCTCTCTCTCTCTCTCTCTCTCTCTCTCTCTCTCTCTTTCTCTCTCTCGTTTGCTTAAGCAACTGTCGTGATTATAAGTGATTTGTTTATGCTTTTCCTTCTTTTTTCTAAATTAAAGACCACTCATGAGGCATGAATGTGCAGTAATTTCTTGGTAATAAGGAAGAACTATAATAATTACGGTAATGAAAACAAATAGCATTCTTTGGTGGATTGCGCTACAGAAAAAATGCTGATGGTAATATAAATAAATTAGTTCAAGCTTCGCTTTTAATGAGTCTGGATGTTTTTTTTTTTATGTAGATTTTCTTTTTTATGTGCTACAGGTCGTTTGCAGATCTAACGAATGAATGTTAAATAAGAATGGAAAGAAGAATACACAAATATATTCCTTCTTAAAACGGCATTGCACCTTTTCGTTTTTCCATTTAATAACCCTTCGCCACATTATCTAAGTTGTGCCCTACAAATACTGCGAAAAGTCGCATAATTTGCAACAGGCAAAATTATTATGCTCGCCTTTGAATCAATAACTATTACTTTTTTCTTTAAGCATCCTTTAAAAAACACACACTACGAACTAAGAAAAAACAATATGCATTCAAAAACAAAAAGCGCTCGACATAACCTTAAATATCTCGTACGTTGTGCAAAATTTAGGTGTTCCGTTTCACTGATGAAATATAACACGCATACCAGCACCGCTTCATAATAGAACAAATATGCTATGTTTTGAATATTGTTACAATGGCATGAAGTATCGTAAACATTATACGTATGTATGCGTGGCATGATACCTCGGTTTAGAAAAAGTTCCCTTTGAAAAAGTCGACCTTATCGATCGATCTAGGCCCTGTTAAGAGTGATACAATAAATTTAATAGATTTACATCATTTGATTCACATCTCTGGCTCTGATGAATTCTTCTTAGAATTTGCAAACAAATATTAGTCATTGGGAACCAGTTCCGAAAACCAGTTCCAAACTTCATTTCCTGTAATTTGGCGATGGTAGCTAATCGACCTTGCATGTCTTTCACCATGTCATATCCATCTAGGGAATTATCGATTCGATTCGGGAAGGCGGTGGGGATCCATGTTTCGTTAGTTGTCACATATCGAGTGAAAACCACAGTTTCCATTTTGATTAAACAACTCAAAATAGTGCTGCGAATCACTACAATATCGATGTTCTTTTTTCGCTGTAAGTGTGCGCGCGACACGCATTGCGACAACAGCTGTCCTATTCCAAAATTTTCGTGGAAAATAGTGATTGCATTCTGACATTTTTACAATACTAGCTATCTCTTGTAATATTATCTTTCTTCAATTGTGAATAATTTTTGGAATCTTTTTTAACTTTCTATGATGTACACATCGGCGTCCGTTTTCGAGCTCATTGAAAATTAGTAGCCGTGAAAGTGTTTTTATCAACGAAGATAAATTACCATAAAATTCTTAAGCCAATAGCCAATGATTTTAAACGGTATATTCTCGCCCCTGGAATTTGCAGTTTTCCATTTTATTAACTTGCTATAAGTAGTGTCACTAAAACTACTCTAAACTAGTAAGCAAGAGACCGAAATTGCATGAAATTTTGACAGGCGGCGTTGAAGATTTTTAAAAATAGCATGATTTTTTTTCCTGGAAACCTCATTTATGTGTCAATCTCGGTACCCATCAACCGGCGTGTTATTTAACAAATAATAACATACGTGAAAACTAACGTACTTAATTTAACAACGGACACACTCCATGAAATTGCATAGAAAATGAAAATAAACAAGTAATCAATTATGAACAGCTGTGGCCTGAACTCTATACCCATATCCTTAAATCAAAAAAAAAAAATGAATTTTATCAGTGAACTGCATTCCAGGCATTTCAAGTGTACGGAATAACTTGCGATATACCAAAAACAATTAATAATGACAAAAATTTTAAGCAGGGTTTCGCCACGCCCACTGAAGTGTTGACAGCCATTAAAATCATCGTTTTGTAGTGACATCGCGTATTCCACGTAAAATCACACTTTTTTCAACATTTAAACTCAAAACTTTTAAAAGCACTTCTTTTGAAACTTTGTCGGGCTTGTCGATTTTTAAGAGAATTTTTCATAAACGCAAAAAAAAAAAAAACCAAACGTGCGTTTTTTACTCGTGAAATTAATTTCATACAATATTCAACACAATATTGGTTTAGCAGGTTTTGTCACGCCCTGTGCAGAATTCGCACAAAGAATTCATGCAGAGCTGAGTATTTCTAACTTGGTTTCACTTTCGCCAAACATATGATTTCTTTAATGTGCGAAACAAGAATAAGTGAGGGTAATGTGGAAAAATTCTTAATACAAAAAAAAACAAGTAATTTACTAAATAAGTTTCTTGTGTAGGTATTTATAATTTTTGTCTAAATGTTGTTCAATGTAAGTTCATCTTCCTTTAACTTTCTTTCATATTTAACGTTTTGAGATTTTGCATAAAGTTTTTTTCTCCGCCGCTCCTTGTATTACATAATAAGACAAGTGTTTAGTTCGGTTATTGAATGCGAGTTTTTACCTGTAAAGCAAAAACTTGGCATTCATTTGCACGGTTGTTGAAGCCATTCCACACCGAATTAAGTCAGTTCAATACGGAATTGAAGCGATTCCATACAGAGTAGGACGAAAACAATACTGTTATAGAATATCCATAATTAATTTTTTCACATGTTTTAGGACAAATGTGATAAATATTCGGTCACAGCTGAATATAGTATTTTTACTTTTACTTATTTTATATACCTATATATATAAATTCAAAAATTAACCGTCCCTTTAGTAAACACAAAGTGATCTTACACCTTAAGCAAATTTGCTTGTTTAAGATGAAACGACAAAATTGATTTCCTGCAAACTTCGTCATAGGGTGTAGTGGTCAAAACTCTCTCTCTACAATGGCATGTGTGTGATCGTTATGAAAGTAACAGTAAAATAAAAATGTTGCCATGCAAGCTTTTAACCGAACTCGATTATTGATTGATGTTAACTCTCAAATTTCGTCTGAGGTGGAAAGGAATATAGCAAACAACATCAAAGATCATAAGGGCTCTATTGAACCAAACGAGCAGCAGGATTCAGCGTGGTTTGATTATTGAAAGTAGGAATTGGTTGACAATGTCGAGTAAATATAATGTAATAATATATACTTTTTTAAAAAGACTCTTTAGGATTCTTGCAGCGAATCATGCTACCTTGAAAGAAAATAAACAAGGAAAAAAGAGTCAAAGAACATTATTCCATTCCATCGTTGGGCTTAATTGCGTTTACGTACCTTAGCATAGGCTTGGTACGACACTTTCCTTTACGGAAATAAAACACTCAAATTATTCCTTTTTTTCTTTCTTGTTTAGAAGTTAGCCGTAACCAGAGATGAATAACATATCAATGACGTAGCATTGAAGAACCGCCAATAATGATTAAAACCAATGTATCAAACAGCGTCATAACTTTTCCAACAATCAATTACTTAACCACGAATTTGACTTTATATCCATATAAAAATCCCTTAGGGATGAAGTACCTACAAAAGTGCAAGGAACGTGTCAAAATGCCACCAGTCTTTCACCAAATATCCAACAAAAAAATAGAAGCAAGAAATATGCTAAAGTAAAACCCGAAAGTATTTTTTTTTTTTTAATTTATATATTTGTTTGTTTGGTTTCATTCTTTTTTCTATAAAGGATTTGTTGCATAAATTAATAAAAATTTCTTTCTAAGTATTATACACTTGAGGTTATTAACACAAATACCTTTTATTTCAACACTAGTCAAGCGAGGAAAATCTATATACTATATATATATATATATATATATATATATATATATATATATATATATATATATATATATATATATATATATATATATATGCTTGTACTATATAATTTATATATGTGCATTTATACCATATATGTATATGCTTGATGTGAAGAAAAAAGCAGTAGACTTTTCACGTTTTATATAGATAGTGGCGAGCAAAACTGGATGCATAATATTAAAAAATACGTTAAAGTTATACAATTCTTGCAGTTATCTTGGAAAAAAAAAATTATACATAAAACGTTAATCCTTACCGTGTTCTAATTTAGTGTAAAAATACAAAAAATACAATTCACGAATAAGTAAATAAGAGCAAACTAATCAAATGTGTGCGTTTGTCCAGTTTTGCACGCTTTGTTCATAAATTTTTACAGTTACTTTTAAATGTCTTTCGGTACTTCCTGCAATTTCGCTTAGTATTAAAGTTGCATTGTTAAAGTGAAGATCTAACAAAAGATTAGTAAAATTTTTCGTAACTATCTTACGATATTGAAGAAAATTTCTAATGTTTTGAAGACTAACGTAGATGTCTTAGTTGAAAAAGGATATTCTTTAAGAAAAATTATCGGAAAAGTTAGCGTGTGTCACCGAATAGTACTAAAAGAACGAACGAATAAAAGAACGAAATTTAATATTATTAAGAAACAATGGGCGTGGTTCTAGATTTGTAAGTGTTCGTGATGTTCGGCCAATGGAGAGTATGTTGAAAAAAAAATAAAATTAGAACTTCCAAAGCATCAAAAATGGGTTTAAGTAAGAGTGTCAATGAACGGACTGCGCGTCGAGTACTATGGGAAAACAGCCTTATTTCAGCAGTGAACCAAAAGAAACCTATTCTATCTGCAAACAACGTCAAAACTCGTGTGGAATTTTGTCAACAACACAAAAATTGGTCTGTGGAAAATGGGAAACGCGGCAGATTGGAACGAAACTTAGCAGATTCCAATCTGATGGCAATCTAATATCTTTTTGGAACGGCCGAATGAGCGCCTTCAAAAGAACCAAGTGAAGTAAATCATGCAGCATGGTGGTGGCGACACAATGGTATGGGGTTGTTTCATATGACAGCATGTGAGTTCCCTAGTAAAAATCAATATAACAATGAAAAAAGAACATTACCTCACCATACTCTAGATCAATTTGTTTAATTTCATTGAAAAATCTGCGTATCTTGTTGAAGAGGTCATTTTTCAGCATAATGAACGCCCTGAACATACGGAAAAAATAGTTAAATATCGTTGGTGGAACTCCTTTCCAAACTCTGAAATTGCCAGCTCAAAGCCCGGATTTTGGATTTATCCGATCGAAAATTTGTGAGCAATTATGATGAAAAATCTGGTATAGTATAAATAACCTTAACGAACTTTGGATTAAAACAGAAGCAGAACGCTAAAATATTGTTCAGGAAATAACATTCTGGTGATGATTTGAATTTCCATGGAAATTGTGCGATTTTCTAAGAAACTTATTTCTAAAGAAGGGGAAAACCAAATTTGGAACCATGGCGTGTTTCTTGCGTCAAACAGCAATGGTATCGTGCTTGTAAAAGGATATATAAGCAGAATATTTGAGAAAGGCAGAGTCAGTCGTAAGCGAGCCGAGAAGTCAGCCGAAACTAACTCGTGAGAGTCGAGTCCATTTGCAATATTCGCAGATCAGAACGAGAATTAAAGTTGTAGTCACAAGTTCCTACAATTAATTTGTAAATGGTTTTCTTGACTTTGCAAATAAAACTTACACTATCCTAAAAATCAAAATTCATTGGTGCGAATTTTATTTCAAAAAGAATTGAATAAGTAACGTAAATGATGAAAGACGGCTTACGTTGCAATATAAGAAAAGCGAAACAGTGTAAGAACTTGTAGAAAGCATGCCAAACCACTTAAAGTCTGTCACAAAAAATGAAGGTCTATGGACAAAATACTAAATTTGTACGCGAAGAAGCTGAATGAAAAAACGTACAAAACTGGATAAATGAAGACACTTGGTTAGCTTGTTCCTGGCTACTTATTCATGAATTGCATTTTGTTGTATTCTTTACAGTTAATTGGAGAACAGTAAGGATTAGGGTTTTATGCGCAATTTTTTTGTCCAAAGCGATAAGTGCGGGAATTGTATGAATTTAATGAATTTTTTAACATCACGTATCCAGTTTTCCTCGCCACTGTATATTTAATGTATTTCAGTATCTTTAGCATTTTGTAAACTCCTTACAGCAACTTTTAATATATTTTGATTTTTTCTTTTTATCAAATGCAAATCTTTTAACAAGAAAACTGATATATGTTCTTGTTCCCATATTAATGTATATTTAAAACTTCAAAAGTGTTTAAAATAAATGCATGTATTTGGTTGTTGCATGTACTCTGTTTTTTCACTTGAAAAAGGCACAACAAAAAATTGACTAAAATTGGTGCAGTATATATTGATCAAAATGTTTTCCATCATTTTCTTCAACTTTTCCCTACCTTTCTGGCAACATGTCGATATCATGTACGGCAGCGATCCAATAATCGGCCCATTTCCGACTTCCTCAACTTTGCGGAACCGCGTGCCAGCCAAACCATGCGGCAGCGATTTATACAAGTAGTAATCAGAAGGCGTCATGTGTGGTGAATGCGCTGGGAGTGCCAGCACTTTCTATTCGAGCTGCAACAGGGTATTTTTGACAACTCTTGCACCGTTATAATGCAATACGTTGACTTTGCGTCTGCTAAACGCTATTGCTGTTTTTCTCGGTTTTACTAGTTCATAATATACGACACCTTGCTGATGCCACCATACGCACAGCAAAATTTTATAGCCATGAATATTCCGCTTCGGTATACATGCGAATGGTTCCCGCAGACTAACCCACGGCCTTTTGTGCTTGGGATTGTCGTAGTAGGCCCACTTTTTATCGTCAATCACAGTACGCCACAGAACAATCCCTTTTTTTTGCCTGACAAGCAATGAAACCGCGATGTTGAAACGGTTCGGAATGACATTTTTACCTATAGAAGCCGCCTACTGAAATACATGCAACCACCTAATAATACAACACAACGTCAGGAATATGAATATGCGGAACTGTCTTTCGTGCTCTTAATAAGACATATTATTATCAATTGCTACAAAACGAATGCAAAGTAATTAATGGATTTATTTGCAAGACCTAGAAACTCCTAACGAAAGTTAAGTTATAAATGAATTGAAAGAATAATTATGCTTTTTTGTTCCAGAAAAGTCGACTTCTGGGACTACTTCCATTCAGAGTAACACTTGAACGAGTAGCGAGTTTAATAATGATAACTATCTGCAACAGCGAAATATTTGCCAACGTATTCCATAGTTCCAAATATTCCAAACGTTACGCTTTTTATTAATCGTGATATAGTTTACATATAAGTTTTTAAAAGAAAAAGTTAAAAACAAAATTTGTAAATTTGTTATTCCCCTCTAACAGGCCTTTTGATTTGGTCTGGTCATAAACGCGAAACCAGGCATCAATGTTTAATACAAATAGGGCATAGAAAAAAGAATTTTGGAATTTTCTAAGCTCTTTGTTTTGAAAAATGTAGCGGTTTATGGTTGAGAGTTGGAGGTGTCGTAAGGTAAATAGTACGATAATGCATCGGCTATCGATAAACATAATTGCAGACTTCAAATAGGGTTACATAATTGACTGGGCGTTGCTAAAGGACTCGAGGGATTAATAAAAATTGTAAGGTAATTAAAGGAGCAGGTGAGCGTTTTAATTATCTAAGCTTTAAGGCGTGACTTAATATCAGTGATACCAGAATAAATAAATATTTTTGAAAGAATCATGGCAGCCGTAGAACTTAACCGCGCCATGGCAACATGGGATTTTATTCCTTACAAAGTGATCATGCTTAGCTCGTTGAAATAGATGCGCTCTATATCAGTCCGGTGCTTGCGCAGATGATGGCAACGTTCATCGTACAATCTTAGTATTGGAAATATATATGTTATATATATTGTTACGAGATTTGCCTTTCTCGATACGGTTCGTATCTCAAGATCGTAGTTTTATTTACAATCAATTTGTTTATGGGTAGGATTATTTACAGTTTACTTGATTTGACAGCATTTTTAACTTAAACTTTCTTTTCGACTCAAATGTTCTTTTGCGACTGACTATGCTTTCCGCAAATATTCTATTTATATACATTTTCACAAGCGTATTACCTTTACCTAAATTTATGGCTTCATTTTTAATCCGATAATCCGCTTTTCCACTAATCTTTTTCGTCGGCCGGTAGCTGCACGACGCGCCACCAATTTGCACTTGGAAATTTATTTTTTGGGAAAATCAATTAGTTGGAATAAACTGGTTTTGGGATTTCCGTAACAATGTATAACATTCTGAACGTCCGTCCACACGAAACAGCGAGGCACTTCGTGAGAGTAAAGCTAAGATTTCGGGGATATCAATTCGGCATCATGACCAAGATAAGCTCGCTATAGAGTATTCTCACGAAAGATTTGTTGATTCTTACAAACATCGGTCGGTTCAGGAACTGAAACTTCTCGACATAGCGATTAGAGTTCATTGAACGTCTTCAAGGAGTAAACGCTGAACGCTGTATCAAAACCGACAAAGGCCTTTCAAAATTCGATTACACACTTTTGTTTTCTATCGAAATCACTCTTCTTGCGTCAATTTTGAAACACTCATTGCATTGTTTTCGCCTTATAAAATTCAGCTTCCATTGTGCTGAATAGAAAGAAATATAGTACCTTGACAAAAAGTGTTGACATTAAAATAATAAAATTGTTATTGAACGCAATATAGCACTGATTGCTCTTTGGTTTAAAAATTCTCAAAAATCTCAAAACATAGACGCAATGTCCATCCATATGTTAATGCCTTTCTGTATATTGCTGTAATTTTCAATTATGAAATAACTAAAACTGAGAATTAAATCTTTGTTAGTGCGCTCAGATCAAATTTATGGCTTAAAAGTTTTAACACTTTCTATTACATTAGATAGTGAGTCTCCAGAAGTTCGTCTCTAAGCGAACATAATTTTCTTATTTGTTTTACGTTATCTGTCGTTTGTCATTGAAATATCACATTGTAACACATTTCATCAAGCTGATCTGGATAGCTGGTTGAATGATGGTGTGTCTTGGCATGTTGTCAACATAAGTTATGTGATGTGTTTTAACAAACATTTTCTGAGGTTTTACCTTAAGTCAACCGGAACAATAGATTATGTTTTTTTTCTTTTTCTTTTCATTTTGTATATTTTACTTGGAACTAAGATATACTATTTTGCTCTCTCTCTCTCTCTCTCTCTCTTTCGCCCTCTTTCATATACCTTTCATATACCTATATATATATTCAGAATATTATGTCTTTCACGTAGAAAAGTACGGATATTGATGATGATGGAACTAAAAATCGTAAGCAAGCACAGCAAGTAGGCCCCAAAAAAGATTGCTTTTGACTTCCTTTTTTCAAACTTGTAAAGTAACGAACATGTGCAATCATTACTTTAAAGTCTATGTCGATTTGATTAGCCTGATGGAATGACACTAATTTTGACTATATAAAGTAGATAACTTCCCGTTATTCCAGAAACTAACGAACAAGATTGATGTACAATTAATTTTTATTGAACTGGTGCCTATTTTAAAGTTAACCTTTGATTATTTTCAATTTATAAGATAAATAGAAAATTGGAATATAGAAACCCTTTTGCTTTTTTTTTACTTCTTTGATTACAAAGTTTTGGTAAGTTGGTAAGCGATAGGCAGTTGGCGCACAAAAAATTGTTTTGTGAGTTCATGACTAAAGCAATGCAGTTCTCGTGACTTACACGATTGTTTGAAAACCCTTCATAAATATTTTTAAAAGCGTATCTACGTACAGATGGATGACTTTTTACATCTGTGCACCTAACACATGTACGTATACTATGTTAGCTGCAGATAACAAGCATCAAATTGAAGTTGTGACACGTATTAAGATTGGTTGCATGTTTTGCATGGACATATAGTACTTTAAAGTTAATATTTACTTAATTTTTTTTTTTTAATATATTTTTTTTAATATATAGTTAGTTTTCTCTCTTTCTACACACCTGTATTCAATGTATAGCGTCTCACGTGATGAAGCCTTTGTTTTACAAATTACATCGATAAGGCAAAAAAGTTCATTCATAATCGCGCGGAATCTTCGAAAAAGGACGATCCAATCGCATCGTTTGCCCAAAATACTATATTAAACCTTTACTCGTTCGGATTGAATTTCTCTTCGTTGTGCAACGGTTTTGTTTATTTACATATCCACAAAAATAAGACGAGCCTGAATCACTCAGAGTAGTTTGGTTTAAAAAGATCGCGGTTTGTATTTTCCACAGATGTAGTTACTAGTTCCCGTTACTGAAACGTAATCGCAATGACAATTACGATTGTACTGCCGGTTCTAAAATAGTTTGAAGTTTAAAATGGTCTCTTTCATCATTTCAAAGACCACGGTAAAATTTATCGCCATAACTTCGCTTCTGTAGCTTGCCAACTTTGTACGATTCCAGGTCGTTGTATGTATTCGTGTTTCATTGAAAATGCCATTCAGCACATACGATGAGATGTGTGTGTGTCATAAGCATAAACGTATATAAGTGACAATCATAGAAGTCTGGGACGTAATTAATTTCTCTTTTTAGGCTTTGCTTGTTTTACGAACAATAGGAAAAGTGCACTAAACTCGAAAGTCTGTGGTCGAAAATTGCTGTTAGAAGTCAACACAGCTTTTAAAGCCACCCTTCACAACACTATGCGAAATATTTTAGACAGGAAAACGACACCTCACTGCATAAATCTATCTTTACAAACCAGTTTTTAAGCAAAAACTTAAATAGTGGGATCGAACAAACGCTCTTACCCACTTCACAAGGCTCCTACTTCTTTCGCTTTCGCGGCTAAAATCAATACAATGAGTGAAAATAGTTGAAATCGATTGAATGTAGAAAAGGATGCAATCCCTACAACTAAACTGAAGGTCTTATTTCAATCAGACCAGAAAAAATTATGGAAAGTTAGATCAATCGCTGCTAAATCGCAATATGCGGTCAAAATGACAACATCAGTTTTGATTAAGTAAATTTTTTATATATCACATTTCGAAGAAAACGCCATCCAGAGAGAGATTTGCATGTAATTTAATATGAGGTAAATGAAAAATACTGTCACAAATTTCCGCTAATCTCGATACGGCCCGTATCGCTAGATCGTGGATATTATTTTCAACAGAAATGCACTTCAGAATTCTTTTAACCCCAAGTTTCTTTATTTACAATCTATTCTTTAAGACTAGGATTATTTACATTTTACTTTGGCAATACTCTCGACTTTTCAACTCTAATATTCTTTTTCGACTCAAATGATCTTGTCCGACTGACTCCGACTTCTGCAAATATTCTATTTATATATATTTTTACAAGCATATTACTATTACCTATGTTCATGGCTTCATTTTTAATCCGTTAACCTGCTTTTCCGCTAATCGCTTTTCTCGGCCGGCAGCTGCATGACGCTGCATGCCGCGGAGGTGCACTCGGGTTTTCCTCTCTAGGGAATTTATTATGTGGGAAAATCAATCAGCTGGAATGAACTGAATATGGGATTTCCGTACCAATATGATTAGTAATTATATGACTTTATCTTTTTATTTTTTTTTTTAATTTACAATTCATTAGCGTTACTCTATTCATGGTTTTCTTACACCGTTGGTAAACTCTTCAATAATCTTTAGTATTCACTTAAAAATCACGATTTAAGCGCTGCACACTGTTACACTTGATAATTGTTAGATTGCGATGCACTTCTTAGACATTCCCTAAACAGGCCGCAAAAGTGCTTCTTTAATGAGAGCTATTCATTCCCGGGTACGGCGTGGTGGCCGTTATGCGATTTGTTGGCGTAAAGAATTTATGCGAAACACAGACGGTGATCTGAATTTCTTCACGAAGTGATAAACTGTTCGTTTATCAACGCAATTGTAGTGACAGTGAACTGGCGCCTGCGCACGCATAGTCATCATAACCAAACGCGCATTCCTCATTTCCATCGCATAATAACCGCTCGAGAATATGCTGAGTGGGCTAGTAATTGAAACTTTAGTTTCGGCAACTTGGCGTTTGCATTGTCTTGGTCAATGAGCGTTTCTTTTTTGTCCTCATCATTTTTAACCATTTTTTGGCAATTTGCCCCTTTAGTCAAGCTAAAAATGCCACATAATGCGCGCTTGTCATTGTTCGAACTTTTTCTAGGTGATCATTGAATAGAATCACACGCACGTGCAAAAATGCAACAGACAGAACCTTACCAATCGACTTTTGAAGTTCTCGTTGCATTGTGCGACTTTCACTAAGCCCCTATTCCACTAAGTGGACTGTCGACTCAATTCTGATGGATCCACATCTCCGTTCTTTATTGCTCCAAACACAACTTCGCAATACTTACATGTCGCTGTTTTTGTTCCACTATAAGCAAACACGGTAACCAATCACAGAAAAAATTTTCATCCAAAACTTTGAATATATTAGCATATTGGCCTTTTGGCATTTATAGAACGTCTCTTATAATTTCACCTTCTGATGACCGAGAACAATTTTCAAAATTTGGATTTTTTGATTATTTCTGATGATGTGAACATCTGTTTTGAGCATCCACCGTATTCAGCACGATTGGTACCCATACGATCTTTTTATACTCTACAACACTTGGGATACAGGGTACATTAAGTTTGTGCAGACGTATGTAACAAGCAGAAGCGCTCAAGACAGACCCACCTTTTTAATAAAATACCGGTCGATTCAGAATCAATTTTTTAATCTATCTAAGCCTCTCTGTCCGTCTGATGTCTGTTCATGTATTCTTGTGTTTAAGCTGCAGATCGCAATTTTTGAGATATTTTGACGAAATTTGGAACCAAGGACTGGCGCAATTGAGAATGATTTGAATCGGTCCACTTTTTCGACCACTCCCTATATAACGCCGTATTCTAAAAACTCGATATACGGAAAAAATTTTCAATTTCCAAAATTTCGTGACAAAAGTGGCTAAGTAATAGTATTTCGGCGCTTTAACTTGGTATGAAAACTTTGGACAGGTCTCATATAACCATACCTGCGGTAAATGAAACTGAATCTTTATATGGTAAAAAGGTCGAAGTTCCAATATTTCATAGTAAAATTCAGCTCATAATAGTAAGTTGACAAAGAAATCTACCTTAGCGAATTTGGGCCATGTAGGTGATACCACCGCATATTGGAATTCTCATTAAAGGTAAACCCTTACACGCCAACAAGTCCCCAACATATATAAGCGCTGTCACGAAGCG
This sequence comes from Glossina pallidipes, assembly GCA_000688715.1. Taxonomy (NCBI): domain Eukaryota; kingdom Metazoa; phylum Arthropoda; class Insecta; order Diptera; family Glossinidae; genus Glossina; species Glossina pallidipes. Next base: position 632,009 of record KK499908.1, on the reverse strand, counting down.
CAAACTCTTATATGAAATGACTTTTTGGTGTATTGTCGTCAAAATGGGCGAATAACTTCACTAGGCAAAGTGGTCTGTAGTATGTAATAGATGGCATTGCCGACTATAATGTTCGTGCTCTTTTAATGTTAGCAAACCCTCGAGCAAGTGTTGATTTCATTGAAAGAGAGCTTCCACAAGACTCCCTGACTAAAGCCTACTTCTTACATGTTTCCAAAACGTTTATACATTTTTTGTCATCTTTCTGCCGAAACTTCCTGAGGTTTCGAAAAAATCCTATATTGTCAAAAATTAAAAAAAAAAACACTACTAAATCTTAAGCAATATAACAGATATTTAGAGTTAATTTAGAGTAAATTTAATAAGAAGGAAACATTTGTACTTGTAATTGTACGTGCAATCTGACAATTTATTATACATATCCGAGCCGCCCTATTTAAAATATATATACAATCCGTGCTAATTTGTTTAGCATGATTTTCTTTCTTTCAATGATTGTTTTCTTAATTCATTTGAAGAGATGCGCGTAAAAATCAAATATCCCTCAGATATCTATCGATAGTTTTTATTGGTTTGAAAATATTCATTTGTAGCATTTTTTATTCAATATAAATATTTTATGACATTAAAGCAAAGGAACGTGAAATGAGCAAAAAAAGAAAAAAAACTGCAAGAAAAACTTTTATAGTTTCGGTGAGGAGAAAGCATAAAAAAAATAGCACATAAATAATAAAACGGGAAAAATATGGTTATTGCCGTTGAAAGAACATCACTCAACAGGATGTTTATCGCAAATAATAAATTCAAAAATTTATAAATTTTATATACTGAAGCTTGGCACAACTGTTTAATACAAATCGTGCAAAAGGGCAAAAAGAGTTTAATTTCAAAGCAAGTGAAAACGTTATAATCGGGCTAGGCCGAATATTAAACACCCTATACCGCATTATCTACCATCATTCTTATTTTTGCCATAGAACACAAAAATTATACCCTGTTTCAATATGAGGGAAATGTATATCAAAAATTAGTTTTCTTTGCGTATAAAGGCTTACTTTCTGTAAGAATGGTTTTGCCTAAAAAGTTTAAAAATTGCGGTCCGTATGCAAAATTCAGCATAGTTAATTTTTATGTTGAACTACTATTGGGCGTGAATGGTCTAAATTTGATACAGCGAATTTTTTTTAACCTTAAATTACTATTATGGGTTAGTTTGTTCATAACATATTAAAATTTAGATTTTATTGCCCTACGACGAATCAATTCCCTTGAAAATCTATATATAAAGATGGTCCAAATTTGATATAGTTAATCCTTTTATCTTAAATTACTATTATGATCTGATTTTCATCATGAACCATTCAAATTTAGACCTTCAGTTTTCTTTATATGAGAGGGGGTGCAAAAAATATCGCCAGCTAGTCAAAAGTTTTTATACCGATCTAGAATGCCGAAACACTATTACTTAACCACTTTTGCCAAGAAATTTTGAAAATTGCAATTTTTTTCAATAGCGAATGGTTATAAAAGTAGACCGATCCAAGTAGACCGTTTTCAATAGCATTCGTCCTTAGGTTAAAACAGGTACACTGACCAAATTTCATCAAAATTTGCGACCTCAAAAATTGCGACCTGTAGCTTTAACACAAAAATACATGAACAGACGTCAGACAGACAGACAGGCTTAGATCGAGTAAACAAATTATTCTGAATCGATCGGTATAATAAAATGTGGGTCCATCTTAAGCGCTTCTGCGTGTTACACACGTCCGCACAAGCATAATATACCCTGTATCACAAGTGGTGTAGGGTATAAAGAAGTGAACGAAAAAGTCTTTACCAACCATGGATTCAGTGGAATATTTCTTATTGTTTACGGGAATTATTTTCATTTACGTATTAATTGAAGAAAAAAAAATTGGGTTTTTTTCTTTTTTTTTTTTTTGAATCTTAAAATCTCAACAAGCAATTCTGCCACCTAAGCTCGTTTAACAATTTAAATATTGCCACCGTAATAACGACAGCGGCGGGTTAGCAGTAAACCATGGAGGAACGGCAAAAAAAAAAATAGAAAAAAATCACGCTTTTTTATATATATAGAAACAAAAAGTTCAGCCTGACAATGTTGACAGAATGCATCAGATTTTTAGATGCAGCTATTTGTATGTATGGCATGTTTTGTCTGTGGTACTGAAGTATAAAAAAAGAGGTAAGTTGTACACGGCAAGCATACCAAGCGAAGGGAAAAGCAAATAAAATGGAAACAAAAACAAAGTAAAGCATTCAAGAATATGTACATAAGCATATACAACAAAAACAGTACCGTCATCATCCATAGGGGAACTAAAAAGACCAGAACACAATAGCGAAGAGACAGAAAAAAAGGAAGAGAGAGAAAAAAAGAGACAGATCTACATATATACATAAGGAGAGAGTGAGAGAAAGAACAGTAAAAGAGTTAAAGGGTTCATAAACGCATAAAACACTATAACCAGACAGACAAATTGATAAACACACGCAGATGATGTGAGTATGTGACTTAAATGATAACCAAGTATTGTAACTAAACTGACAAAGACTGTAACTATACACATGCAGAAAAAAAGTAAATAAATAAAAATAAACAAAGAGAAGAAAACAACCAATGGTCAGAACAAGTGGTTTATGCATAAACACATAAGTTACATGCGTGTATGTCATATAACCTAAAGCCAAGTTAGGCCGTCAAAGCCAAATATCAGGCTGCACATACTTGTTTGTGTTTGGCTACAATAAAAGCGCCAACAATCGAGAATAACGCTACACTATGTTTTGGTCGAAACTTGGTTTGATTTACTTGCCTAAGTACATCTTAATCTTTTGAATTCATCCTTAAAGCTCCATACCGGAGGCCGTGCATGGTACAAACGTAAAAGTAAGTAGCGGACATTTCCATGCATGTAGAGAGTAGTACAAAATTTTGAGAATAGGAAAACACAACTAATTGATGAATTTTATATGATGACGTCCATAATTCACTTATAAGCCTACGTCAAGGCTTAATAACAGATGTCGAACTACTTGGCATCTCTTTTATGGGGGCTAACCTTTCAAGGCTCTTAACACGAATTGAACATTCGCAAGGTGTGAACCCAGGCAAAAGCCCGGCAGACAGTTGACGGACGTGGCGATGATATTAGTCGAGTTTATGGTCAGAAATTAATGAGGATTTTTAGGAAGAGCAGTGAATTTCTTCGAAACGCGACGAACTGCAACGCTTCCCCTTAACAATACATTAACCAAAGTAAAGTCTTGAGCCATGTTATAGCACACGGTGAGATCTTGAATAAACTTAATTTAGATAACTTCCGCTATCTTTTTCTCATGCACATAATTGTCTTGAAAATCGGAAATTAACATGGACAAATCTACAAATATATAAATACATAAATAAAACAAAAAAAATGAAGAAAACCTCAACGCTGGTAATTTCCATAAATTAAATTATGCTGTTTTGTTTTGTTATTCATTAGTTGTTTTGAATTGGGAAGTAACGCCCGTTTGTCATTCCTCTTCCGAAAACTGTGTCCATACGAACGAATTTCATTTATTTCTGGCGAATTCTAAAGAAGGAAGCAATAGAGAAGAATTGATTTGAAAATAGCTTTCGATTTTCTGAACGTTGCAGGCGACATAGCAAAATAGCAATACCTATAAATGATGATGACTGCGAGCGCACTACGTAACAAATGCGAAAAAAGAAACATAAACCAAATGCAAGCAATGTTTGGGTGTGTATTGCTGTATGTTTAGTGTAAAAAGCCAATTAAAATTGCATTTCAAATAGTTGGCATGCAATGTGCGACAAAATAACTTAAACAAGCGATACAAACATAGCGATACGTTCATGTTTTGAAATGCGCACACAACCACGCATAGAAATTTAAAATAATTTTGCTTACAAGTTCAAGAAACTTGTGCACAAAGCACAAAAAGGAATAGAGGCTAAAAGAACTTTTTCCATAATTTATCGATTTTTTTTTTTTGCATTAAATAGCATTTTTTTCGTACCACTGTGGGCAAGAAGTCAGACCAATTTAATTTGTTCTCTTTTAAGTCTGCTTATTATTCCAAATCTATTTCGTCATCTTTGAAGCAATCCTCGAACTCAAATACTATTCGTTCTTAACAGCCACGGTAATCGAACAAAACTATTAACATCACCCTCCTTTTTGGCGACCTTGACGCGCTTTTGCAGGCTTGGCTCATCTTTCGCACAATATTAGCTCGAATTGTCTGCGTTAATGGATCCAAATCCGATTGGTAGTCAAAAATTGTCCCCTCACACACATTGTGTACTCGCACAATTTCACTTGCAGATTGATCTTACTTTTCAGTGGCATTGCTATGTACTAATACAGAGTTTTGTTTAAAGGAAATTAAATTGAAAATCTTTGCAATTTTTTTTTTGTTTTTGGCACTTCTTTTATCAAAATGGTTTCACTTTGTTTTATTCCAGTTTAAGCAGAGGAAGCAATTTTCTCGGGAAGTTAAATGATTTTAAAATTATTAGACACAGACATAGTCAAACGTCTGGCATCTGCTTGTTTTATTTTATCCTGTGTACGTGTATCCTTGCGTATTCTTATCTACTTGTACGAGCGTATATGTAAATATCGTTTACTTTGGCATTGCATGCATAATAAAAGTCGAAATAAATCAAAACACATTTCAGAGGAAAGAGAAAATATTATATTATGAAATATTTATGCCTAAGTTTAAGAATATTCATACTAATGGCACTACATATATATATATATATGCATATATATCTATGATCATAAGCAAGCAAAGCAAATGCATATTTAAAAAACAAAACAAAATTATATTCGCTTTGCAGCATGTCTCGAACAACAAACGTAAGATTTTAGTCCAGCGTGGAGCAATAATAGATTGTTTGTAAAATCCCCCAAAATTGGCCTTGTTCTTAGTGGAAGTGCACTAAACCGAGTTGTTTAGTGCACTAAATGCTATCGTTCGTAAAGACCGCTTTTGGCAAAGAAAAAACAAATAAATATGGTGTGTATCGAAAAAGAACCGAACCAGTCCAGGGACACGTCTGCAGTGCCGCTTAAGTTGAGACCAGCTTTGTTTCCCAAAGGAGGAAAAGTGGCTTCTTTGTTTACCTTACTTGCAAAGCTTATGAAAATTTGAACGTATGTTCTGTGAGCAATGCTGTACAACCTGCATGAAAATTAAAAAAGATAACCAACGTCTTTCCAATATTCTATTTTAAAACTTTAATTTTTTGTCAAGCCCTTCATTACGAAGCAAGCTTCAAATGCCGGAATGCCGATCTCCTCTTGTGTCCGTCTGCCCTTTTACACAAGTAAGGAGTCTTTGCGATAGGCATTTTCTCGTTCGCAAAACCCGTCCAAACGCCCATGGTCCCGAGCAACAAAACTTGAGAGCACCTTCACTTTCCGTGTTCTTTGTCCGTTACTCATAAACTATGGCGCAATATATCGAATACGGAAATTTCGTGTTTTCGTTTTTCTTTTTTTTCTGTAGGCGATTCAGCTAAAACCGAATATAATTTTGTTACTTATTTGTATAAATACAGTTATGAAGTAGAAGTAAAGATTATCTGCTATATGAATGAATGTTATCGTCACAACGTAACGTTAACGTAACGCTGACCTGTTGTTATAACAAAAAGATCTATTTCGTTCGCTTTAAATTGATTGTCAAGTCCAAAGTTAAATCGCTTTTAAGCTTCACCGTGAAAAAGTCAACTTTTACCAAGATGTGCAATTCGATTACACTATCAAGTCCTAAAATATATGAAAGGTCTGATTGGAATTGGATTTGTTGGAAGAATGCCCAAAAATGTTTTCATAAGTTTGAAGCAAAAAAAAAAAAAAAAAAATCGCTCAATAAAGTAGAAGGCTTTTCTACACCAGACATTGAATTGTGAAAAGTGTACTACGGTATAAAATTCTAGCAATGTACGTAAATATAAATGCATATATATACATATATATATGCTATATATATATATACTATATATATATATATACTATAATTTATGTAAGCAATAAATTACTTCTTTTATTTTTTTCTCTCCTTCTTGTAATGCATTCAGAAGTACGCAACCGACACTTTAATATTTTACTCTTAAAAGTAGGCAGTAAAGTTTCTGCGATGTTCATTTTTATTGCGCCTGTGGAACAAAAACTTAATTGTTTTCGCTTTTAAAGTCCGAATTTTCACCTAGCATTAGCAGCAGCAGGAGCACCAGTCAGCAAAAATGTTTACCTTTTTTCTTGACTGTAGGCAAAGTTGTACAATGTTTACAAGTTTTTGTTGTTTGATTGTTCGTTATTGAGAAGGCAATACAAAAAAAAACGAAGAATTTTACCGTTAAATATTTTTGTTAGAACAAAGTTTTTCAAGTCCGGTTTTTGTTTATTTTTTGCAGTTCTCCATAACTACAGTTATTATTGCTCTTATTATTGTTATTATTATTATTTTCACGCAAACGAAATCATCTGCGGAGCCTTTCATTAATTGTAATAGTTTTCATAAAAATAAGTCAAATGACTAATGGCGTTGGGTTCATTCATTTTATTACTTAGCAGTTTTGCACTCAGAAACTCTCGGAAAGTAAAAACCAAAAAGCAATTAATTTTCCTTCAAACTAAATAAACAATAACAATGTTTTAAAGCTAAAAATTAAATCGCATAAAAAACATTTAAGAAAAAAAATGCAAACAATAAACCAACCATCATAAAAACAACACCAAATTAAAAATTCTCCCAAACCACAAAGCAATGGAAATTCCAAACCAATAACAATAAGAAAGTATTGCACCTTTTAAAGCAAGCAATAAATATGCACTCAAGGCTCTGCAGGAGCCACTGTGAAAAGCAAAGGATCATGCAATAGTTTAGAGCAGTATACAGTGCATTGGTAAAGTTAACTAATTTCCTGGAATGTTAGCTATAAAGCACACAACAGTTCGTTCGTTGCCTGGCTTTGCAACACCAGAAGCGACAGTACTTACATAATCTTTATTAAATATAGAGGACAAGTTGAAGATGGAGACGATACTCATTTTTCTTGTGGTATTTGCAGCATGTTTTAATAATTGCGAATTCTTTGCGACCATTGTTAGCCTTACAACCCATACTGTAGCGGTAAGAGTATTAATATTACTACTACTACTACTAAACTGGTACTACTAGTAATAATAGCACCGCTATTCGTAGTAACACTAGAAACTGCTTTTCACTTTTACGCTAACAAATTGGCTGAGTGTTAATGCTACGAACGCATCACACACACATGCATATTTATGTATTTTTATGCATATGTTACAAAAGCTCTCTGTTCATCTCTTGTATCTTTCGCTTAATATATTTTCTTTTATTTTATACTCTCTCGTGGATATAATTACAAATAATTCCTTACGTACATACTTATCGGAGCAGAATTGTTATTTTATTTTAGTTGGTTGTTTATTTAAGTTTATTCTGTGCCAGATGTTGTAACAATTTGCTGAGAAAGGATACAAAAACATAAAAAAGAACATTTACTCTTTGCTTTGCTATGCATGTATGTGTGAATATATATCATATCCAGCAATCGTGTAGATATGTAAGTGAACATTGAATAAACAAAATGAGCAAATAACCCAGTCATTCACTTCCAAAATATATACCGACTATAAAATACATACAACGTATCGTGTCAGACGATGTTAAAGTAAATACGACTTGTATACGTATAGAAATTGGGGGTGTGAATGAAAGCAAAAAAAAAAAAGGGGCGGAGGGGGGGGGGGGTTAAAAAAAGAAAATAAAAACAAGGAAAAACCAATGTATTACAAAGACTCAAAAGTATTTAGTTATGCTATCTGTTTTTTTATGCTTTTTTATAATCTCTACTAAAACGTGATGGCACACTAATTTTCTTATTCTTTCTTTGGCGATAAACTAAATAAACCAAAAGCGTCTATAGAGACTATTTAACGTTTATGTCCATATATATATATATATATATATATATTTTCAAATATATCTCTGCCTACGTTCCACTTTAGTATTTTAACGATCGAAATATTATGTACTGAGCCGTATTACAACGATTGTGCTTGGTTTCTGGAGGCAAATTTCTTATGCACATAAATAAGATCAGCTCTTCATCCTAAGCCAACATACGAAGTCTTTTCGCATGCAATTTTTCGATAACCTTATTCGGATGTATGTATAGAAGATTTTTAAATATCAACATTGAAGTGTTTTTAATACCCTACCACTTATAATGCAAGCGGTATTAAGCTTGCGCGAACGCATGTAGAAGAACTTAAGATAAGTGGACTTGTTATGCGCGGATCGATTCATAATCCATATCTAAGCTTGTTTAAGCTTGCCTATCCACTCGTCTGTCCATGTATTTTTGCCTTCGAAATCGCCGAGTAATAGCACCTAAATTGGTTTGAAATATTTCAGTCCGATGGGCCAGGGAAAAGGTTTAATTGCTAATATTTCACAGAGAAAATTGATCCAAGTCCCCGTCTGAAATAACGAAACCAACCATTCGATGGGTACATCACATTTGTTTCGGCTTAAGCAAGTTGCGAAATATGACCCGGTTTTGACAGATGGCGTTGTAGGCTAACTTTTGTGTTATTGAACCGATGGTAATTAAGCTTGGATATGATATTTGTTTAAGCTTTATGCAGAATTTCCTAATATTAAAATACAATAATTTTCATTTGTGTTCGTTAGTTGACTCGGCGAACCTCGATTCAAACAGATTGAAGAAATTACTCAATAAATCTTTCAGGATGACGGGTAGGTTTTCTACCTTTTATGAATACAAAATTTTGTGCGGTGACTTTGTAAGTGATATCTGTTAATCGGTTATATACTGGGTTCAAATTAGTGAATTCATGGGCCACACTTTATTATCCTAATTGTACGTCAGTCTTCTTGGATCTCATTTGCGTTAAAGAATTGGAAGTTTTTTCACGAGCATAGAAACAGAGTGCAGATAGATGATGTGTCTTTATCTTTAGCAGAAAGCTAATCACCCGTCGTTCAACCAAAGTACTTTAGAAAAATCTACAGGCATTAGGAATCAATAAGTGTCAATCTGTCTGTGATATTAATCGGGCCATGCTCTACTTGAGATTCGGGATTTTCTGCAAATGGCATGCCAATGTTTTTCAATTTAGGGCCTTCGCTCTGGAAGGTAATCCTGGCCCTTCCGGCCGTGGTTTTTTATTGACTCGGGCCTTGAATTATATAACGGCAATCTGTACATTTCCAGAGTGCTAAGTCTGCACTCTATGCTGCAGAGAAGTAAAGGACACTCACCCCGACCCGTCCTTACTCTCGTTTTCCTTCAGTCCTCGAAAAAATTTTTCGGATTTTATATCTTCCGTCGTTTCTTAATGTTACAAATCAAGTTCGTCAGATCCGAACATACGATGAGTTTAATTTTTCCCGACCATAAGTATTTAAGATCAAGACTATTTACCGTTAACGCTTTAAACTCTACTAGTTACTACTACTTAGAATATTAAAGGTATTGTCAATGTGATTAGACTCGGAACAGCAATCGGAATTTTCTATAATTCTGAATATAATATTATTACTAAATTCGCATTTCCCGAATACGGTTCGTATCACTAGATAGTGAATATCCTTTTTAAGAGAAATAACACGCTTGCACGTTTACACTTTAAAATTCTTTATTTACAATCAATTCGTTTAAGGATAGGATTGTTTACATTTTACTTTGGCAATACTCTCGACTTTTCAACTCTAATATTCTTTTTCGACTCAAATGATCTTGTCCGACTGACTCCGACTTCTGCAAATCTTCTATTTATATATATTTTTACAAGCATATTACTATTACCTAAGTTCATGGCTTCATTTTTAATCCGTTAACCTGCTTTTCCGCTAATCGCTTTTCTCGGCCGGCAGCTGCATGACGCTGCATGCCGCGGAGGTGCACTCGGGTTTTCCTCTCTAGGGAATTTATTATGTGGGAAAATCAATTAGCTGGAATGAACTGAATATGGGATTTCCGTACCAATATGATTAGTAATTATATGACTTTATCTTTTTATTTTTTTTTTTAATTTACAATTCATTAGCGTTACTCTATTCATGGTTTTCTTACACCGTTGGTAAACTCTTCAATAATCTTAATTAATTTTAATTAATAAGCGATTGAATTGTATTAATTAATTAATTAACGATTAATTATTGATTAATAAATTTAAACTTATTATTATTATTATTATTATTATCTAAATTTAGCCAGAGAATAAATTCTAAGACTAAAGTCTTAAAAGCACTAGCATCTAAGGCTTTCGGCTTTTTATTTATTTATTTATTTTTTTTATTAATATTATTATTATTTTTATTATTTAAACTTAAAAAAGTATTTCACGTATGTTTTCAATTTCAAGTTCAAAACTTATATTGACGTATCGATAATTTTCGTTATTATGGAGCGAGAGAAATGCTAGGGAAAAGGCAATCAAATATTGGTTCACGAAGACGAAATGCTCGACAACAACGAAACATACACGCAAATGAATCTGAAGGACAACGGAGGGTATGGAAATGCAGTCGCTTTAAGCTTCTGGAAAATATCTCGAAAACCTATGATTTTTATGTGCACAATTATATTGCTCCCTGTTCACGTGTCGAGAAACTGTTAGCACTATTCCTATATACGCGAGAGAGAAAAACAACAAATGTTGTACACCAAAATGCGCTAAATGAATGCAATATTATACGATTTCCTTCTGTTTGTCTGCAACGTGTTTGATATGAGAATTAATTTTACCAAATTCGGACCATCCCGTACAACAGTGTCCAATCTTTGAGAAAAAACCAGTGTTCATAAATTTTAGGTGATTGTAGTTCGTGTTATGCGCTGCGTCTCACAGAAAGGAAAGTAAGCTTTTACATGAAAGCAAAGTATAATTTTTAAAATTTTATTACTGAAATAAATGATAAATTATATTCGATTTAGGTGGTCTAGGATATTTAAGGGTCGTTCTTGCTCGACTATAAGGTTTTCAACTGTTCTTTTTCTTGTAAAACTTCTCCTGGCCACAAAGATGAAGCTATCAACTTCAAATTCGGCAGAAACACTACAAGCTCTTGCACGTAGGTTGGTATTGAAAATGGTCCCAATCGTTCGAATGACATAAAAGTTCGAACGCGTATTCTATGGGCGATTCTGCAGCATCTGTACAAAAATTGAAGCAACTGACCCGGCTTACCCAATATTATGGTATATCAAAATTTAATTTTTTTTCAATACTTTTATAACGCGCAGAAAGGAGCTTCAAAAACTCGGTAAAATAGATAAATTCTTGATCAGTTTCAACTTTGGAACACACCCTCCACCCCCTCTGTAGCTATGTAGTACTTATGGTAAACATTTTCCCGTTAGTGGAAATGAAGGTATCGCCTACACATTTGCAAAAGAATTTGAAAGTGACTTCAATTTTTCCAAGGACACGTCTCCAAGGCCCAGACGCTTATGGGGCAAAAAGTTTTATTTTGAAAATAGAAAAAATCAGGTGCGTCCACTCCATACTACAGGGCATGGGAATTTGATTCTTTTCCTTTTTCTTCCCCACTTTTTAGGATAACGGTGATGGGCATAAAAGATTCGGTCCAGACCGAAACAAATTTAGATGTTCGTCCGTGTTTTTTAATATTAAAAAACAAAAAAGTAGAATCTTAAGCGATTAAATGTTTATACAAAATTGAATCGGCTCGCAAAGAATAAATGGAATTCCGCTATTAGTGTAGCTCCTATGGATGAAACTTGTGAGCCGATTACTGTGATTCAGAAGGTCAGATATAAACCAAGGAGTCATCAAAATCGTCTTAGAAAGTTTTCAGTTTTTTTCTAGGCAAACGAAAATTTAATAATTGTTTCCTCATAAATGGGTGATAAATAAGTAACTAAGATACGAAATATTGGAACATCCACCCTTTCACTAGGTCTGGCTTCCTCTGATATTCATCCGTTTTTAAATCTTCAAGGATTGTTGCGTGGAAAACATTTCGAAATTGTCGCTTCAGGAATGAGGTAAAAGAATTGGAGAACAGTTGGCAGAAATTTGTGGCTCGTAAGGAAATTTATGCGACATGATTATAAATCAAATTCTCACATTGCGTTATCAATCGGCTACAAGCGCATTGATTGCCATGCATGTGTATAAAGTTGTAGCTTTTGATTGCAGCTGTTGCGACAAGAAAACTCGGGCGGCAGAAGGACGCTAATCATGGAGCACTCAAAATTCCTCTTTCTCCAAATTTGCTAGCCCACCAAACACGTTCAGAGGCTTATGGTGGTGCTGCTCCATCATATCCCAATTGTCGGTTTTGGGTTCAACGGTTTAAAACTGGCGACATGAATTGAGTGAAAATGCAATTTTTTGGCCACTTTTTGCAAGAGTTGTCCAGGATGTGCTGTTGCAGCTTAAAAGAGACGTTCTACCACACTCAGCGTACTCACCAGATATGGCACCTCCTGATTGCCACTTGCTTAGATCGGTCCAACACGGCTTGGCTGGCACGCGGATCCGCAGATTTGAAGAAGTGCGAAAATGGGTCGGTAGGTGGGTCGCTGCCAAACCACTATCGTTTTTTCGACATGATATCGTCATGTTGCCAAAAATATTGTAAAATATTGTAGAAAATAATGGCATGAATAAATGCCTTTTTCCAGTGAAAAAGTGATCAAAATTTTTGCAAACACCTAATAATTCCACGATGCTCATTGACATATGGGTTAAATACGAAATACGATAAACGGCGCATAATACAATGGCCATAATCAGCATATAAAAGCTTGCTTTTCATAAGGGCTCTTACATTGTGATTGTGTGTGTGTTCGAAAAGTAAAAATACCAAGTCACTGGTTTGCATCAGTTTTCATCAAGAAGTACTGAAACAGCGACGATGGTGCGATCAAAAAGGTCAATTTTTTGTAAGAATGCTTGAGTTGCAAAGACAATCTCAGCTCATTCAAAACTTTCGCTTTTTGCTCATTTAGTAATACTTTTGATCAATTTCTGCCGAGATATAATTCATAGAAGTTCGGGTAAATTTTGTTCATATGACAACTGTTTCCGAAATAGCGCTTTTTATGGGGAGCGGTCATATGAATGTTCCGATCCAATTGTCTTCCAAAAAAGTTCGTTGGCCGGCCAAAAGCGGCCAAAACAAAAATGAAAAGGCCAGTGTAGTAAATTTAACCAAACTATCTCGTGAAATGAGACCTAAATCTGCCGGCTGAACAAAGAAGTATATAGGCAGGCATACAATGGGTGACAGAGAGACATACTTCAATCGATTCAGAAAATGAGTCCGACCTCTACGAGAGGAGGTGTAGGATTAAAAATGATTTTTTTTTAATTCTCAACAAAAATTTTTCAACGACTTATGGCAGTAATAATTCTGAAAACAGTAAAATGGACTGTGTAATCATTTTTAGTTGCAGTTTACGAGTAACGAGCAAACGCCAATATTTTGACCCATTTTCAATAAGAACGTGCGTGCAAGAAATCCCCATTTTCTGCAAAATTTGAAGCCGCGCAATATGTTCATTTTTGCGACCGGGACAATCCTTAACACAGACAGATAGACAGACGGATATTCTTGAATTGATTCAGCATTTGATGTTGATCAATGGTATATGTACTTTATGGGGTCGCTGAAGCCGTGTTCTAGGAATTACAAACTTTTTGACAAAATCCATCCTTCGGTCGAAAGTATAAAAAAGCGTCTTGCAAAGCGTATTGCACTTCCCCTTATAAGTAACAAGAAATCGACGGAGTTTTAGGCATTCCCTTTAAAACATTCAATACTCAGAGATCGTCTCTAGCTTAGTACAGCTTCTCTTACTGCCTTTGTCATCACAACGTTAAGCTTTTAATTACAAACATATTTTTACGAATTTTTTCCTTTATCTATAAAAAAAAAATGCATTAACAATAATTATTGAGAAAAATGATTTTTGTTTTCTTCCTTGTTTTTTGTAGATATTCGATTTTAGATTCATTATTGATATATCATTAATGAGGTTAGAGCCCGATATCTGAGATGAATTGTGAATATTTTCTTTTTTTACCTGTTACGGGCATGATCAAAGGGTGATCGCGCCTGTTTTGAAGCCTATCTGGAAAATGTATATACAGAGTTTCGACTTTCTGCGTCAAGGATTGTGCTCGTAAAGCGTCTCAATAAAGCACGACAGGGAAGACGACGTATACATTCTCAAATGTTCCATTTTTTATTCATGTAATAGGTTGGCAACTAAGTAATTGCTGATTTCATTTATAGATGGCTCTCACTCCCATTTTTGTAATATCCGTAAATGTTATGATCTTCTTCTTCTTCTTATATATGTTAGCTGTCATCCTTACCTAGGTTTCCAAATTCGTTGCGTAGATATCTACGCATATCTTGCTTAAAACTTTTTTTTACCTCAATATTAACATGGAGTGCAAAACGAACATTTTTGCCATATTTTGCTCTATTATTTCCGTAAAGGAAAGAACGCAATGCAAGCCGCCAAGCAGTTACGTGATATGTATGGTAATGAAGTCCTTGAAGAAAGCCAATGCGGAAATTGGTTTGCAAAATTCCGTTCTGGAGAGTTTTCTCTTAAAGATGACCAATGTTCAGATCAACGGTTGAGCTAATGAGGGTGAAATCAAAACCATCATCGAAACAGATCGTCACGTAACTATACGGGAAATTGCAGAGAAGTTAAATGTTTCACATACAGCCATTGAGAAGCATTTAAAACGTGTCGGCCGCGTTAAGATGCTGGATTTTGGGTTCCGCACGATTTGAAAGAAATTCATCTGATAAAGCGCATCAGGGCTTGCGAATTATTGCTTAAGCGCAATGAATTCGATCCATTTTTAAAACGAATCATCACCGGAGACGAAAAGTGGATTGTGTACAACAATGTCAATCGAAAACGATCGCGGTGCACGCCTAATGCGTCATCACAAACCACTTCAAAGGCACATATCCAACAAAAAAAATGTTGCTATCAATTTGATAGGATTGGAAAGGTCCGGTATATTTTGAGCTGCTTCCAAGGAACCAAACCATGAATTCGGAGGTCTGCTGTCGGCAACTGGACAAATTGAATGCAACGGTCAAGGAAAAGCGACGAGAATTGGTCAATCGTAAACGTGCCATTTTCGACCAGGACAATGCTAGACGCACACGTCCTTGGCCACTCGGCAACAATTGATGGATATTGGTTGGGAATTGATGTTACACCCATCATATAGCCCTGATTTCGCGCCATCGGATTACCATTTATTTTGATCCCTGGCCAACTCCCTTCGTGGCAAAACTTTCAATGATGATGACGCGGTAAAATCTCACTTAATTCAGTTTTTGCCCGAAAAGAATCAGACTTTCTACGAGTGTGGAATTTTCAAGTCGCCAGAGAGATGGCAGAAGGTGACCGAACAAAATGGAAAATACATTATAGATTAAATTTCATTTCAAGTAAACAAAAAAAGTCTTTTATTTCATTGAACAAATCGGAAATCACTTAGCTGCCAACCAAATATAGGTATCTAACCACATAGGTGCAACACGGTGATGATCAGAAGGACCTGAGAAGAGAGAGAGAGAGGTTTCTCTATGGGAAGATGTATGAGCGATTGGCGAATGTTATGCCTGTACCGAGCAACTACTTACAATAGCTAAGAGTACAAACCAATAGCAGTTAAAATATGATCATCCGCAAAGGGGAATTGAGTTCTAATATTCCGACTTAATAGTCACGTTACTATTCATCTGTCCATGCGACAAACGTAGATTTCTGCGTATTCTAAGCGGTAAAGAATACGATCATCGTCTCGTGGTGGACGAAGGAGTTTGTACTCTTATTAAGGGATTGAAATAATTGTTCGAGAAAAGGGCATTGAACGATTTTTTCAAACTTTTCGTTTTTGGTTGCGTTTTTCTTTTATTCACAATAAATACACAGTTACATTACAAACACTGAAGGAGAATACAAATCGATTTATAACAACTTTCAGAGACTCCCCAGTTTTTTGATATGTTTTGAAGGACGTTCAAAACTACAACAATCACTTAAGTTCATTGGTAGCTTCAGGATTCACCAACGCCAAAATACCTCATATATGTTCAAGTTAAGTTTTGAATTAAGTTCAATGATTATGATACAGAAGCCTCCAATTGAGATAAGCAGCGAAATGACCAGAGTAAATGATTTACATAGGGACGATTTGAAATATTTACGAAAGAATAAAACCAAGATTGCCAACTTTTTCCAATATCTCGCCGAACTGTGCGAAGTTGGTATGTTAATGAAAGTAAGTGGAAATTAATTTAGTGGCACTCGTAAGTGGATGAGCAACACTGAATGCGCATGCATTAGTAGAATTGTATCAATTCTTTAAAATTTCTTACAATGTACTTTGCATGTACATCTACTAAACAAAACCAAAAAAAATCTATAAGCAATATAGATGGATAATAAGAGCGATCCTTTAGGTAGCTTACGTGAGATATAAAATCGCACGATCGTAAGTAATGTGTCGTTCTTGGTTCAGCTAGGACAGCACGGTTTATACATTCAACATGTACAAGGAAGTCTGGTTAGGGTCATAATATTTTCCCGAAATCTTCACAGTGTTAGTTACCAACTTAGGGAATCTGTTAACAATGTCCTTGCTAAAATGCCAACTGAGATAAACGAGGTGACGATTGGAAACCAATAGCTGCGCGTTAAAAGTCAGCAATTGATTAATGTACACCAAGGGATTGTACCTAACGTCACCATGGCAACGGTAAACGCAAGAGTCAGAGCAGAAGGCGCAGCCGGACATGCAATGCAAATAACAGCAGATGTAATGGAAAATCGACAACGTCCGCGCTAATGTCTACGAAGCCACAATCCCCATAGAAAAACAATATGATATTCAATCTTTTATCCTTTTCCATTCCCTCCAAAAATTTAATAAAACATAGCAAATAACAAACCTTTCAACCATCAATTACGAAACAAACAAACGGATTAAAAAAAATTCTTTTTTAATTTTAAATATCGACAAAAAATCCATCAAAGTTTACTAAGAATTCTAATTGTAAAACTTTTGTGAAACTGCTCGCGTCTATCGTCAATGATTTAAATTACAATAAAGAGTAAAAGTAAAAATCTCGCAAAGTGCGAAAAAAAAAATATTTTTTTCCACCTTGTATTTGGGAAAAAAAAGAAAATGGTGAAAGAACAAACATATTTTGATAGCTTACACGTTCTGCGAAGGGTTTCGATAAAAGTTCAAAACCGTTCAAATGTTTTAAAAGGTGCACCAAACCGAAACACGTTTCCACTGACTCGTTTCTTTTCCCGGCTTGATAGACTGTTGCGTTGAAATAAATTACAGGCGAGTCAACCGACAATCTTGTTCGATTCAATCGTGCTACGTATAAAACTTGTTATTGAGAGGGGAACTAAATACGGCAACTTCATCTATTCAGGGACATCCATCCATCCATCCATCCATCCATCCATCCATCCATCTATCCATCTATCCATCCATCCATCCACCCTTTAGTTCAAAAGGGTTCAAGAAATTCGTCATTAGCCCCGATAGAATTTACACAGATGCTGCGTAAAAGTTTGAATTCTTATATGAACTCGATCTTATCACAAATTGAAACAATTCAAGACAATATCAACGTTTCCGGTCAGAGCCTATTCGAATGTTGCTCCCGGGACACTTACTATTTTGCTTACGGAAACGGTTATAATAAGCTGAACATAGTGTGGTCGATCGCAGCAATTTTTTCATTTTCAGATTTCCAGTTCACATTAAGAATAAGTTGTAATGAAACTGAAAGCAGCATTCGGAGTGCATTTACTAAAAAATTGGTCTTTAAGTAAAATTTATTATTATTTTTTTAATTTAATTTAAAAACAATTATTTACTTATTAAAATAATTTAAGAACATAAACTAACATCTGATGTTTGTTAAACTATTTTATCCGAACTATTTATCCTGCTCGAAGTGAAGTCTTTATATACGAATATTTAAAAAAAAAACAAAAACAAAAACAATTTTTTTTTTAAGCACATCCTTAATTTATGAGTAAAACATGCCTTTTTTACATTTGTTTTTCCCCGTAAAAAAAAAAAAAAAAAAAAAAATTCAATAGACAATAAATTCCACAGTATTGAAAACGTTAAAAAAAGAGAAAAGCATTTTTTATTGGTGTGCACGCACATTCCACACTTTTAAAGGCAATAATTCTTATTTAAGTGTCGATAAAAATCGAATGAAAGCAACGAAGAAAGCTGTACACGGTTTGGGGGCGAACTTTGGATGTATCCTTAATTTTATTTTATTTATTTAACAAACTTTCAACTGATTATACCGTCAATAGATGCACATGGATATGGCAGTAGAATCGAAATAAACTCTTTTTCGCCTTCAATGTGTATTAAGCTAACTAAAAGCGGCTCCACTGTAAGCAAAAGAAAAATGTGAGGACCGAAAACTACTATAATGAAATATATTTTCTCTTGGCTACACATATATCAAAGAAACTTGCAATCAACGCACCTTAAGAAAAGAAAAAGTCCTATGCACTTTTTGCTATCTTGCTATCCAAGAGAACTAAGAAATGACCAAGTCACACTAAGGCATCTTTAGTTATCGAAAAGTAAACGTAATCCGCTGGCAATCAATCGTAGATAGAATTCTACAGATCGCGAAAACCACTGCGGTTCCATGTGCTGCATGCGTAAGTAATTTAGTGTGATTTAATATGCTCACCGACTACCCAACGCAATGTCCCGTTCTCGTATCTGCTATTAATTTACCGCGTAATCTGCCCAAAGGCTTCATTTGACCCACATACACAGGTGCGCAGGTTCTTCAACTCTCCCCGTATGTATGTATAAAAGACGTCCCCTGAAGGGATCGTCGTATTAAGAAAAATAAAAAATTGAAGAATTACAATAACTTACAATAACTGCTCTGGATGTTCTAGTGAAACAATGAGTAAACTGGGAATGCGTTATAAAGCCGGCATAAGATCAACTGAAAACTTACGGGTTTTCGCATGATTTTAAGTGCGTGTAAACGTATCACTGTGAGTCAAAGCTAACACTTGCTTAGACTAAAAAAAGCCGAGCAACAAAGATTGAGGTTTCAAGTTTCTACTCCAGTTTCTTTGATCACGAGTATTCCATTTCCCCCCAAAAAAAGAGCTAACAACAAGCAGACAGACACTGACAAAACGAAAATTGCAAACTGAATTCAGATTTATGAACTGAGAGAGAGAGAGAGAAAAAAAGAGAGAGAATATATAAGTTTCATAGGTTCTCTAAAGTGTGTCTCTACACAATATTCTTGTGCCATGTCTAGTCACCATGTTCCTTGTTCCTTTCGGTTCGTGTGACAAATGCGAAAGCCGTACGAAATAAACCGATGTTTTTGAACAATCGTGAAGAACGTCTAATGTGTTTTCCAACTTGATTGATTGATAAAAATAATGTATTATTAAAATTCAAGCTTAAGCGGACGCTACTTTTACTCCATTTAATTATCCGTGTTTTAAACTAAAGACAAATTAATGTAAACTTTAAAGTTTGATGAAAATTCACGAACGCTTGGTAAAAGTGAAGCGTTGCTACATTTTGATAATAGTTAGGCTCGTGACGTAAATTGTTTACTCTTAGCGAAATAGCAGACAGTAACACTAACAAGAGACGACGAAGTTATGCATTGAAAGACCATGTCATGTGAAAATATATTTCTGTTTGCATTATAAAATATTCTACAAATTAAGTTTCTTAATAGAAACATCTGATTAATACAGTTAAACTCCCGCAACCATTGCACTGAGTTTATTTGTTACTGAAAATTCTCTCAATTCAGATTAACAAAAAAAAAAAAATGATTTACTTCTCTCCAACACTTCTAATGTTTTTTAAATACCAGCCAAGGCTTTAATTGTACTGACTTTAAAGTGACGTTTTTCATGCGCCAAAACACACACCTGGGAGTCTTCATAAGTCAAATGCTGAGTGTGTTTTTGAGACGAATAACTGCTTACAAATAAAGTTTCAAAATAGTCGTAATATGTTTGCAAATTAACAACAACTAACTCACCATTGGCAAAATATTATAAATTACAGTTCATAGCAAAGATTAATCTTCAACGTGGCACCGACTCTAACAAATATCATCTAAAACTTAATTTAGAAAACTTCGATTAAAAACACGCGCATAATAGAAAACAAAGCAAAAGTTACTTTTCCTCTGCCTGCATCTCTCTCCCACCCTGTATCTCTGTTTCTCTACCCTCATTTCAGAGTTTTCCCAAAAGCACACAATCCAGCGTTTGCTACAGATTTTTACCTTATGTAGTGATGCCGTGTTGATACGTATTTTCTGATAGAAATTCATATAATCAGAATTCAAACTTTTCAGTTAGGTTGACTTCAGGACTTGCTGTATTTTATTTAAAAGTTTATTGCTTTATTAACTGGTTGAGTGCAAGCGGAAAATCATTGGCTTTACCCCTCCACTTACATTATAAAATACAATAAAAGTAATTACATATAAAGAATAGCACTCAATAAGTCTCCGGTCTGACGAACACCACATAATAAAAAACCACTGTTGAGAACCACTATGATTGCTGAATAACACCAACCTTCAAACTATACATGTCAAAATTTAATGACATTCTGAGAGTTAATTTTCCGGGTAACGGCAGTTTTACTAACGCTACTTTTCCTATTTTTGAAACAAGGCGAAACTCGAACTTTTGTTTGCTGATAAAACATTACTGTTTGATGAGAAAAAATACCGTTAACAATCAACATCAGAAAACACAAACTTGTGAGTGATTTTCTACTTTTTAAATAAAATCACATGAACGAAGATCGCGCCTAATGCTCCAGTCGTTGAATCTGCAAAGTTTTCTAAATAACAAAAAAGTGCACGAAATCGGTTTGGAAGACTAAAGAGTGAATTTGTATCAGTTAAATGACACCTCAATAGACATCAGAAGGCAATGTATTTACTATTTTGCATAAAAATTTCCATATCCATAAAAAAGATCTGTTCGAAGTGAAGGTACCATGTTTGTTCACTTTCGACCGGCGTATGGCAACGGATGAACCGCGGGGTCATAACCACATTCCAGATTCACATTTGAACATCAGCCAAGTGGGCAGCAAGCGGCGAAATCCGTGCAAAGCATCCAAAGAGTCGAAAGTCGCCTGGGCATCCGTATTTTGGGATACTCACGGTACTATATCCATTGACTATCTTGAAAAGCGACAAAGGTTCGATAGTGAATGTTATGAGGGTTTATAACCGCGCCGCTAATTAAAAAAAAAAAAACAATTTAATTGAAAAAATTAATTAAAATTTGTGAAAGCAGTGTTATCACGGAGGATATCCAAAAAGTGAGCACAGTAAACGAAAATAACAGAAGAGCAGGGCGTGTGATTCTTAGAGGCTCTGAGAATAATAACAAGTGAACCGAAAAACCAAAAAAAGAAAATTTTTGGAATTGACAAGCAATCCTGTTTAACGGCCGAAAAGTTGCGCGTTCACTTACAACCAGTTTTGAAATCGATTACTGAATACATGATTTATTGATTTTTACATAAATTATATATTGATCCATATATACACTCACGTAAGTTCACATTAGTGTGAAGTGTTAACGTGAAGCCATACTGATGGTGCCTGACAGAAGGTTATTCCGAGTGCCAAAAATGGAAGAGGAAATACGCCAGGTTTTTGTGCGACTAATTCCGAATTCCGTTTCATTGGGTTGAAGATTCCGTCTTCACTCGCATAAAAGGAAAATGAAAACAAAAAGAACTTCCCCCAGTCGTTTAACGTCGCTGTTTCAAAAACAATTTACAAAATCATGTGAACTGACACAGGCTTGTATTTGTGAACTCAAAATTGAGTACCGCTTGAAGGGTAAGTGTTGAAATTCATACTTTCTTATATATGTAAATGCCAATATTGGGAAACTCTGCATACACATCACTATCAATACACATACGCAATGAAGCGATTACAAGGAATTAATCAATCAGTTGAAGATTGGTTTCATTTTCGTTTGTGCTAAAATAAGAATAGTAATCATTACGAAGGCATCTATTGGTGCATTGATACATTGATGCATCAAAACTATTTTGAAGATATCTTATACAGTTGTAGGGAAAATTCTATGAAAACTAATAAATTAGGCAAAACTAACTAAACACACTAATAACATATTCGTGCACATTATATATTTCTTATACGTATACCAAGCCCCTCGTTTTCTTTTTTGCAAATACTTTATCAAGTTGTAGTAATTTTTTAATTTCTTACTTTAGATTTCGTAAAGACTCAATTCAAAGGAACTGCTCACTGCCCATTACTCTTTAGTTTTACATAAAGTTGTAAGACTCTTTGTTTGGGATAAAAGAAAATATTGGTATGATATGATAGAAAACAGACACAATGTACGAACGTCGTTTACAGCCATCGACACATAAATAGCATAAAATTTTGCTATGAAAAAGCGTTCATAAAATTATGTTAGGGAACCACGCACACCATCCCAGATTTTTTAAAAAATCGTTCATTCAACAAATCGTCTACAATCCGAAGAAAGGGCTTAAATTTACCTGAAAGGTAATTATTTTCCTTAAAATTGAAGGCTTTTTCCAAGGTGTGAGGCAAAAGCACCCTCATGGGATGCCATGTTGCCAGTTTATCTCTCACTTCTCTAATCCACTAACAGATGTGTTTAAAAAGCGCCCATGAAATGCTGTTCATTGAAAAGCATTTTTCAAGAAAACAACGTCAGATGAAATAAAGAAGCATATAAAGGGTATGACAATCTTTCAGTGGAAAATCACTGTTCGATTTCTAACAGGTACGAAAATCGTCGCACAAGTAATAAGTGAAATATTAAAATGCTCCAAAGAAATTAATTTTTAAAGGCATTAGGTAAGTAAGGGAGAATGGCATCTACGTAAGCAAAAATAAAAGACAAAGCACAGGAAAAGAATTGGCGAAGCACTTGCTCGCAAAAACAGTAAATGGCTTATGGTTAATATGGCTTGTCACTCAAGAGGTGTCTTCTACACGTGTAACAGGTCGAAATGAAGTAAAAACAGAGAGAGAGATAGATAATGGGAGAACGGCATCAGTTCAATGGATGGATGTGTATCCAACCAATACTTTCACCGACTGACCACTCACTATATCTACAACCAAGCATTGTGAAACGATACTCAGATTCGAACACATTCTAGCAACGGCTTGGTAATTGCGACTCTTCTCTACTCATTATTCGTTCAGATAAGAGAACATTTTTGCCCTATTCCCTAGGACAAGCGAGTAATGTAAGAACGTAGTTGTGCAGTTTGCTGAAAATAATAAGACGAATGTGTTTGCTCCTAATATAGCTTACGGCCTATTACACCGATAAAGGATAAATGAAGAGATTTCATAATATTAGGCATTTAAAAAAAAAAAAAAATCCTAAATTTTGGAACAGCGGTCACATAGTCGAAACCTACCTGAATACCTGATAACGTATAAAAGAATCCAAGCAAACGTAAATACGCCAAAAGAATGAGCAGACAATTCCGAATATGGCACGAAGTATGGAATGGGCGGTAAAGCAACAACTTGTTCGTTTTAAGCGATTATTGCATAAACAAGCCTCAAAATGCCCGCAACATAAACCACCAAAGGAGTTCGCTGCAACAGTTTTGCTGCAAATCCATGAACATCGCTTTGACACCATCGTCAAGAATTGGACATTTCCTAATTACAAAGTTCAATTTACTAAAGAAGTGAACCCAACTGCCCACTGCGTACAGCGATTAGAGTTCGGTGCATGGATTCTGGGAAGACAGCAAACGGGTGTTAACTGTTCGAACACGATCGAAGCACGTATGTCAAAGTATGTGTCAGTAGGCCATTTACGTCTCCTCTTGCCTACCCTCAACAGTCTATACTGTACTGTTGTGTACCGCATGTATTGATGATATTGAATAGTTTGTGAGAATCAAGCAAAAATTTGTAGGGTTCGCTGCCTGTTTCGCTGATTGTTTTTAATGTCGCAATTTTGTTTCTCAATTATTCAAATATTTTCAAATTTTCTTTTAAAAATTTGATTCATTCCTTTTTCAGTAAGCGTTAGAGTTTATTCTTCCGATGACACTTCCGATGTCTGTGTATACATGACCGAACGTTTGACTAATGAGGAGCTTATTGTACCCGTAATCTTTGATAATCAAAGACTTTAAATGTTTGGGGTTAATTTGCATTTCCTTTTTATGCTACCATGGTGCATAAGATTTCTTGCATTGTATATATTTTTCTAAAGACTATATAAGTTTATTCTACGGTCGGTAACATTTGTTGTTTAGCATATACCCATTACTTACAAACAAACTGAGATAAAAGTCTGTCACATATTTCACTGCACATATTTGGCATTTATTTGGCCAGGTCGAGATAAGAAAGTGAGCGTAAACCCTAAACTAAATAAAGCAAAAAAAAAAAACATTGCTTTAAAGGCATAACTTTCCAACGAGTAAACTGATACGCTTTCAGATAAAAGCTGCTGAAGATTCGCTTTAAGAGGAATGTAACTTTTTTTGCCTGCTTTTCTATTATCGGGCAGTTTTTAATGAAAAACTTGCTTTCACGCATTGAACAGATGCTCGATTTCCCAGCAGAAGCAAACAAAAGTATTATAAAAAGATTTTTTTAACATGACGACTGGAATAATAACAAACGAAGGTAACCAAAGTAACTGTACGGTGAACATTGCGTATTCCTATATAGCGAGGATGCATAAAGGAAACTCGCGAAAAATTCCTCTTAATAATGAAAGGCAATGAAAAAACCATTTCGATTATTTTCGATATTCGCAGCAAAATCTGAAGTCGATATCTTTTACTCTTTATTCTGCGGCTTTATTTTTTGTTAATTGGGAACGGCTCGTTCGTTGCATCGCTTCCGAGTTTCGCCAATTTTACGTAGACTATTGTTTCATGTGGCTTTATTACGTTACGAATTTACGTCGAGTTTTCATCTATTGATCGAAGCTTGCGTTCAAGACGTTCATCTTACTTTCGATGTTATCTTCGTATTTTAAGTTGTTTTGTTCTTTCTCTTGATTTCGTATTATTGCAAATTTCATTAAGACGCTGAACTTGGTCACTAGTTACGATCTATTTGGTAAATAAAAAATGATAAGAACTCTGACGAACTCTGGTTTGCTTCAAATCCTTCTAAAGTATTGTTTGCCTCAATACAAACTAGAAAATTTAATAATGAATCGACTGCAGAACTCCTACACTACAAAAGTCGACTTCTATTATAAGAGGATTTCTATTGCGACAAAAATACTTTCTTTTGAATGCTTAAGAGGCAACACCACGCTAGCAGACTAAAAGGAAGCATTTTTCGGATCGTGGCTTTGAGATCAAATAAAAATAATCGAGGAGCTTATCAACCGTATATTTATCTATCTTGTAACAAAAAAGAATTAATTTTTGCAAAAAAAAAAAAACACAAGAGCCATTCTCACGGCACATCTTTAATTTAAAGGACTCCGTGTCAAGCCAAGTAATTGATGCAACTTTGAATCTAAAGAAGAAAATCTAAAGATGAAATTCTAAATGGCGGTACCTGGTCAACTAATTAGCTCAATTTGGAAATATCGATTTTTATGTGACTGGCAAATACTTCAATGAAATAATTTTTAAACAAAAAAAAAAGCAAAAAGGAAATGAGTTGTTAATGCATAAAGTAAAATTGATATTGTTGAAAACTGTCTAGGCATTGCGCACTAAAAAGCCATTTTAAAGTTGTTTGTTGACAATTTGAGTGGAAAAGTAAAAATTGTAATAGGATAACCTTTTTTGTGCTATAATAAGTTCATTTTTTATTCATTTTCATCATTATTCTATAATGCGATGATCACAAATATGCACCTCGAGCTTGAAAAATTCTTCTTCTTCCCTCTCTTTCTTCGAGGCTTCTCTTAAAGCCAGAGCGAAGAGGAAAAACATTTATAATTTTCCAGTCTAAGTCCGGGTCATAATTGACTTCCTAATTGAATCACCGCCTGTTAACAAACGGCCCTCATCCTCAAATTAACGGGCGTCTTATTTTATGACTCGACGTTGGATACGATCTTTTTTTTGATCTTTTGTACATTTTCTGCTACACTTTCGCATTAGTCATCGCAACTAACAAATGTGTTCAAGTTGCGAGTAAATTGTTTAACATCAGCATTACACACAAAAATCATGATTTTAAGCGAACGAATTCTGTCCTTTTTGTACATCGACTGAAGATACTTTGAAGAGTTCTTTTAGAAATTCTTTCCTGTGAATATAAGTGCTTTATAACGACAGCTACCTGTTAGTGTTTTAGAGAAGTAAGAAATCAACAGATAAGACACATTGGGCGCAACTTGGAAACAAGCGCGTATACTCTTTTCGGAACTCCTTTGGAAAGAAATTCCAAAGTTGAGGAAAAAACTCTTACACCTAATGAATATTTTTTAACTTATCCTATAAGATTGAAAGCCTAAATCTAAGGTGCAATCATTCCTTAATCGCTTATACCAAACTGTCTAAGTTAGCTTATTGTAAGGAATAAGAGGCGTGGAGTTGCCAAAGAGCTCCATGGATTTGTGCAAGCCCAAGTGACCCAAGACCTCTAACAAAAATGAAAACCATACTGCGATTGTAGAAACCTCTATCTTGAGCTTTTCAACAAACCAGGAATATGGGGCTCCTTGTCCGCAATTCTACAAGAGACGTGACGAAAGGTAATATAGTAGAGCGAAGATTTTATTTGTTTTGAAGAGAACTTGCTCTATTAACAATTCTCCTCTTTGTTTCTTACGTCAAGGAGGGCATGGAGGAACATAAATAAGTTGCAAGGATGTCATCATAGACGGCGGTGGACTTATTAAATTTCAGATCGTCTAATTGTGTTGAAGTGTAAAGAATATCTAAAGTGCGTCACAATATGAGCCAATACACTATAATAATCAGTTAGGCCAAACCAACGAATGCTAACAACAACAATAAAACGCCGAAAAACGACAGCCGGCAATATGCGAAGAAACGCATTAAAGTAATTTTTCAGAGCGACGAAGTTTCGCTGCATATCGCATAACTAGTTTCGAAAACTTCAGCAACACCGAATTCGAATAAGTTATCGCTGTATTCACTAAACATTGCTACTTCTTGTCGTTAAGGAGAGGGGTGGAGACAAATCCAAATTTTGCAAACCAGAAACATTAAGAGGAGAAATCGGTGTAAATTTTGGAGCAAAGCAATTGTTTGATTGGCCTTTGATGGGTTCTCTCGCAAAAAAACGTTGTTCACTTGTTCAATTGTCTTATGCGAATGATGCGAATGCTTTAATTTTTTATTTGCACTAGTAACACTACGACCCTGAGGCCAGGGTCGTTTAAATGAAAAAACCGAGCAAGAATGGTTCAAATGTTGCCACTTTCTAATATAATTTTTCTTTTCAAAAATAATTTTTCTTTCCCAATACTTCAAGATATGCTTAGTAACCCCTTCAAACATTATCGTTCTATTCTATTGCATGTCCTTCTGTCCTAAAAGTAAAATTGTCACAAATTGTTTTTTTCCCTTAACAGAGCTACGTTAAAGTTTCGCCAGAGCTCTTTTAAACTGTGCGAAATATGCAAAAGACAATCATCCCAGAGTTTTTCCAAGAAATTTTTTAAACAAAGAATAATTCAGTATCAGTTCATTAAATTTTAAAAAGTTCTATTGCTAACTATGACTAAATTGTCTATTGCGAAAATTATGAAAAATGAAATTAATGTAGAATAATCACTCGATCTGTCTGTGTTCTTTCCAACAATTCTATAGAGTGTATTAGCGCGTTTCTTGTCAGGCTGCTTATGAGTAGATCCAATTTTTACGCAAGGTACAGACTGACATGCGTATTAATTTTGCGTGAAGACACTTTTTTTGTGTTTATGGAAGAAACCATATCTATGCAAGTCTCAGAGCGTTGTACACATCATTACAACACGTAGAACTGAATGGAACAATAAAAGCCCTCAGCAAAGAAAAGTGAGGTTGGCGTATAAATGTGTATTAGCGTGTGAAATAAAAAATCTTTCGAAAAGCAATTTAAAACGAGTTTTACACGTTTAGAAAACATATTGACCGATAATTCGTATCCGATTATGTTGGTTTTTTTTTTAAAACGTTTTGTTTGACGCTAGCAGTTTCCAAACGGTTTTCGGATTTTTTCGAAAAACTCCACAATAGTTTTTAAAAGAGAATTTCGTTGAGCAGAAGTCCGTTCACGGCTGGGCAGAGCTCTGTTAAAATTTTCATTGTGCGTCTTTGGTAGTTACATCTAAATACTACTTCACATCCTTAAATTCCATACAAGGGCCTTCAAGTTGTCTTTAACTTAATGTTAAGTGTCTGGTAATGAAATTGCAGAATTACTTTAGTGTTTCCTGCAATCCAATCAGTCTGCAATTAAATCACACTTCGCCTTGATTGATTATTGTTGTTGTGCTACAACTTCAATTGATTTTTGAAAACTATCGCTTTAATGATCCCGCAAGCGATTCTTTGCACCAAAGTTCAACGCATCACTTTATTTTAATGTAGAGGCAAAAGAATTTCTAGCAGAAAGATTCTTCGATGATGGACTTAAGAGCATCACTTTCACTTCAAAAGGCGCTTTAAAAGGACTTTAAAAGGAAAACTATGAACTTTTGCAAGTAATTAAAAAGCTTTTTTATGATTGCGCTTTGTGGACGGAATACTTTCTAGATTTATTAGACCTAGATTTACTAGAAGTCTACGATAACTCAATGTATTATGCACCATTTCACACCTACCTGCATACAAACGAACAGAGAATTATGCTATGCGACTGCGGTGATAGTTGAGCAAAATAATAATAGCGATATAGTCGCCAGCTTCGTCGTTGTTAAAGGGCTTTGTTATAAACTCTTTTGATACGTAAAGATCTTTCTTTCTTTCAATTGCCGAACACTCAAAGTTTGTAAATTTTCTTTTAAGTGCTTTTGTGCAAATGTTTTTGTACTGTAGTTTCGTTTTCGTTCACTTTTTCTTTTTTTTTTTTGCAACCATCGTTATGAACTCATATTTAATTAATGAACTTTTATTTAAACAAATATGAGCATGAATCGTAAATACTTCCATTACAAATGCCATAAATTGGATGAGCAGAGAAGTTGCTTTACGAGAAGCGCACCGTAAACATGTACTAAAATAAAACTTTATGGGTAATAATCAAACATTCAAATATTTGTATAGCAAATGTTCTGGCATACATTTTTTATAACAATATTAATGTGCGTATTTCGAACTCATTTGGATCGGGTGTGAGTGAATTTCATATTTGGCTTAGGTTGCATTAAAAGAAAAAAATTTAAAAATTGAAGTCTTTTTCACCTTGCGGCGTATTCATCGCGCTTTGTAATTGATAAGAACTTTACGATACAGGGGAAGAGACAAGCCTGTAGTAGTGCGTGCGCAAGATGTTAAAAAAAAAAGAAGTGCAAAAAAAAAGAAATATAAAATGGAATTTCTTTAAAATAACATGAAATAATTTCCTTGTAATTATTTTCAATAATTTAAAGGGAAAAATCAAATAAAAAATGAAAACATATTGGAGCCAGCATATCTACGACAGTTCTTGCCGATTGCAATAATTCAAAGCTTTCTTGTGATGTGAATACATCACTTTAGGCTGAAAAGTTATATCAAAGAGTGGTAAATTAAAGGAAGAAGAAAAAATGTTGTTTTGAAGAAAACAGAAAATTGCAAGCTTTTGTACATCTATTAAAGCGCATTTCAATTTCAATTCATATATAATGTTATGTACGCATGGCACAACAAGTCAATGAACCACGTCTTTCTCTTACGCACGCAAACTGCTAAACTTTGATACTATGCATTGTATTTTATGCGAGTAGACGGACATACAGATAAGGAACTGCGTAACATTTAATATGTTTTCTTGGTTTTGATTTCTGCGGTAATTTAAAAATGGCTTTAGTTAAAAAGAAAAATAAAAACCATTGTAAAATAATATATAAGTGCAACACAGAACAACACAACTAACAAAATAAAACGACAATAGATAAATAAATACGAAGGTACAGTGAAATTGTGCGTAAATAGCTTTTGTTTTCAAATATTCTCTTACCACACGCATCAGTAGGTAATCATATTTTCGATATTACATGTCTAAGCGTTGTGCGCAAATGAGCAGCATGAGTAGCACTTGGCTTTAAGTACAAATAAAAAACAGGCAATCAAAGGCAATCAAAATACACTCAATTTAGGTGCTGAAGTCATTTACTTACTCCCTTACCACGTCCGACACAATTTTTCTTATTATAATCCACATAATTCCATATAAATGACGCTCAGAATGAAGTGGGAAAAGAAAAGAAATGAAGAATGGGGGAATGGCCGCACACTAGTGGATGGCAGTGGCCACTCTTATCTATCCGGGTATGCGGAGTCCCAATGCGAAACGATGTAGTTTCGGTACTGCACCGCGCAAAATCTAACCTTGATAACGGATGGCGCGTAGAAAGAGCTTGAAAAATTTGGTTGACAGAATGCGTGAGATAATTTAAGCTTTGCCAATCTATATATAATTTGCATTTTCTATGAAGTTTGGCAAGTGAAAGTACCGATAACACTCGCCGCAAACTGGACAAATAAAACATCCTTTGTGGATATACAGGCAAAGGTTATTAGCACCGTGGCAGATACGAGGTCGATTTCGAAGAAATAGGAAATTGCTTATCAGATCTCTAACTTATGTGAGATAAGCAAAATGCGTTTATTCAGTTTGCGCTTGCAAACATAGAATGGGTAGTGGGAAGATTTACCACTCGAATAGCATTACGTAAAGCCTCAGTTATTTGAGAGAAAACCAAAAAAAAAAAAAAAAAACAAAGTGAGGAGGACTTACCTAATAGTACCATCACATTTTTTGGATAAGGAAAAAAAAACACTCAAAAATCTGATGTCCCAGCAATCTGCTTTCACTGCTTGAAAAAAACAATTCAGATTTTTTCATTACAAAAATCGCATGTCAATAAAAGAATCTTTAATAAAATCTTAATGGCCCTAAACATATCTCTAGATTTTTCTGCTTTTAACGCAAGTGTAGTCGTATTCTTGACATCATAGCGTGGCTGCTAGAGATCATGCGAGTTGCACGCTGTCGCTATAACATAATTTAAACCAAGTTTTTTAAAAGTTTGTAATCTGTAAGTTAATCTGTTGGTAAAATTTGGCAGCATTTTCTGTGTTATGTTATGCTTTCCAAAAGCATGCAATGCTTTTTCATTTTACACTCGAATATGGTAAACTTTCCTATTAACCGCGAGATGTACGAAGAAGAATAAGAATAAGAAAAATAATCAAAAATTTTTATATCAATTATATGTTACAAGTTTTCGCCAAATGAAACGTTCGAGTTGAGTCATAAGATATTTGCTATATCTCCGATATCAACAGACTTGACTGGCAATGGCAAAAGAAAAGCCAACTTTTTATGCCGCATAGGAAAACCATAAAATAATCAGTTTTTTCTTTGCTTTCTTTTCTTTTATTTATTTGTGTTGCATATGCACATCTACCAGCATACACGGATATATATACTATAATAGAGATATATATGTAAGACGCATGAATGTATAAAGCATTTGTTAGTTCAAAGTATGTGCACGTTTTAGTTAAAACAACTTTGTGGTGTTATTTACTTTTCTTCTTTTTTTTGTTTTTTTTTTTTTTTTATTAATAAAAAGAATATTCACATATAAAACAAAATTCACTTGCCATCAACATATATAAATGTATTTATAATGCATACATGCATTAAGGATGTATAGAGTTTACAATAACACCGACAGCGGCAACTGTATGCGCAAGTGAGAGGAAAGTTTTTAAAAGATCTGAGCTTGTTTTTTCTTTTTTTTTTCTTTTAATTTCTAAAAAAGTTGAGTTTTTTTTTCCTTTCAAAGTACAACTAAACATTCATATGCTGCACATCGAAAAGTTGAAAAGTAAAGAACATTCAACTTATATAGCACCTCATAAGCACTCAGACACATATTTAGCACATAAATAAACAGATGTGTGTGCAGTTTTTGGATAAGTTTAATGTAAACAAAAATTCTACAAAACCAACTATACTACTACAACATTCATCTATATATTGTCTTATTATGCTTTCTTTTTTTTGAGATATGCACATATATGTAAATATGTAAACACGTTGATATGCGAGCATTTATGTGTGTCATAGACCCATGCAATAGTGCAATGTAGACGACGCAAAGCAAGTTTCCCGCAAATTATAAGAATAATTATTTTTGTTGTATGTGTTTAGACAAATGAAAATTTAACAGTCATTCAAACTTGATTATTTCATATGCTATCAACAGATGTACGATTTTTATTAGTATGTGAAAGATTCAATTATTCATTATATGTATTTAATATATATATATATATATATGTATAAAACAAAAGTAAACAAATGGAATAAAATCAAAAAGTTCCTTCGAAAGCTTCTCAGGTTGCAGGTAGATGAAGTTGAATTATTTATCCTCATCAACTCAGGATGTATTTATTTCATAATTTTATCATTTCACTTACGCTTATGCTAGTAGTGAATGAATGCATCGTACTTTTAGTTTAGTTATTAAATATTTTATACTCCTTTTACTCTCCCTCCTTCTCTTTTTTAGAAACAATTCAGCTGAGGTTTCGTTTATACCATTTATAAATTTGATAGTGGCCTATGTATGATTGTCTTGAGAATGTTTATGGTTTCTGATGTCGAGTAAATTCGTTAGTAATTTGAGTACGTTACTCGGCAGCAATTTTACGATACAAAGGGTTTTCCATTCGACATAAGCTACACATAAGCTGTAAACTGACTCTACTCAGAAACTCGAAATCGCTGCAAAAATTAATAAAATCAAATTGTTGTTTTCGATGCTTTCGCCTGTTGATGCCGCAAGATTAAAACATAATTCAGTTCAAAAAAGAGACGAGCAAATTCTTACCATAGAGTGACGATCGTCGGAAATATCAGAAGAAAAAAAAACATCAAATGAACAAAGAGAAACACACCATAGATATAGAAGTTATAAAATTGCATTTTTTTCCTTACCCATAAATAATCGATGATATCACAGAAATATTCCGTTGTAAATACAATGAACGCGAAGCCAAACTCGATACGAAAGCAATCGAGTTCCATCAACCAAAGATTCGATCGTATCTATTTTTGATACGAAATTGGGCGCACACTTTCAAGAACGTCTGCTGGTTAAGTGGTCCAAATGAAATGACAAACCAAATATACTGTTTAATATTGGGCAGATAAGAGATTCCATTCTGATCTGGCAAAAGTAATAAATTTTTTTATACCGATAAGCAACAGATTTTACACCCTATAAATTCTTAGTCTTTGGTTGGTGTTAAATGTTGTGAACACTCGCAGGTGAAAGAACGAAGGTAGGTGATGGCCGAAGTTTGACACAAACACTCCGCGATTCTTTGAGAATATGAGATTAAAATATCTGATCAGTCAACATATCACACCCGCAATGCGGAAGACATTAAAACAACCTCGGAGAACACCGACAATTTTTTCATATTTCCGCTGCATTATATCGTTGAAAACCAACGACTTCCTTATTTTCTAATTTCTAAAATGAAGAACCTTTCCTCGATTTTTACATGCTACGTTACTACAGGTAGTTTATGTTTTGCTTATATGAACGGCCAATCCGGAGAAGTCTCCGATAAGTGCAAGCTCATTGGTGGTCAGGAAAAAGTATTAAGAGTTGGAGTCAGTTTAAGCAGATGTGTATTTTAATATGTTACGCTATAAGATTGCTACTCATTAATTTGTCAACTATGTGGTTTCATAACGATGTTTTACTTCATTTTCCCTTTGAATACGAAGTTCGATAGCTATTTTGCTTTCGGACTAATATATGACATTTTGCGTTCGATATCGAGCAAACACTCATATGCCGTCAAGTCCCATCAACCCAAAGCCCAAGTTTAATAAAGAGTTTCCTCTCTCGATAACGAGAACCGTAAACGGACTCCAGGCATTTTTAAATGAAGTCACTTTTTAAAATCACTAGCCCTTGAAACTTTTATTGCATTTAATCCGAAGCTATGCTTACCGAGGTGGCAGTGTTTCCAACGCTTTCACTTCTCAAGGTACTAATTTAAGATTTCAACGATTGTGATTTTATGCTACTTTCTAAAGATATAAAAATTTTTTGCATTTAGGTGTTTAGCGTCTTTTTTCGAAAAATAAAAAATGTTTACTGGAAATCAACGCCTATACTACTTGTGGTACAGAGTATATTAAGTTTGCACAGAAGGACTTCAGAGAGATTGACCTTTTATTCCGTCGATCGATTTCGAATCATTTTCTGAAACGATCTAAGCTTGCATGTCGGTATGTCCAGTGATGATGTCTACCTACGTATTCTTGCGTTCAACCTAAAGATCGCAATTTTTTAGATATTGTAAAGAAATTCGGTACACTACACGGTCTTTTGGCCTAGGAATGATTCCTATTGTAAAGTGATTTAATTGCACTACTTTTACGACTACTCTCAATATAACGTGGGTTTTCTTCCAAAAAAAAACTCTAACGTTCAAAATTTCTCGACGAGAAGTGCTAAATAGTCGGAGATCAACCTACTAATTCGATGTGAAAAATTTGAAGCGGACAGGACGATGCTTGAAACCTTCTGTTATGTAAACGTTCCCAAAAAAGCCATTGCAAAAGTCTAATTTCTAACAGTTAACAGTGAGGGTAGGTCCACAATAGGCGCTTGGCATTAAGAATCGACGGTATCATATATGGACTACACGAATCTACTTTTCGAAACTGATCATGTAAAATGGTACTCTTTGTATGACAAAATGATTCTTTGTATGACAAAAACTTTAGGTAAATGCTATTATGAGTTAAACAACTCTGCGTCTCTGCAACTCTGCAAACGGCCTCCACGTCTATGCTTTAAATATCGCATAGTCAATCTGAAGAAACTTTTTTATGTCCCATCGAAAAAAGTTAAAGGCAACCCGTATTATGGCAAATAGGTCGGCTTTTTCGGGATGTATACGAAAGAAGCGCGTTTAGAGTACACTGGCAATAGTCACGCAAAGAGTAAAATTATTGAAAACGTAGATCAGTGAGTGAGAAATCACCGAATGGAATGAAATGAAAAATTTCCTTATGAATCATATACGAATCGCTATCAATAGAATCAATACTCGTTGCAATTTTCAAGTTGATATCTATCTTTATAAATAATATCTGGCAGGCAAGCTATAAATTATTCAACATTTCGAAAACACGACTATAACGCTTTGGGATGAACAACACAGATGGCTAGCACAAGAAGCAATTCAATTTGCGCTTTTGACGCAACTCATATGCAGGAAATATGCATTAAACTGATTCCTAGGGACAAATGAGAGGAAGAAATAAATGCAAATGGGAAAGCAGGCAGAAACAGGGAAAGAGAGAAACAAAGCAAAAGGAATTAAAAATTTAGAAAATCGTACTAAAAAAACAAATTGCAATTTATTTCTTTGAATTGCCCTGTGAAAGAAATGTGTATTTAAATCAACTGGTTTATCATCAGCGAGCATCTTCATCAAAAACTGTGTAAACTCTCATTTTTTCTTTTTTGTATTTTACAAAACCCCTATACGTAGACGCACATAAAGAAAGACTATTGTTAATTGATAGAAGAAAAAAAATTACATAATAAGAAACACAGCAAAACACAACACGTAAACATGAACTCGTAAATTGCTATGATGAGAACGTCAGAAGCAAGATAGAAAGAACACACAAACAGAAAAAAAGGAGAAAGAGACGAAAAGTAAAAAAAAGAAGCAAAAAATTGAAAAATAAAGAGGACGCGCATATTCATGTGAAGAGTATTCAGGAAGTTTATATTCATACTCAACCATTCATCCATCTATTTAGTCGCTTTATTCAACCGGATTCCATGCAGAAACTGAATAAAGTGTGTCTATGCCTGTGAAATTTATTAATAGACTAT
This sequence comes from Glossina pallidipes, assembly GCA_000688715.1. Classification (NCBI taxonomy): domain Eukaryota; kingdom Metazoa; phylum Arthropoda; class Insecta; order Diptera; family Glossinidae; genus Glossina; species Glossina pallidipes. The sequence continues at coordinate 595,741 of KK499908.1, read as the reverse complement.
GACGTTATATACAAAAGCATTTTATGATTAAAGAAAAATTTCTATGGGTCAATGGATGGTCAAGATATGATAGAAAAACGAGGAAATCATCCACGCTATGTCCAACGTATTTTCTGAGAGTTTGTCTTACATGTATTTAGAGCTCTCATGTTCATGAATAGGGAAAAATACGTTAATTAATTAAAAAAAAAAAAAAAAAGAAAAAAAAACATGCGTTATGCTTCTTCTTTACGGTGAATTTTAATTTAATATGAAATCTTCTGCCTATTAAAAAATAGTTGCGATTGCCAATTAAGTTTAGTTTAGTAGTTCGCCTCAATTTAGCGCCAGCGTTCACCCGTAAGGAACACTAACAAACACTTCGTTGCCATTAATAATCGTTTTAATTTTAGCCTCCCACTTCAGATTGATGAAATTATTTCTTTGCTACTGTGATGCTTTTGTGCATTCCGACGGCATAAATAGTGTTGATGACGGAAAGAAAGTAAGTGTGTTTTTTTACAAAATCACCCAAGTGTGCTTTTCAATTTATTTGCGTGAAACAAGAAAATATCCAAGTTGATCGGTTTGCGCACTACATCTATATGCAAATATATGTACACTCTCGCACCCTTACACGCTTATAGCAATAGATGAACAAGACTACTGATGAAGTGGTTTTTCCTTTTTTTGTATCTTTATCTTGCCGTCTTTAAAAGTACTTGACGCGTATGCCTGAACTGAGGAACTTACAGGCACTAACATCGCCATCGTGAATATCATCCATCGTAGTCATCGTCATCATAAAGTGTATTATTAGCACATTTCATGTTTATGCATGCATTGGAGGCCAACCAGTCAAAGTGTTAAGGAATGCTTAAATTGTCGTAACCGTTGTAGCATATAGCAAGTAAGTACAGACATCATGGGCTGTATAGCAAATTTGAAGTTCATTTATGTCCAGAGATACGCGGACATTTGTGTCCCCCCGTTCGTGTTTTTATTTCTATTCACCTCTATATCTAAGAGATCAAGTTTCCGCCATTAATTCTTTGTTTGTAATATAAAAGAGAAATATAACTTACAACTAATACTTTTACGATATTTCATTTTTGGCCCACTCTCTCTCTTCCTCTTTCTTTCTCTCGGGAGGAATTTAGTACTTCAGTTAGCTTTAATAAAATCTAAGTAGAAACATTCTTACTTTATGTCTTCTGAGAAATGTTTGCATCTGAACCGATTATCCTTCACGTTAATATCTATTGTCACTCGCTTTACCACAAGGGCATTAACATTTTCTTTTAAGATTTAAGTTTTGAGTGGAACTCAATTCGCGTTCAACTTTTCTGACCCTGACACCTATTAGTGGCTGAATCGAAATTTCGTCAAAATATATATTAAATATATATGTCAATATGTCAATTTTGCAACTTAATTAATACTACTGAGAAGTAGCTAAAAGCGAATTTCTCTCCTTTTAAAATTGTTTCTTCTTCTTACTGATTAACCCAACGATGAAAAGCATTGGAATTAAAAATTAAAGCTGCAAATAGTCAAAATCCATTCTAAATAAAAGTCTAATTTTTTTTTTTTTTTTTTTTTGCAAATAATTAAAGTAAGTTCAGCTAATATTGCATGTACTATAGGTCTAGTAGGGATGGGTGTAGGAAAGTCGCCTTAAATCGAATGTAATTAATTTAATTGAATTTTTTTTCTTTTATTTTTTATTAATTTTGTGTTTTGTTTGCCGTCTTAAGAGCAGTAACTGGGAGTTTTGCTATTTGCTTTTGGTAAATATATGCGCAGCACGAAAGGTGACAAAAGTTCATACATGCGAGGGCATAAAAAATTGAATTAGAAAATGTCTGGCAACGCTTGAAGAATTAATAGAAATGAAATTTAAAAGCAAATGAGTAAAGATATTCTTGCAATTACTTCTTCTTTTCTTTTTTAAATCCATTTAAAATAAAAATTAAAGCAAAGATTTTATCAAAGCTTAACGTACATATGTAGTGATCAAAAAATAATAATTTGTTTATTAAAAATTCAATCAACTTCATCGCGTTCGTCGTCTTTGAAGAAAACTTTGAACTTTTTGAGCGACTTTGCCGCAATTTTTTTACTCTTGGTTTACGTTCTGCACAATAATCGCTTGATTATCCGGCTCTTTGCTCACTTTTGTGTATTGACAAAAATATGTGTAAATTGAGCAGAAATTGAATATATTGATATGAAACAATGTGTAGATGCCAAGTACTAAGGTGCTAACACATTAAAAATTCACTTTCTGTCGCATTCAGTATAAAATTCGGAGGCGATTTAACAGGAAGTACGGCGAATGTCGACAAGGAGATGAGAGAAGAGAATAAGAAACATATTTCTAGATATGACAGATTTAAGAATATGTGTACTGTAACACACGCAAAAGAAAAACCTAGCTTTGAAAATATCCTAGCTTTGGAAAAAACCTAGCTTTGGAAATATCCTAGCTTTGGAAATATCGCCGTAAAGAACAGACTTGTCGAAGAAGGCAGGTAGGTAATCGATGTTTAATGATTGCTACAGTATATGTCCCACACACATTACATTATATATACATGCGTTATAGAAAATTCACTTAAAGACAAAGTCATGTTACCTGCCAACATAGAGCGACGGTTTTCAAGCGAACCAGTGCCCAAACGCTTTTGTTTAGGTCGCTTTAAAGCATGGGAGTGTAATTGTTAATTAAACGTGAAAAACAATTTTATCGTAAACCTTGTAAAAAAATTGTTGATTAAAAAATCGTGCATGCATATGCATGCTTAGTATTGCGACTGCTGATAATTATATTTTTCTTTTAGGTTATGTTGGCTGAAAGAATTTCTAAAAATTTCTACATCTGCATTTAGATACTATTAGGTTAACAAACAAGCAATTTCGATGTTTCCATGTTGCTGTTATACATTTTTTGAACAACTGTTTCTGATGTTTTGATTCTTCCTTTGCACATCATTTGTATTTAGAAAAGATCGCAAGTAAATTAGGCCCTTAGTTGAGGGCACATTTTAACATGAAATGCGAAAACAACAATTTTCAAAATATTTAATTTACTTTTTAATTTCCGTAGCGGAAAGCATAGCAGTAGCGTTCTCAAATTGTATATGTGTTTGTTTGCAAATTTGCGAATGGAATAGAAGTACAGAATGCCTTAATAAAGGCATTGGATTACAGATTTGGTAAAGTAATAGCGATTTTTCATTCAAGAAGGGCGAACTGAAGGAGATGTTGAGATCAAAACATAAACGTATAACGAGCAAGTAGCGGCAATATTAGCGTTAGGTGTCTCAAATAACAACATATCAGCACTCGTTATGGAAAATAGATTACCTCCCGTAACTTTACGCGAAAGTGATCATAGTGCATGGTTGATGGCACAAGCAGCACAAACTGTGTCAGAAAAGATCATGCTAACAGCTATTTCATTGTTTTTGTTACCTACATTCGACGAAACACTGTATGAAGTCAACGAAAAAGCAGGCAAAGCTGACCAATCGTCAAGGATTTGAAGTCTTACATATCTCTCATACCTCGTGGCAACTTATTGAACGTTAGCTCTATTCTTTTGCTTTGAATTTTTTGAAAATTTGTCGAATGAGAAAACATGCGCTAGAATATTAACAAAAAAAAAAAATGATTCAATAATCATTTGAATTCTATTCTTTATATAAAGTACAAAAGAAAAATATATCTTTTTTTACAACAAGCCCCAGCATTACTTTTTGGCCAATCTCGCTTTCCATGTGCTATACATCTGTAACATTATTAGAGAAGAATTTCTCTTCGATATTAATTAAAAGCATTGTAAGCTTTGCAAGTATTTAATATACACACAAATACGCACTTACAGTGAGTCTCATTAATATTGGGTTTTTTCGCTCGACAGAAAGCAGACGCTTGTTGAGTCCTAGGCCATCGTCCAAATATAAATTTTTTTTTACTACTTTGTGCCACTAGGAAATACAAAATACAAAATACAAAAAAGGAACAAACAAAACATTATTCCTATAGACAAGAAAATTAAATAACTTGAACAGCTCCAAAAACAAAGTGTCGTTTATATTGTTCTTTTTTTATTTAAGGAAGGATACATATTATAAAAAATTAATATTTGGTGGGGTGTGCTTTCTGCTTAATAACGTTATATAAACGTTTTGACATATTTTGTGTAATTTTTCTCGTGTAAGAAACAAGGATCTTACTCCATTCTTCTTGTAGTCTATTTTCTAGATCTTGGACGGAAGAGATTGTGTATTTTCGCACACGGCGGTCCAATTTATTCCACATATTTTTGAAGGGGTTCATGCCTGCTGATTGGGGAAGAGCGTGAAGCACCTTGGAGCAGTTATATAAGAGCTATTCTTGAATTTAACGGCACTTAGACGTGAGGTTGTCGTCTTGCTAGAATTTTGAATGTTTCCAAAATACAAAGTTTGTCTGTAGTCCCATCCAAATTTTCCTTCAATATCCTTCAATAATACTCCTTGTTTCCGATGCCATCCATAAACACATATTCCGAACCCGTTGGCGGAATGCACACCAAACTGTAACATGACCATCGCCGTAAGCCGTTGCTGTAAGCAAGTAATAGGAACCTAAGACTAGAATTTGCCGGAGAAAATGCCAAATTCTTAGTGGAAGAACTTACGAATGAACTTGGAAACGTGTCTTTCTGGTCTTAGCTTTTATGTTTGGACAATGGCCTAGGTTTGACAAGCGCTTAATTTTGTGGAGCGAAAAAATTCAATATTAATGAGACTCATTGTATACACAGTTTCGCTGTAAATTGTTGAGGTACATTTCGAAATATCGTTCACAAGAGCACATACCCTGAATGTATGAAAACGTCAAAAATCGTACAACAAAAAGAAAAAAACGAAGAGGAAAAAAGAAAGAGGATGTCTAGGAATAATGTCGACAGAGAAGCTAACATATCTTATGCTTACTATGTATATATATTATATATATATACATATAAATATTTTCCTTATTTAGGAAATTTGACATAAACTGAATCAGTAAAGCTCCAGCCAGCAATGCATGTCGTGGCAAGACTTAATGTGTCAACAAATTTTTTCCCTCAAACAGTTTGTTAAATATTTAAGTAGTAATTTTTACTACATACACATGTAAACACAAATGGCCACACACACGTATAAGCATGTAGGTACTATAAATATGATTTTCATGAAACTTTCTATATCACACCTGCCACAAATTTTCATATTCAACGAATTCTCTGCCACTTTACGTACATTTAACGCGTTTAGCGTCATAAGATAACGTGCCAGGAGGGAGAATGAGCGAAACGAAATAGTAAACCAAAGAGAAGTTGCCAAGAAATATGTGAGAAAAGTCATATCCGTTTTAAAGTAAATATATAGACAAGAGACAAATGAAAAAAAAAAATATAGTTAAAAGTCATATAAAAACATAAAAACTTATATTCACTTCGAAGCGAATGTTGGTGGAACGGTTATAGATGAATTTTCTCATCTTTGAATTAAAATTTTGCTTTGCTGGACAGCTTTTTAATAAACTGCAAAAAAGTTTATATAAACGTGATTTTAGATGATAGCAAATTGCTGACAACAAACAGAAACACTATTTGCGCTGCGCACTATTTGCGGAGAGGGCCAATTAAAGATCAAATTGCGCTAAGACAGTCGTCTATCAAAATTCTGTAAACTTTATGAAAGTCCTTTAATGAGCAAAAGATCTAAAAAAATATATATGTATATATATATATATTCAATATAAAAACAAGAACAGCAGCTTTATTAATTTTACTGTGTGTTTCTCCTAATTATGATGAATAGCATTTCCATGCTGAAATGTTAAATGGCGTTAATGTTGCATTTGTGTTGTAATTGTGATTTGCAACAAAATTTCGTCATTTCGCCAAACTATTTTTATACCTACCATTAAAGGGTTGGGATGCATACATTTTGTTGTTTTCTTTTTCATGATGTATGGAGCACCGAAAGGGAGCTTCCGAGAGCCTATAAAGTATACATATTCTGGATCAACGTGAAATTCTGAATTGATTAAGCCATGTCTGTCCGTCTGTGCGTCTGTGTGATGTTTGTTGTTGACACACTCCTGATCACAAAAATGAAAACATCGACTTTAAATTTGGTAAAAAAATGTTGGAAGTTTTTGAACACAGGTTGGTATTGAAAATGGGCGAAATTGGTCAGAGCAGAAATTCGCAGTCAAGCGTAAACTGAACGTCACTTCGTCAGAAATTATTAAAGTTAGAAGGCTGATATTTTCCACTTTTCCACTACTTTACGAAACACTGTACTCTCTACGGCCATGCACACACAAAGTTACAAGTGATTTTCACTTTTCTAAGGTTTCATGCTCATTTATCATGAGGCAGACACGGCAGCAGGTTTAAACCTATTTTGTACATTCCTCAAATGAAGATATATTATCTGACTAAAAATGGGTTCATTCTAAAATGAACGCGGTAGACGCTGCGGTTAATTTTTTCTTAATAATACCAGACATGTGGGTATCACGTAAAAGAACTTGGAGAGTAGAATGCAAGAGGCTAAGTGTGTTGGATACTAGAACGCGATAGAGTGTTTTAGTTATAATTTAATTATGGTGGGCGTTTCGATAGTGGTGGGTATGCGAGATTCGGCCACCACCGAATATAACATTCTTACTTCCTTAGTTGCTTATATAGGCGCCGTTTATTTTGAAAGTGGGATAGCCAGTTATGTTAAAGATTCACACATTCAAGGATTGCTACACATATTTTTGTATTTTAAGGTAGTGCACAATGTAAGTTTACTATCCAACAGTGCTTATAGTGTTCCCAAAAAAAAAAAAAAAAGAAACAATGTTTTCCTTTTTATATCTAAACAGACTTGTTTCATTTTCGAAATTAATGAATTATTGTAATCGTTAAACAAATGCACAATATTTCAGTTGTATCGGCCTTCTTTTAATCATAATAATACTAAAATCAAAACCCTAATCCATTTTATAAAAATATTTATTCAAGTGATAAAACTGTTATAGTAATCCTGCGGGACACAAAAGGAATTGATTTGTCGAGCCATCCCAAAATCGTTATCATTTCGTAAAAATGAATATCTTGACAATGAACTCATCTGATCAATGATATCTATTATCATTGTCCCTGACCCGAACAATTTTCATTAATCTTAAGACCAACTTTATGTTTCCATTTTGGCCAGTGCACTTATCAGTTTAAGCTATAATGTCCTTTTAGGTTATCACATTCTGCAAGTGCTTCCAATAGCAAGATGCTGGTCCTTGTGGTCGCCTGAGTGCGTTAGCTTCATTAACATGATCGTTATGAGAATAACATATTCTGCTTAAAATGTGCATCCTCCCGTGAAGGAGAGTGGTCGAAGTAATGTGTGTGCGTGGGGTAGTTTTACTACGTAGGCGACGTGGTTAGAGAATCGTGCATGCTGCTGACAGTAGTATCTTTGGAAGATTTCTACCTCCAGCTCGCGACGGAAAGAAAACATCAATGAGTGTTGTGATGGATGGTCTTCGCAGGTGTGGTTCCGCTTAAGTTGTTTCTTTGCAGCACTTTTAACTTTCGATTATACCTCTGTTATCGTAACCATTAGACCATTTTTCACAATTTCCGTGCATTTGCACGCTCCTTCATTTAATTAGGTTTTTAAGCAAACATTCACACAAATAATTTGTATTCAATAAATTTACTTTAAAAGTTCATCGATAACAATTTCTAGCAAATCCGAAAGACACTTGTAACTGCAATTTGTAAAGTAACAATCTGAAGGACATGAAACCTCTGTCGCATGTTACCTAAGCTAACAAAGAAAAAAAACGGCCGCGAATTTTTTCTTTTTTTTAATAAATGCAAAAAATGGTTGTAGGCTGGCATGCAGATGTCGCCACTATTGATGAATCGCATGATTTTTAGGTAGTATTAGTCTTCGAGCGAAATGCGTCAAAACTTCATGACTAAACTAGTTTTAGTGACGCCACTGTACTAATTTTCAAAGCAAAGGAAAAATGCGAATTCCGTGTGTTATGTTAGACATAGTAGCTGTGACCATGAGGATATAAAAACTGTTTTTGTCATCTTCCGGACAAGCTTACAATTCACAAAATATCAAAATTTTCATATATTTGCGTTACATAATAGTAAGGAATCGAAGATTCAAAGTTCAGTTTTTCATTATCATTTTGTAAAAGATTTGCCTCACTTCAATGCGCTCACAAAAAGTGATCGCGAATATTACATATACCGGCGGTTTTCTGTTGATACACCAGATACGATTTACAAGAGATTTACAATTTTAATTAACAAATGACGTTACATGAACTTTGTTGGAACATGTAATGCTTGCCAATGAATGATATTTTGTCGGTAATGAGTTCGTACCATCAGTTTTCTCTCCTTCCAGCATAATTGCAGATATAGTTGCGGAGCATCAGAACAGATGTAAAAATGTAAAAAACACGTTAAACTAAACACGAGTTTCCTTTTTGTTGAACACTTTTTTTGGAATATTCTGTTTTGTAACTTTCACGTGCCACACATTTCTTTTCTACGCATTTTTTGTTGTTGCAATCGTTCTTATTATGTATATGCACTTTCAAGTCACATTTCAAATTTATATAAAAACTTGCATGCCATGTATGAATATCGTTTTTGTGTAGGATTTTGATTTATAGAATATATTAAAAAACGAGGAGAATATATGTTCGGGAAAAATTTATGCACGTTCTATATAATAAAATAAGTTAACGATTTGCGCGCGTACATGCATCTACATAAACACACAAATACACACATACACGCACACGCCCACATACATACACACACGTATATATATATAAATTTATATATATATATATAAACATTGAAATGCATGTGCATAAAAAAACATGCAAGAACAACATGCGAAACGTTTTTGTTTTTCGAAAATATTAATTGAATTTTTTTTTATATACGAAAACTTTAAATTACGTTCAAATTTAATTAAGAAATTGCGTACAAAAACTTTAATCGCATTTGGTTAAAGCTCACAAAAAAGGAAGAATAACCTTCGATTTCCATACTTTTATATAAGAAATGTATATTCTCATCTCCTTTTCGCTCAGGATGTGTCTCTTTTACCTCTCGCAGCCAATTACCCTTAAATACCTTTATGCGTAAACGTTTGAAAACATCTTTTGCTCATTGTGTATATATGTATACACATTTACTTTAGCTAAACCTTTCAAAGGATATAAAAATAGTTACTCTAACCATAATCCGAAGCACATGTTATTTAACATGTGTGCGAAAATTTAGTTCATTTCCTTTTTAATTTAGTTTAGTTGACACACTTTCGTTTGCTATAATTTACGATGCATTTATTGGTGCAGCTATTGGTAGGGTGGGAACCTGGGGAAGATGAAATTTAGCCTTTAAAAAAGTGCTAAAATGACGACTTCAGAAATTCCTGAACGCATACAGCATATAGAAGTTTTGAATGTATATAGAAAAGCTTAGAATAACTATAGGTATATTCAGCTTGTCAGTTTGTGCTTCTTTCTGTTTGTTGGTCTGTGTTTGTCGGTCCGTTCATCTGTTGGTTTGTTAATAAATGATTTTGAGAATTCGTCGATATCGATCGGTTATTTAACGCAATTGATCTTTTGTCTAATTGGTTTGTCTATATGTGCATCTCGCTTTGTCGGTCTTACTGTCCAACAGTTTGTCGTTATAAATACTTGTTGTTTTGCCGCTCAGCCAGTCCCTTAATTTATCAATCTACCTATTAGTGTACTTGTCGATCAGCTGCTCGTCCTTCTATCGCTATATAATATTCAAAAAATTGTTAAAAACGCTTACAAGAAGAAATTTCCTTTTCAACAATTTCCTTATGCAACTTATTTTGCTTATTTTTTGCTATAATTGTTTCTGCAATCGGAACATTGTAAAAAACAATGTGATTGTCATCACATCCAGGCAAAGTCAAAATATACCATTGATCATATATACTTTATGAAATATTCCCATATATTAGGCTAAGAAATGACAAAAATTATATTTAATGATGAAAAGAAAATGTACACTTTCATCGCAATTCGGGATAAATGGAGTGGGCGCGATTGACTTTTTCTATTTTCAGAATCAAAGTTTTGACGCATAGACATGGGCGTTGGGCGTGGGGCGTTGCGCGCATGTCCTTGGAAAAGTTTAAGTCAATTCTAAATTCTTTTGCAAATTTGTGGGCGAAATCTTTATTTTCCCTTACGGGAGAATGTTTACCACAAATACTACACATGTTTAGGTGCATTCCAAATTTGAAACTGATCAATAATTTGTATACTTTATGGGGTTTTTGCAACTTATTTCGGCGCCTAATAAAGGTATTGAAAAAAAATTAAATTTTGATAATTAATTGGGCGTGGCCAATTTGATAGTTAATTGGGCGTGGCCACTTTGATAGTTAATTGGGCGTGGCCAATTTTTTCCAAATTTATACAAATGCTACACCATCGTCCATAGAATATGCATTCAAATGTTTGTGAATTTTTCTGTTATAGTTTATGAGAAATGACTAAAGAAATAATTTTTTGCTCGTTTTCAAGAACAGAGGTGTTCTCAGTAGTGTTGTGGGCGTGTTCTTCGACCGACTGAGCACATTTTTAATGCCAACCCGCGTTGAAGAAATTTGAAGTCAATAACGTCATTTTTGCGGTCAGGAGAATTTTTACAATAGACACTATAAGGACGGACACACACACACACGGACACAGTAACATGTTTAAATCGATGTAGAATTTGACGCTGATCAGGAATATATGTACTTTGGCGGATCTCTGATGCCTCCTTCTGGGTGTTACGAACGTTTTAACAAAATGAATATATCCCTCATGCTCCGATGATGGGTATAAAAAAGAAAAAAGCGTCGACATTAGCTACTCTCAAACAGGTATCGGTTAAGCTCATCTCATATGCTTACGCAGATGATTCATATGTTAAAAATTCCAGTTTATACGAACGCATCTGAAATCATGCAAGAACAAGTTCTGTAGTAATAAAATGAAAATGAAATAATTAATTCATTTGCTCCTATGTAGATGAATGAATGCAACTAAATGTGTTGTATTGATTATGGCAAACGAAACATCAAATAATGGCAAATCGTTTTTTTGCTTTCTTTCTCTGTCGCTCTAACTTGCAATTTCTTAAATAACTTGTTGAACTTAATTAGAAAAGCACCTCTATTGTGTAGCATTCGTATGAATCACGTGGTTGTGATATCGAATTTGTGTCTGTTGTAGTAAAAAAAGATTTACTCTTTTGAATTCAAGACTGCGTACGCCGACGTAAGCATTTACGAAAATCATTTGCATATGAAAACTAAGGTCGACCTAGAAATTTTTAAGCGACATCTGGACTATGGGGCGAATTATTTCCCAGAAAGAGGTTTTTAGTGTTTCTAGCAAAGAAGCAAAGAAACAAAATTGAATAAATCATACAACTTACGGAAGTTGTAATGCATATTTTCTATCTTACAAAGGTATGGGTTTCAGTTTTTAATACAATGCATACAGTGCATGATCAAATTCCTCGTCTTCTTCTGTGAGTCAGCAAATCAACAACATACGACTTGCTGAGTTGAGTGAAAGAAGAGTCAAGAACAAAGCCTGAAAGCAACACTCAAAAGGTCTTCAAATTTATTATAAAGGGTACGTTTAAATGTGTAAATGTTTAAAAAACAAGCAAAACCTACTTCTGCCATATATATTAAAAAAAATGTCAGCACTAGAGGCATTCCAGCACGGCACTATCACGTTATAAGGCTAAACTCGTCTAGTCTAAATCTCGCTAAATTTGATTTGAAAAGAAAGAAAAATAAAAAGTCATTTAATCGTGTACGTTATGTGCTTCATCTTGCAAGTAGATCTGGAGAAATGCGTGGGATTTAACACGTGCGGATCTGTGATTTCAAGCCCACCAATTGTGCATAACTTACCTTTCTAGATATCTTTAGGTGTTAGATATTGAATATATATTGCTCTATATATATGTATGTCAACTTTTATTTTTGTTTTTCGAAAATACCGATCGATAGGATCGCAGGTTATGCAGTTATACAGGAAAAATTGGGAAAGTGTGTCGGTCTGCGAACGGATCACGCCCTTCCTTTAAACACATCTCTAATTGAGGAGGCAATGTTTGTGCTAAATTTCATCTTCTTATTTTTAGTTTTGTAACTCAGGCTATTCACAAAATTTTTCCTTCAAAAACGTATACATAACCGTGTACGTCCGTAAATATAGTTTTAAAAACAACAAATTTTTTCCGTGATTGTCAAAAATGTAAATGGCAAAGTTAAATTTAACCTAGAAACGAAAAAATGAAAATTGTTTAAGTCATTCTGCGTACGGCTTTTGAAAGTGAATACAGCACATATATATATATATATATATATATTAATAAAAAAAATACCAAAAACCCAAAGAGCATTGATAGAGGAAATTGCATAAGTTGATGACTTTAGGTAAATGCGTAAGAGTTTCATTTCAATAAATACAAATAATGTTTAGCACAAAATAAAGCAATCATTTTAAATTTGATTGTTCGCACACAAGGAATTATAGAAAACACAATAACATCATATTTCCCTTTCTCTTTGTCTTTCTCATCCTTACAAAATAGGTTAAACATATAAAGGTTTTGTTTTTCTTTTGCGTACGCTTGTGCGTGTGCATGTAGGTGCGCGCATACGTTGATACAGTTATAGGAATAGTTTTACAAGCGTAAATATCTCAGTGAGATTTTCTGTAGAGAAACAACAACAACAATACTCGCTCAATACTCAACTTGTGAGCCTCATAAATAAATACGCATAACGCAAGCATATGCGTACGCAAGTAATCATTCTTAACCCACAATTCACAAGTTTGAATAGGATTGGGTTTAATAGACTTTCGCTATTCCTAAGTGCTCCGCTTGGATATACGTACACATACATAAACTAAAACACATACGAATTAGAACAATTCATGTTAAGAAAACATTACTATTTAAGCATAGCAGAGAAAACCAAAAAAAGAAAGGAATACTGTATCTAAAGCACACTATCCAACAATATGAATAATAATATTTATATGAGAGAGAAACTTTGTCTCTTTGGGAAGTAGGTACCTATCGGGGTTCAATAATTTTTAATAGGAAATCATTGTAATCATCTTTTCACAAAATTTAGCAATTAAATGCAAACAATGTTCGCAAAGATCACGGCATCCAATAAATGGTAGCGTAATGCAGCATAAATAACTTCACCTAAGCCTTCAACAATGGGTGATAACGAGTCTTTAATTCTCATTCATATGAATGGCGTTGTGCGCTGGACTAGTTACCCCCAACTCGATTCCTTTACATGCTTGCCCGTACGTTTAAAAAAATAGAAGTAACTAAAGTTAGCTCCTTTCCGTCTATTTTAGATTAAGTAAGAAAGTGAAGATTAAATATATAGATTTAGTAGAGTAGTAGAGCAGAGTAGTGACTTCATAGCTATCCATAAACCACACATTTCTTACCATTCAATGGACAACCTATCGAAAGGTGTTGAGTACCATATTCAAATTACGATCGAATTTACTCAACGTCGATAGCAATAAACCGGTCACTGATTTTCTCAATTGCTTTTTCGTTCGCCTCCTTTTCGAACGCATACGTGACAGCTACAAATTTTAAAAATGGAAAAAAAAATTTCCTTGTGTTCGATCAAATGCGCAAACTTTTATTATATATTTCGAATTTAAATCGAGGATCGTTCATATTGAACGTCTTTCGCCTTTCGCTTTTCTATTTTCAAATCAAAAATTTGCTCAAGAAAAGAGACATTTTTCCCCTATAAAGCTTTTTTATATAATTGTTACTGTATTAGTGATTCCTCACTCCACACTCCAGTCGATCAACCTCTTTTTATTAAAGCCGATTACGACCGGTATTTGTCGGCGACGGGGATCAACATTTTTTGTATTACCAGAGCAACGGTCAACGTCTGTAAAAGAAGCTTGGTATGGAGGAGGAAAAGAGCATTTACAGAAGCGTAACATGAAAAGCGACTCAGATGTTTATGCAACACCTTTACTTAATAGATCCACAATCAATTTTCGATTTTCTGCTGAAGTGATAGATATAAACGCACTATTTTTAAAATGCACGATCGTTAATAACAACACAATTATGGATACGATATCAATAGAATTATGAGGAGACATCTTAACATCAACCTTTTTAGAATTATATTCACGGGCAATAGGAAAAAAACTTAAATTCAGCATTAACTTACTCACCACACAATCCCTTAACGAGAGAAGTAAACATTTTATGCTTTGGCTGCACTAATAACGGTATTTCCGATACGAAAAAAGAGGGAAGTAAATTGTCGACAATCAGTGTTGTTGAATTACTTGAACAAATCGGTAATATGATGAATGAAAATAAAAATAGACATGGAATAGAAAAGTGTGTGAAGATAAATTCGAATTTAACTGGTAAAGGCGCCATCCACGAGTTCCCTGAGCAGAGCTCTATAAACATTCCTTACTCATGTTTTGCCAACATACCAAATTTCGAGAAATTGTTATATATGTAGTTCCCGAAAGAAAACATTGAATTTTTCTGCTCATTCGAAAGGTATTTCCCCAGATAGATTCACGTGATGTAAATGAATATAGACGACATTTTCTAGTTTGGCCGAACTAGAGTCTCAAATTTGGGTATTTTTCCATAACAATTTTTTGCTAACGTACCAAATTTCAAACAATTGCTAACAATTGTTCCCATAAACACAATTTCAGTTTGATTGAAAGGTACTTCCTTACAGATTCATGAGGTGTCCACGAAAATATTTTACATTTTTTAATATGGACGGAGTAGCCTTCCGGATCCAACTACATTTTATTTCTGAACGTTTAACAGAGCCCTGCTAGGAGAAATGGTAGGTGCGTTTGCTAGCTAAATCCGAATTTACCTTCACACCCTTTATACTGAATGCATTTAATTGTAACGATTTGTAGAAACTTTATAGAGAGAATCGCAGTTGCTTTTCATTTTATAATGAATTTACAAACGTACACATTGGAGACGCAGTGCTACAAGAACATTTTTTTTGCTTTTCGAATTCATTCAAATTTTAATGCATAAAACATCGTCCTCGAAGAGGTTAACCGAGTGTTCCGACTTTAAATTTCCCAACTCAACAAATAAATAAAATATTCAATTTCATAAACGTCCTTAAAGGCCATTTGCTTGCGTTGCATAGTTTCTTTGCCGAAATGTCTCTATGTATGAATAAGGTAGTGAATGGAGCCATGTGATTGAAACATAAATTTGCACACCCATTGTATATAATTATACGATTGTTCGAGATAACTGTAATTTGCAAACTACTTCAGAATGCAAACACATGAGGGTACGTGTAATGTACACGCTCTTAAAGAATTGACCTGCACAACGATTCAAATTAAGCGAAAAATCTAAAATTCTGTTAAGCTTATGCGGAATGTGTAGAAAAGTTCCTCTAAACATTAAACGTACCTTTAGTAGGAACGGAGCGGGGCAGTTAATGGCGTAGTGAGCAAGTGAATGCGATTTGCTTTATGAACTGCTTTACTATTATAAATAATTGTGTATTGTGTGTAAAAAAATTCTGCACAGATATCTTTATCGGCATTTAACTCATCCTCGAATGTGGATTTGGCCATCGAATGCACTTTCTTTTAGGGCGTTTGCAAGTCATTTACAAATTCGAATTTTTCGCTTTCAGTTCAAGAAGAAGCTTGAGAGCAATGCGTACGTATTACGAATCTTATGTTAAACTAATAAAACTCTTATCTTCTGTTGATAAGTTTAATGACATGATATCTTTCTTTCTTCTTATTTGTGTTTCTTTTATCTTGTGTGTGTATATGAGCTTTTATTTTTTTTTTTTTACTTAAATTTACCCTTTAGGGTGGTTGCCTACGCATCAATCTCGCAATAGATGAAGATAGCTGACATTTTACTTAGATTTTCTCTAAACCTTTATCTTGGTGCACATAAAATTTATATTTTAGTAAGACACATGTCCATGTAATTCTCTCGATAGTTGATATTTCAATTAAAATTGTAATCTCAAATGAGTTTTCATAACAAGGCTTTACATCTAATTCTACCTAAATAGACTGCGTATAAGTGTATATAAGTATAAGTATAAGTATAAGTAAGTACATATATATATGTGTGTTCACAAGTTTGATTTTTGAATTACATCAATAAGGGAGTATTATGCAAATGAATAAGAAATTTGCTGCCAAAACATTAAACATCGATTAATCCGTACAGTGTGTAAGCAAACGACTCGTCACGACTTAAAGATATAAATGAATTTTACGAAATCATCTACATATCTCTCTCACTTTTCTTCTTCTTCTTTTTTTTCTCTTACCGCAATACCAAGTATGGTCAGTAACGAATTGTCTTTGAGCCACATTAAGCTTTACTTCATAATTAATCGCCAACTGAGAGAAGAAGTAACAAAATTTGATACAAATATTACGTCTGCACCGGATAATATACAAAATTAATTCCAATACATCCTCTTGCATGAATGCATGTATGCTTTGCGCATTGATAAAGCTGATAACAGGCAAAAAGAAAACATTTTGTTTCAGAAAGAATCTCATATCAAGTCTCATGATCCTTGCAACGTTTTTACTTCTGTGACAGCCGCAACACATACAGTAAACAATAGTGTGCGGTGTTTTTGCGGAACTTTTGAGGAACTTTTGCGGATGAAAACGCTACGAAACTTATACAGAACTAGCACTTCTTATTTACCTTCACTATTACGAAAAATGTGATTTTTTCAATTTCAAAGTAAAAATTACAAAATGAAACGATTTTCATAAAATTGTAAAAATATTTGTTGTCAAAGACCGCCATTACCGTTTTGGGAGAGTTCTAAATAACATTAGTTCAACATATATTTTAACTATAAAAGTAAATGCCACTACGTTTTTTAATTCATTTGCACTGTGCTTTTTTTTTATAGGTAAAAAAATTCCTGAACACTTTGATTTTTGTTTACTACTTATATATATATGTCCTTTTTTTTATATCCATCACCGAGGAATGAGGGGTATATTCATTCAGGCAAAACGTTTGCAGTGCCCACAATAAAGCATCAGAGACCACGCAAAGTATATGTTCGGTACCAAATTGTAAATCAATTTAAACGTGTCCGTCTGTCCGCCTATGTGTATGTCTGTCTGTCTGTCTGTTTGTGTAATGTAAGCTGTAAACACTGACATGGCCGCTAAAATTAAGTTATCGACTTAAAATTTGGCAGAAACATTGAAAGTTCTTACTAGTAGAGTGGTATTGAAAGTGGGCCAAATAGGTCCAACGACATGCATACCAGCATGTAACAAGTGATTCTTGCTGATTCAGCAAGACCGCTTCATCCTGGGTGTTTTCCTCCCTTACTCATAAACTATAATAAACACACGATAAATATTTCTATCTATATTTTACAAAAATCGATAATATCAGTCACACACACAATGTTACCAATATTACAAAATATGACAGTTTACTGTTTTTTGTTCCATTTTTTCAATCTTTATTAGAAGTAAGATGTAGTGGGGGTAAATGATTCGATGATGGTTGAATATGATTTTCTTACTTGCTCTTATATACTCACCGTCTTATAATTGAAGTAACAGATATTGTTTTCTTGTTAGTGATTAGTATCAACAAGTTCGTTTGACAATCAAACGCACTCGCAATACGTTATCTAGTCAATGTCGAAGAAACTCGGAGGCATTGGCCGTAAGCGTTTACAACATCGTCATAAAAGGTGACATACGGATCTGCTTCTTATTGATTGAGAATGAGGCTGGTACTGCCCTTCATTATGACCAAACACACCCTTAACTAGGCCGCAAAAATTGTGAGAGCATGGACGAAAGTTTTGAAGGGTCCACTACCTATACCCTGAACCGTACAGAGTCAAGCTTCACTTTCTGCAAAACGTCATGTTCTAAATATTAAACTTGGCCAAATCTTTCGTCGATAAACCACACAGATTCTACATCGGTGGAATTGTGAAACTTCCCGAAAAATGGCAAAAGCTAATAGATAATAAGAACTCTCGTTTACTTAAATAATATTCATTTTAAAATAAAAAGAGAAAAAATAAAAGAATTTTTCAATAATTTTTCCCCAACGATGTCAGAAGACATGACGGCCCATGACGTTTAAATATTCTATTTACCGTTTCGATCTCTATGACGCCCATTTGCACTATTTGCGACGGAGTATTGTGCATTCTATACAATGATTTGAACTTTTTGACGAGACTATCAATCATCAGATTTCCACGATGATTGTAACGACACTTGGTTGTCGTGAGAGCGCATTACACTCTCTCGGTACGATTTGAATTTTGAACGAAAAATTTGAATATGAAAATGTTGTTGAAGCTCTTGTTAAATAATAAACTCCACAAGGACACTGAGTTTGCGGCAAAATAAAGATTCTATGTAAATTAACTAAGCAGCGCGGTCGCGCTGTTCAGATTTCATGTCGAGAAAACCCAGACAGTTTCGAAAAAAAACTGTCGAAGAATCCCAAGCAGCGCGATAGCGCTGTTTAGATTTTATTTCAAAACTGTCTGGGTTTTATGTCGAGAAAAGCGCGATCGCGCTGTCTGGGATTCTTCGGCAGTGTTTTTTCAAAACCGTCTGGGACTCAAACGGTTAAGGAAGAGATTTATTTATAATTTTCTTTGATCGCAAAATTATAAAATATTACACAAATACGTTATAAATGAGAAAGAAATGTATTATTATTAATTTAGTCAGAGAAATAAATGGTAAGACTAAAGTCCTATAGCCCTAGCATCTAAGACTAGCGGCGCTATTGAAAACGTTGCCGCACTTCAGAGTTGAAGCCACGACCACTGAGTTGCCGCTAGTCGAGATTCTTTGTCTTCGCCCACTCAGGCGGACAGAAGCAAATGTAAAATTTCATTACAATTTAAAAAATAATATATTTCTGTAAGGCTTCTAAGCCTAACTTTTAATTTCCTGCGACGTATTAGAGAAAAAGTGTCATTTCGAAATATTTGTGTATATTGCAGTTTCTCCGTATTTAATGTCAATAGCCTATCAATAATATTTAGCTTCATAATTGAAATAAATACATGTGTATATAAAGAAGTTTTAGAATTCATGCAGCAACATAAGATAAAATCACTTGAAATGCGCAAAACACACAAAGCACAAGACATTTTCCAGTCAAATTTGATATGAGAGATGGCATATTTCAATTCAATCATACTTAAAATGAAGAGCAAATAGAAAATTACTCACTTCAGAACAAAAATCGATTTCAAAAGATAATTAAATGTTGACAACTGAAATACGACAACATCGTCTCCAAAGCTATTGAAAAAAATTCATATATTTGCAAATACTGTCTTCTATTTTTGCTTTAACTAGACACTTTTAAAGCTTTGCTTGCAATCTGGCCTGCAGCCTGTTTGTTTTAGGCCATTCGCAAGTCTAACAACAACAAAGAAAGGGAAACATACCTTAATAAATAAATATTGGATTGGGAGTAAACTTTAGCTTTTTTTTTCCAAGAGGCGAAAGAATTTTTTGCAAATTGTTGCGTTTTAAACAATTTTCATGTAAATTGAATAACTTGTATGCATATTCTATGGAAGGAAGAAGTAAATGCTTGACTGAGGTGGAAACACTTCAACAGTGTAGCGTAATAGGTCTAGACAATGTGCACTTTTTCTATTTTCATTACAAATTACGTTATTATTATTATTATTATTATTATTATTATTATTATTATTATTAATTATACAGTATACAGTTATGTATGATGAGTCAGCATAGAATAAAGTAAGGATTCATTTGCTCGCGAAATATTAAGAGAGACATGTTTAACACGTTCTCTGTCGCGTGTACTAAAACTCATTTGTATGCCAAGCTCAATTTTTTAAATGAAGAAGGAGACAGAGAGAGAGAAAGAGAAATTTGTAGTAAAAATTAATTGCGGTTTTCACTACTTCTTACGACGTAAAGATGCTTGGAACGCTATTCGAGAATTGCGCCATTAATGTTTTACGCGGCTTAGCGATTAATTGTCAGTGAATAATTCAATCTTTAGCTAGCCCTTCTCTTCGTAACTACAATATATAGTTGATATATATTGTAAGGAAGCGTTTAGCTCCCTTACCAATAACAAGTCTGTATGCGTAATTGTCCATCCATAGTCCAAAGTATCCTTCACCGGCATCCATACAAAGCCTACAAATAGCTGGTCAGTCTGTCGTCCGCGTGTAAGTATAAGTACCTCTCGTTTGACCATTTCCTGACCGTAAGGGTCGAATAAAGTTGTGTAAAATACCTTTTCTTCGTGTTTGCTTCTACGCTAAAGTGATACCGTTCCTCTCTCGTACAATCCTATGGCAATCTAGGTTTATATATAAAAAGAAAAGAGAAACAAACGCTATTGTATTAGAACTAGGCAACGTACTTTGTACGTATATTCCTTTTATTATTTTCTACGCCTCGAAACATATATCGGTTTATGACAATACATTTACGCTTGTGTAAATATATGCTTATTAATCTTTTCCTGCGGAAACATGTTAACATTCTCTTTATAAACATGTTGCAATTCTTTGAGCAACATGCCTACTATTAAGTAGACATCGTATACACCTATATATTTGTATTGCTTCTATATGTGTAATCATTTAGCTGAACGCTCACTTTCTTTTTATTAACACGTTACAGCTAGCTAATGATCTCTTTACGATTCTTTGTATTTATATTTGTTAGCATTCTCATGCTTCCTATATGCAAAATCATAAACTTGTGAATTAACAGTTACGTCAACGTGCAAAGGTTTGCACATTCAATTTGTGGTGGTTTTCGTTACACGCACAGAAATATACCTAACTGCCTTCTATGTTATACCTTTTGTGTCATACACGACATCATGGACCGAAACGGTTACTTGTGGACACACCTTTTAATATATTTCATTATTTCATACATCGACATATACATAATGAGCTATGTGCTCTACATTTATTTTCGCTCCTCGCAAGCGAGATCATAGACTTAACACGCTCACTTCTCTATTAATAAGTTACGGCGAGTCTATTGAATTTTTCTCATTAATTACGAATTAACGGTTACATATCTTAATATTTATTTTGTTGCAGACCTATAGTTTCAATATATATGCATGTTGATATATGTCACTGTGAGTGGTACATATCAAGCATAAGCACATATCTAACGGTCTTGTGGTTTGGACTTATTGTTGTCACACGTAAAATCATATGCCTAAACCTTTACTTACTTACTTTACTTACAGTTCCGTCAATATGCTACACTAATTGTACACTGAGTTTTTTTTGCATAGGTATATGCATAATGATCTATATGTTTTGGTACTACCCTTATTTCTGAAGTATTACTTGCTAAGGCTAGCTCGTTGAATTGTTCTTGCCATGTAGGTATTAACGGCTATACATTATAAAATAATTTCCATAGTTGTATGACCACACGTTTTAGTTGTAAGCGATAAACATATACAAACACAAACATAAGATAGCATTAATATAAGATATTCATAAGAGCATTATTATAGCACCTACACAAGTAAACATTGATATTGTAGCTAATACATTGTATAATGCGTGGCAGCCTGTAATAGGCACAGGCAGAGCAACAGTGTAACGGGACAACAATGGTGATTGCGACTATAAAAGAGCGTGTCACAACACGCTCAGTCTTTCATTTCTATTACAGCAGCCGAAGAGGTAACAGATCTCGGACAAAATATCTCTTTGTGTTTGACTTTACCGACAGGGATATTTTTTTTGACTTACGGATAGGGGATGGCAGGCTCAGCTTAGTCGCCATCTCTGAACGACAAAACGGTACTTGACTTACGGATAGGAAAGGGCAGGCTCAACTTAGTCATCGTCCACGAACAACGGATCGAACCACTCTCTTTGATGACGTTTCGAAGGGTTAGGAACAATGAAAGCAAATAGAATGCAGGTAGGAACGGATGAGTGACCCCATTGCCCCCAGTCCCAGCTTGGCTGCTGCAACATCTCCAGCATATTTTTGTAGGATTTTTCGCATAGCTCGGTGCGGACGAAACACGGAAAATAATATCGAAGGAAAGGACTGAACAGTCGACTCGCGAATCGCCACCCTGGTTTTTCTTTCCCGTCTACACAATTCTCTAATCGCATACGGTGTACTCTAATTGTAAATACGATAAATTTCGAAATTCCTCGTGAACAATAAAAATAGAATTTCAACGAAAATACGAAGGTCCAAGAGTTTTTTTAATAAATTTTTTGCAAAGACACTTCGTGGATTGCCCTGGGCCTACACCCGTACAATATTAAATACATTTTTGTACTTGTTTATGCGAATATTCATAAATACTAAAAACATACAGTTATTAATGTCTCTTATGTAAGCACAAAAAGCGGTATGTATTCAAAATTATTAAATTTGTATTACGTATATCGAAAACGGTACAGGTGGCGTGGAAACAGCATCTACCCAAGCGTAACTGAAACATAAATAAAGGTTTGACCTTTATATTCAATCTAGTTTTAATAAAGCAAAATTGTTGTGAGGATCCGTAAAAAATTGAACCAAGGAGTTTGATGATTCACATGTTTGCAAACAGCTTTACAATAGTCTGCTTTGTCCTACTCTCAATTACGGCTCGAGTCTATTGAATCTGTAGAAAAGCAACTCTTATTGTTTAAACTTAGGGGAATTGGTTGGGATCCTTTGTTGCTTCTCGCTTCCTATGTTAATCGCTTAAAACTGATAGACCTGAGAGACCTGGGAGATATCTTCTAGAAGGTACTTTTGTATATAACTTTTGAAGAGGTTCAATTGGTTAACGAAAATCAATATTCATGTTCGTTCGCGTTCAACTCGTAATGATAAGCCAACAGTCTTGGGCCAATGCACAACTAATTGTTTTTCTAAAAGTGTCTGCGTGTCCGCAAAGGTTACAACGAGTGTTGCTTGCTTTTTTATTTTTCTCATTCCATTACACGCATCATAGCTTACAATTGGCTCGATCACCTGGCCAGACTGCCAGATTACATATATGTTCATGTATAAACGTACATATTTGCTGAGCTCTACGGGCTCTGACTATATTGTTAATCCTAACTAGTGAATTACCATCCTTGCTAATTAATTAATTTACTAGACCAGGTATTTAATATTCTATTGCTTTAACTGATCGATTATTGGCTGTAATTGGCTGCATTAAGTTTATTTAGCTTATCTGTTAATTGTTATTATAAACTTATTGCAACTGTAAGCAAATATTAATTTAAGATTCGGCTGCATAATTGAAATAAATAAGTAAATGAATACACAAACAACTTCTCAGCCCACGAAAAATAAATGTATTTTTTTATTTTTTTACTAACATCCACAGGTTTAAGAGACGAGATATTTTGGACATTTTTGACATGAATTGATGAAGCCGGATCATCTCGATCCATTTGAACCCCTAAAATGAATGAACTTAAAATGGAGAGATAAATTCCTTTTACGGCTAAGGGATCAGCAGCAGCAGCAGCAGCAGCAGCAGCAGCAGCAACAACAACAACAACAACAACAACAACAACAACAACAATAAAACATCGAGCGTTTACCACGTTTAGGAAAGAAACTACAAATCGTCACAAAAACTGTTAGAAATGTTTCTAATTCAGCGCAATTTTCATACACTCACCATAGCTCGTAGTTATTAAAGGATGTCCTCCAAGGCTATTACCATGTTTTTGCTTCTTTTTAAGGAGTGTAAGACGCTCGATGCCCTTTGTCGTTGATTGTGTAAGTAATTTTATTGTTTTTAAAAAATTTCTTGAAATTTAAAAAAACTCTAACGTTGTCTGTCTGTCTGTTTGATATCCGGTACGTTTTATATAAATTTCATTGTACGTAACATAAAATGTAATAACTTGTAAGAAATTGTAGACAAATGTATGAGAAGAAATTTATAAAATCAATAAAATGCTGATAAAACACGTTCTACTGGGTGCAATAAAATGCAAAACAATAAATAAATAAATGAAATGAAAGGAAAGGAAGAGAAGAGAAAACCTGCAAACAAACTGCTTATATGAATATTATATCGGGTTGTAAATCAAAAAGATAAAATTGCTAACATTACTTATAACAGATAATGAAAATAGATTTTTAACACTTCAAAATTTACTCCCAAATATAATATTTCGGGTTGTAAATGTCCATTAGTAAGCAAAAATACTGTGCACCGAAGCCAGATCGCATTGTTTGTAGTTTTTACTCATTCATTTTTTCAAATGATTCACGTAAATGCACTTATTCATATGCATACATACAAACATTTGCATTCATATTTATACATGTTTATACATGTGTGCTTATTAGTTGCTGAGTACATTCGTTTACGGATTAAGTTCAGTCTATTCGTATATATCTGTGTATATATATGTGTTTATATGTGCGTACACGTGTATAGGTATATATGAACATATATTGTTTTTTTAGCACCCACATCAGTATATTCACATGGTCACACGACTTGTAACGTCAACAAAAAGATACGTACGCCATAGAGATTAGCGTGAGAATGTGTGAGTTGTCATTTATATTGATGTGCTCGCGAAGGGGTTTCTTGTAAGATATCTTAAATTCGCGTAAGTTGCGAACAAGATCGGAAATGGGCAAATGAGCGCGAAGGAATTGTAAAAAAATTCATCAGAATTACCTATAAAAACGGGCACGATTTTTTTTAATCAACCTTCGTTATGATACTAAGAAATTATTTCACTTATACTCAAGCAAAATTGCCTTAAATAAAAGATATTCAAGTGTGTGCATAAGAGTTTCCCTACTTATTCAGATTTCCGTGCATAAAATGTATTTAATAACACATTTTTATGGTTTAGCACTCTTTTCGCACACATGTATTAAATTCAATACTAAAGCATATGCGTTCAACAACAACAATAAGAGCAAAATTATCTTTTAATTTTATTAGCTTTGTCTTCTTAAATTATTGCTGTACGATATCCTTTGTACGTAGAATAAAGTTACATTAAACGTACGCATGCATATATACATACATATATGCACATACATACATACATACACACACACACACACACACGCACACACACACGGACTTACATTCCCGTTCACACTTATATTATATGTAGGCAAACACAACCAATACGCCAATATTCAGGTTTTGTGAATCACGTTTAGTGGACATAAAAAGAACAAAAATAAGGAAATGTTAAATTTGTCCAGAACAAACAATAATATGGCAGTGTGTGAGTAAATTATACACATAGATACATATAAAGGTATAATTTGAAATGCGAAAATATTTCAACCAAATGCGATATAATTTAATGGCTGAAAACGCTTTCGGTGTTTCATGACACTATTTATATTTATATATAAAACCTGTAATTATGATCAGTCTGTTCGAACTTTCAAGATTACTGAGAGGCACAGCAAAGAATTTCTTTTTTTAGTTTTTTACTTTTTACTACAACACGTCACGAATATTTTACCAAAGTTGCAAATTCATGAGAGTACAACTCACGAAGTGACAGTCTATGGAAATTCCAAAGCATGCGTTTCGTGTCGTCCCAACGTGAAAGTTTAACCACTTTTTTCTCAAAATTCTATTTTCGAAGTAGATGAACTTGATGAACATGATTGCTCAAAAGCGGCTGCACTAAGACTAAAGTCTTAAAGCACTCGCATCTAAGGCTATCGGCTTTATTCTGAACTCTATCGCACTTGAGATTTGAACCTAGTGCCATTGAGTTGCTAATCGAGACTCTTTGACTACTCGGCCATTCAGGCGGATCTTTTCCTGGATAGCAACTTGTTTAACAAGGGAATGCTGAAAATTGTACCTTTTTTTTTAAATCTAATCTTTGTACAAATTTAAATTTCAACTTCTTAATATCCTTCGTTCAGCCAGGAGCTGTATTCAGCTAACAGCACAACATGTTCTATTTGTTACGATTTCAGTTAAAGCTGTTAAGAGTTATCCGTTCATGACGAGGATAATTTCTTTAAAGGGTGCGCAAAAATCACGCTTCAAGAGTTAAATTGATGGATGTTGCTTTTTTATATCGTTAAAAGTTTGAATAGAATAATAAGTTTTTATTAAATTAAACAAAATTTGAGAAAAAAACACTTTTGTTGTCCTTCCTTCAGATCTAATATCCACATTAAAATCGCATTAAATAGACGTAAGTGCTATGTGTTTATTTGCCCTGCCCAGAAACACAGCCATGACGACTAAAACTTGAGAAAACACAAAATAAATAATAGATGATAGAAAGGAAGGCATTGTCAGGAGTACTTACCACAAAGGTGACATGAAGAATGCCAGACGAATTCGAAGATGCTTACAAATAAGAAAAACAAACATTAAGCGAAAGACCCACACTAAGGAAAAATTCTCTTTATGTACCCCACACTGCTTATGAGTCGAAGTAGATTAAATGTACCTACGGATGTATGCAACGCTCAAAAGGACTTGCGAGATCGACTCACCTTTTCTTATACCGGTCGAATTTAGAATAGTTTTCTCGACTCAATTCCGAAATTTGTCTGTGTGGAAATAAGTAACTAAATTAATAATGGATTGAGTCAGATCATCTTTACGAACTTTTCTCATACGAGTAAGTATTTAAAAAATGTAGTTACAAAATGTTATGGGACATTTAATTATCGGCTCTTCTCGAGTATAACTTCTTAAATTATTTACTCTTCTTTAAATAAGAAAAATAAGCACCGAATAGAATTGGAACTAAAAGAGACGGTAGCATAAAAATAAAACCGTAGCATGATCGCTAAAAAATACGTTATTACGAATGCGCCCAGCTTTCATATAGCGAAGTGATAAAATTACTTAAATCATTCTCTCGTTTGTGAAGCTCAACACACTGTCCTGCGTATGTACTCTACACCACTGGAGACATAATAAAAAAGAGTAGACGACTGGGCGAATGGTTAAAGCCATCTGGGTTTGAGAATATGACTAGTGTTCTATAGAAGTTATTGTAAAAGAAAAGAGAACAAATAGTTGAATAATGGTACTCTTAAAAACTTCTTCGAATGTCTTTAGTTTTCACAAACAGTAGCAGTGTCTGCCGCGGGAACCTCTTCGTCCTCTTTCTTAAACTGCCAAAATTTTGGAATAATACTAGTGGTCCAGTCAAGTGTCACAAGGGAAAAATTATTGGATTGAAATCTTGCGTATGTAGAACTCCCACTGATCCATTAATTTATGAGCTGCCTAGTTAACACTCATGGTACGTGTGCAGATAAGCTGCCTGTGTTGAAATTAGTTGCCTTACAAAATCTACCTGTCGAGTTCATTTCTTGCCAAATTTCAGATAAAGGTAAGTTTGACGTTGGTGCTCTTACGGTGTATGCTTCAGCTTGATTGACCGAGCTTTTGACTGCGTACGGTTAGGATTTTTAGATAGCTAAACGATCGATAGTCTTTAGTTGATTGAGATTTTATTAACAGCAATAACATTTTGGCCACAAGTTAATGATTGATATCCGAACGCTCTACAGTTCTTAAGATTAGTTATTACATATAGATTATGCATAAGATTACAAGCTAAGTTATTTCTAAGTTAAGTTACTTAAAACAAGGTTATTGGCTAAATCAGATCATTATTTAAACTAGGATGAAGATAAGATTACGGTAAATGGGGTTCTAGCTCTTGAATTAGACTATGATAGTAAATATGCAAAGCACGCATACATCAAAGTAGTAGAATAGCGTGGCCGTGAATCATTGGTATCGAAATGAAAGTGTTCCGATAATAATTACAAATAAATACATTGGAGCAATAACAATACAGTAAAAGTGTAGCGAGATGAATATTATTTAGGGCAATGCATTTTTATCTGTTTTCAACCGGAAACTACAGAAGTAATAAAATTGGCTTCGGGGTAAAAGACAATAATCTGTTAAACACTTCGGAAATGGTTTGCGAGATTTTGTGTCAACTTCGCCTAGGAATCCTTTCTTATTGCGGGATTGCACGTCAGACTTATCTTTTTCTGATTAGCATTAATTCAGATCGATGTAGCACTATTTAGCACATCAGCAACTCACAAAAGCTGAAGATGTGCGGAAATGCGGCGATGGCTACTTCGACAAGGGACAAAAGATCAAACATAGTGAACGTGATTGTTTAATTAAATTTTTCAAAAAAAAAAAAAGAAGAACTTATTTGTTTATATATTTGTCATTTAATATAAATCATATCTCAATATCTTCACCAAAAATTTGGAAAACATTAAGCTTAGCTTAAAAAATGGTACAGATTCCCTAACAGTTATAGGAACAATTATATCGAAAATACTATTATTGCTAACAAAGTCGAAAAAGTGAAAAATGCTAAAAACTGTTTCTACAATCGTTACAAAATTTCCTTACCAGCATCTTACTAAGGATATGAAAAATTGAAACCAAATATTAATGATTTGTGTTAAGCAGAACATACGGTTTGATAACCTAATGTATCCATCACTTGTTACCACTTTGTTAGAGAATGTTACGCCCAAAGAATAATGTTCAATATTGGTACAACACAATGTTGTGTAACGCACAAATAACTGACTTTCACCCAACTAATCACAATCATAATAAAAAAAAAAAATTATAATTTCAAACACGTAAGTGGATGCTGTCAATAACAAGGATATATAAAAGGTTCACTTGTATTATAAAAAAAGAAAGTAAGCAGATAGGGAAAAGAAAAGAAGGAAACCAGCAGAGGAAACAAACACACAAATAAAAAAAAAAAAAGCAAAAAGCAATCTTAAAAAAAAAGCTGTAGATAGCACGTAACAATGTTGCAACAGTAGAATGTACGCGAACAACCCTATTGAGGTGAAATATGGCCATTTGCTAAAAAAAAACAGGAAACAAGAACTAAATTTGTTGCAAGGCATGCTACTGACAAATTTAAGGTAACAACACGAAAATAGCTCTAAATCAGGGTAAAGGTAAATAACTGAGTGAGCAACAATTAGTTGCAGGAAAGCCAAGCGAAATGACCTTTTCTCTTGGCTGCTTCCGCTTATATGTGTGTGCAGAACAAGCAAAGGATCAAATAGTATCCACTACCTGCACCTACAATGTAACAAAGTACAAGGTATAGTAAAAAAACTATAAAGATATATATGTAAAGATATATATATAAAGGCAAACATATTGTAAATATTTGATAATTGAAGGAGAATGAATGTGTGAGATGCTTAAACATATTCCCTCACTCGTTTTCTCCGTTACTCTTTATCAACCTTTCTCATTCTCCATGTTAACCTAAATTTGCACATTGTTATTAACGTTTTTGTTATTCTTTTATTTATTTATTTTTTTTTTTTTTTTGTTTACTTTTCCTTCGGGAGTTTTTTAACTTTAAATTTGTAATTGACAGTTATTTCGTCTCATCTTTTCTCTTACGCAAGCCCATTGTTGTTCTTTTCGCTGGGACTGCTGTTATTGTTCTACTGTTAATGCATTCATAAACAATTGCAATAAGTTGCTTATGCATCGTGTTGCAGTATATATATAAACCACACCACACATACCGGCCGATAAACAAATAAACACGTAATTGTTTGTTTTGCAAAGAACACCAAGCACAAAAATAACAACTAACATCAATGCTGAATGTAGCGCTGGGAAAAATGGAATAAATAAAATGTATAAGAAAGAAAAGAGAAAAACAAGTAATGAACAAGAAAATGGTTACATTCATCTTTTCGGCGAATCCTAGATACCACTCCACCTCCACCTCAAGCCAGTATATAAAATAGTTTACTGCAAATTGTCAATGTGTTAATAGACGCGGTGCGACTAGTTGGCTTTGCTGAATGCTTTCGTCAGATCTACTCTAGATTGGAATTTATTGACTATTTAGCAAATATATTGCATACTTCGTTCACATTGTTTTTAGCATTCAAACAGTCAAAGGCGTGTTTCCAAATTTAAATGAATGGCCTAAACTAAACCTATCTCTCATATGTTTGAGACTTTCGTCGCAATTTTTATACTGTGCTCAGTTCGAGCTACAAAATTATGAAATATGTAGACAGACGGCCAGGATTAATCGACTGACATTGTTGCATCGCTCGGCAATAATAAAAATGAGTTGAAAATACTTCTAAGTGATATGGAAAAGATAACGGAGCTAACATATCTTAAGCTCTAAAATACGTCTAAATCTAATAACTGTAAAGCTAAATTAAGCACTTTTGCTATATTTCGGACGTATGTCTGAAATTTGTAAAGAAATATCAAAACTGGGACTGTTTTGATGTTTTGTGGACAAATTCAATTTTTCAATTTTCATTTGCACTTCGCGGAACAAAGGGACACAGCTAAGAAAAATCGGGCTTGCAGGCGTGTGTGTGTGTTTGTGTTTCCATTGCTTGAGCATTCCAAATGGTTTATCAAAATTAATATATTATCTTATTCGTCGCCATTGAATATAAAAAAAGAAGCAAAAACAAAAAAAAGGAAGGAGGGACGGTAAGTGTAATAAAAGAAAATAACTGACGCGAATGGTATGCATAAACGTTAAGAGCTAAATCCCATTTATGTTATACCTACACACGAACATATAGGCTACCAACAAGAACTTGTTGACTCGATTGTTGATTGTTCAGTTTGACTGTTAAAACCAATCGACAACTCTTGTATATCCATTGTTTACTGCATCATAGCGTTTGCAGTGCCTGTAAGTAATTGAGATACATACGGGATAAGTAAAACCAAAAGGGGGAAAGAAAAGATAACGAAAATGGACTCACATACGAAATCCCTTGTTCGAAAAATCATAAAACGCGCTCTTTAAGTTTTCTTCCTTTTGTTTTTGTTTTTGTTTTATTTCAATTCGGACTCCCACCACCTTCATAAGCAGATTATGTTGTTGCCCGACATTGCAGTATCCCCAGAATTACGATTAAGGCAAAGTTGTTGCTCGACTGCTGTAATCATGTGCTTGGCGATAAAGCCCGTTGACTTGTTGTATGTAATATTCTTCATCGTGCTTCGCTTGCTATAAATCACAAATATATTTGCAATGCACATCCACACGCACGCATTATATGAAAGTAAGTATTTATATTTGCATTCAAGATCGCAAACTCGTAGCTACACTACACTAAACTACGTTATTCAATCCATTGGTAACGTTAAGACATACGCATCGCAAACTCCAAAAAGTCTTTAAAAAAACCTAATACAGATGTTCTACAGACCTACAATCGGTTCTTGTAGGTCCAAACAAACTAAGCCATTTAACTAAAATGGCATCCGTACGCACGGCCACAACTAAGAAAATATCATGTAGTTTATCTTAGTGAATGGAGATGAGTATACAGGATTCGACCTAAGGCGAGTACAGTTTCCCTCTTACTTGTTTGTGCATAATTTTTCTCGTTTGTTCCGAAAAGCACATTTAAACTTGTTTAACTTGTTTCAAAAGCATTTTTTATTGTGCATCGTGTACCATAGGGTTTTCATGTTTACATATAATCAATACAAACAAACAACCAAAAAGACACACATACAAATCCACAGTGCTTCTATAGTTAAATTCGTTTATGTGGAGATTTTAGGGTTTTCTTCTTACTTTCTGCTGCTAGATGCGCCTGCTTATCTTCGTTATGCTGACATACTGCTGCTAATAAATACTAATGACTAATTTAAGGATAAGAAGCTTTTATAATATAACT
The DNA here is from genome assembly GCA_000688715.1 of Glossina pallidipes. NCBI lineage: Eukaryota > Metazoa > Arthropoda > Insecta > Diptera > Glossinidae > Glossina > Glossina pallidipes. Next base: position 563,833 of record KK499908.1, on the reverse strand, counting down.
GCAGATGAATATATATAAAAAACTGCATATAACTTAACATTTATTGAAATTCGTGTATAAGTATGAATTTGCCTGCTTGATGGTATAAAGTCTAACAGTTTTTGCTGTTAATACGAATCTTCCTAACACGACTCATCCTTCTTTGAAGAATCTCTACGCACAACATTTCCATACGCATGGTTTTTTTTGTGATTATTTGATGACAACTTTGCGTTACACGGCCGCCTTGGAATCGGAATCGGCATGAATACCAAAACACTTCATTCTACAGTCAATCAGTCATTCACAGAATTAGCATTTACTTCTAGCTTTGCAAAATTACATTAAATAATCAAGAAGAAAAAATATCGTGGAAAATATAAATTATATACGAGAAGGTAGTAGGGGTTAAATAGGGCGATAATTCCGTAACCAATGAAAGAATATATATATGTTTGCCAGCGACGTCTCACAAAGCGAAATAGAAAGTCATTCTGTTCGGAGTAAAGGGCAGTTATTGTGACTCGGTATCACAGAGTCTATGTTACACACGTTGTGCAACTCTTGTAAATACTAATTTAAAATAAACATACTGCCATTTAATTCGTACTTGTACTTAGAATAAAATTTTTTTGTTTTGTTTCATTTCTTGTTCTACTTGTAAATGAAGTAATAGACCCGTAGTCGGCTTTTCTCAGTTGGGCAGCAAAGTACACCTCGATGGCCACTTTATGCACGCATTATACATCACTCAATAAGGTCGTAGCATGATAAATAAAATAACAATTTTTAGGTAAAATTTCATTTTACTCGTTAACATAATCGTTTTCAAGGAAAAACACATTCATTCAAACAGTTCTCTAACACATCTCCGCCTTGCTTATGGAACGATCTTCAAAATAGGTTTCAGTTTAGGCGATCGCCTTTTTGTTGAAGTCGTATCTCCTTTCGACGAGCAATTTTTCGAGATTCACATACAGTTCATAGTCGTTAGGGTCTAATTCTGGAGAATGCGGTGGGTGTGGAACCTATTCAAGATTCGCGCTATTTTGCCGTTGCTGTGGTCGACTTACAATATGGCGCATTGTTTTGATGAAAGAGCATTATTTTTTTTTCGAATTTCGTCATTCAAATGCACTAATAATGCCTTCACTACTGATCCTTTCCTCTTTCTTCATGAGAGTCGATGAGTATTTTGACGCATTTGATGAAGCCGCAGGCAATTTTTTCCAGTCAGTTTATGATGCATTTCTTAAATAATTTAAATGAAAAGAATTTTATTCCATATGCTGCCATATGTCGGCAAATGAAAGAATCAAATTATTAAAGATAAAAAAGCTTAAGGTTAGCCTTTAATGAATAACTCTACACTTTTTCTCTTGCGTTTGTTCACTCAAAACACTGACCGGCTAGTTCAGGGACCTAAATGGGGTCACGGACAGGGACGAAGTTAAAAAAGCGATACTTCTGAAGGATTGGCATCCCCGGGCACCGCCGAAGTGTTGCGCCTGCGTAAAGCGTATGGAGAGACACTAAAATCAGAGAGAAAAACAAAGACAAAAAGAAACATCGAGAGTGTGTACATCCCTACGCAAGATTTGTACTTATAAATAAAAAAAATAATTTTAAATATTTTTTAACGTAAAAATGAAGATAAAAAGTTTTCCTTTTTCAGCCTTTTAGCCTTCGAAACATTGCTTTTGTACAGTATATGCATATGAAGGTAGTTTGTGAAAAGACAACAATAGAATATGAAAAACAAAAGCGAGACATTAACAGAAAAAGCGGAGAAAAGGGGTAAAGAAAATAAATACACAAAATTAAGGTTTCTTTGTTTCTAAAACTTATACACTTCAGGCGCTTATTAAAAACGAAGAAAACAAAAAAAATGTATATGTATTCATTTCATTTAGTTTTCATTCATAATTTCATTCTTCGTTAATAAAAAAATATAAATTTTTAATGAAAAACAAAAAAAGGAACAAATTCAACGTAATTAGTAACAAGACGTATATGGTGAACGAGTGAGATATTTTGAAGAGCTCAGTTGCAACATACAAATGCTTTGACAAATTTTGGACACTCTTGATATGCGAAGAATGCTTTTCGCTAGAAAGGATTTCCGAACAATAGCAAATTTTTTTTTGATAAAATAAATTAAACATGGTCGTTAGCAGATACGCAGAAAACTGTTTTGTAGTATGCTAAGTAATTAGAATAATTCTGCAACATGCATATATGTGTATGAATAAAATAAAAGTGTGCATCAGTGTTCTAAATGGACAGACAAATCTCATTTGTTAAGCTATGTGCGTTTGTGTATTATGTGCAGCATTGTTAAAATGTTTTACATGATATTATAAAGCAAAAGCAAAAGCAAAAATTTCATGAAAAAAAAGATAATAAAAGAAAAAGTATGCGCCCGAAAAAGGAACTTCGGTTGGCAGTTAACTAAAGTAATTACATTTGCTATTTGTGGGCGCGCCAACACATTATATAGTGTCACTATACATTACACTTCTTTATATTTTTTCGAGAGACTACTTACGTACGTTTTTGAGCAGATGTCAACATATTAAACTAAATCTGTCAAACATGGCAATTATCATTTTTTGCTCCAAACTTAAAACTCAGTAATTCGAAAAATGCAATGATGTTCAGATCAATATTGTTACGTCACTACAAGACGAAATTATTTCTATTTCTATCTGCCGGAGTTTGTGATGCGCACTTACGCTCTTTCAAGAAAATGGGAAAATTTGTATAGCATATAGTAGGGCTTGGAGTATTAAAATTCTCTATCCCCTGCGTTTAAGTAAAAAAATTAATGGTCATTTGATTCCGGGGGCAAATTAAAACTTTCCTTTTCAATTAAAATAATTACAATAAAATTAATTATCACACATTCTCGTATCATATATGAAAAGATGAAATTATTATTATTATTATTATTATTATTATGACCATTTAATATGCATATAAAATACGTACTCGGAATTCCGATCTAATCCATCCTAATTTCTGCATTTTGCAAGGACCAAAGTTAATCAGAGCGGTGTGACATTGTAACTGATTTTATCAGTGACAGCCAGCATAACAACTGTCGCAATTTAACATATGAGTTTTTATTTTTTTATACAACAACAAATACATGTTATGCACAAAGAAACCGGTTACAAAAGAAATAAACTGAGAAGGCGGAAAGGGAAGATAAAAAGAGAAAAAAACACAGATAGAAAGTACATCGTTGGTATATAATGCCAGGGAAAACACCTCTACATGCCGTTACATTGGCTGTTGCTGCCATTCGTCATCATCATCATTATCATGATGTACGCTAGGCCGGTGAACGCACATAAGTTTTAACATAGCTTTATACATTTATCTATATATATACGTATTTTGTGAGATTATTTTTCACTTTTCTTTTCTTCTTCTTTACATTAATTGTGATTTCATCTTCTTTTTTTTGCCGGTTTTGCAACTTGAATATTGCTCCTGTGTATTGTAATTAAGAATGTCATTCACTCAACCATGAAATTCATACATGCTGGGCTGCCTTATGCCTCGTTTTATACTATGCACGTACCATGTCCTCATCTACATAAGCTTGTAAATATGTAAATATGTAAATATGTAGATATGTAATATATAAATACATATGTGCGTATGCGATTTCTAGCAAGTGCAGATGTGTACTTTTAAGCTCGATTAAGTGCCTGAATACCCATGAGTTTTTGATGCCTTTTTCCAACTTTTTTTTTTATTATAAAATTATCTTAAAGCAATGTCTGTCTGCAAACGTTTGTGCTACACGGTATTTGCAAAAGGTACATATGTATGAACGTTGAAGAAATTTAATTTAAACAATATAAAGTATGATATTAACAGTAATGTGCATGCGTTGTATGCTTCATTCTCGTGAAAAATATTGTAGAAATTAATACTTATAAGAATATTGAAAGAAAGAATGAGACTGCGGGAGAGAAGGAGAAAGAAAGAGAAAGAGAGAGAGAGAGAGAGAGGCAGCTCAATCGTAATTATTAGCAGAAAGAAATTTATTTAAAAAAAAATGAAGACGAAAAATGTAGATATATATATATATACAAAAGAGTACAAGTCAAATATTTATGACTTCAATACAAAGGCGTAAATATATAAAGAATTTCTTCTATCTGTGTTTACGTTTTAAAAAGTTGCTTACAGTTAAGAAACTTTATTTTAGCGCAAATAAACCTGTTTTTAAAACAATCCCTCTGCACCATTTCATTCCTTTGCTCCCAATCTTCATTTCGCTTTGACACTGACTTACAAATTATTGGATGTACAGCAAAGTTTTCCACGTATTCTTCTTGTAGAAAATAAACCGTTAAAAGTTACTGCTTCTTTGTGTCTTTGTGCCATAGAAAATAACATTTTTGATCCCCTTTCCATAATTTTTATTATTAAAACTTTTTCGACCTACCTTTGCAAAGTAAAAAGGCATCAAGGACTGAAAGGCATCCACAATCATAATATTTATTTTATTGTTTTTTAATAACAACGACTGATGAGTAACTAGCCTTCTAAGCAATTTTATTAAATATTAACATTTCCGAATTTAGATAGCGGCCGTTTTTTGTCCTTAGTCATTATATAAGGTTTTGAATTTTATTTTTGCTTTCGTTTATTTTCTTTCGATTTTCCAATTTTTACTCAAGATTTTTAGCAATTATAGGCAAGCGAGCAGGCAACAACTCACGCACGCTAAAATGAACCCTAGAAACACTCTAGGAAAAAAATTTTGGTTTCCTGTTTTCATTTTTGTGGCTTTTAACAATGAAATAAGAAAGCCAACAGTAACGAATGGTGGAGGAGAACAGCTAAAAAGATATAACTTAATTCACTGGAAGTATATATATATATTAAAAAGGTACATAGCTTTTTGGTATTGCAACTAGAACACCTGACAATTCTTTCATGATTGTTATAAAAAAGTAGATAACTTATCTTCACACCGCCTAAACATTTGTGTTGCCGCGCGTTTGCTCGTATTTGTTTAGCTTAACAAAAAAAAACAAGCAAATTTTTTTTATTTTTACCTTAAACCACTAGTGGCTTGCATAAGAATTTTCATGAAGAACAATGTTATAATATTGCTTTCTTAGGTAATGAGTGTGAGGCTCTTCTTTGTAGGACAGGGCTTGTACCGATCTCTGCATATATCTACGTTGAATTACAAGAAACTATACAAAGTTGGGATCATAAAATTATATTAAAATAAATAAGAAAAACCAATCGGAAGGAAGTGTTGAAAATCCATTAATTAGAATTACAACGTTTCCAGTGAAGCAGAAGAGCAGTGAATAATGAGCAGAAATATGTATATTACTTTATACTCATACAATACAAACATACATATTTATAAAATCACTCAATAAGTCTCCGGTTTGACACACTGCCTAATACCAACCTTCAAATGATACGTGTCAAAATTCGATGACATTCCTACCGACGTTACAGTTACCTTAATGACGCTGCCCGGTTGCTGCCCACTCGGCGGACTGCCGATTTGACCCTGAATTGATGAGTCCATGGTTCTTCTTTTTTACTTTGTTTACACAGCACGAAACAGCGCTCTGCATCATCGACACGTTGTGGTTTTTGGCCAAAAATGAGCAAACGCGGCATCCACTTCGAACAACTTTTTCATGGATAACTATTTATGCAAAGTTTACTACTTGACGTTACCTCCTGATCAAAGCGTTCAGCATCATCGGAGCCCGTACAACTTTGTTTAACATTAGCAAACCATCCATACAACCATTTCTTCGCCAGACGAAAGTGTCTGAAGCCAATGCTGATTGTGAACCGTATTTTATCTCAGTAAAAACTCAGGTGTAATCAACACACGAAATTCAGAATTTCCACTGTTTTGTAAATTACAAAAGTAGCCTCACAAAAGCAACTATAACTTGTCATCAAATTTTGACACATGTCGTTTGAAGGTGGGTAATATGGAAACATCGTATGGGTCTATCAATAGTGTTGTCGTACAGTTGCCAGATCGGAGACTTATTGAGCGATATTTTATATATATATGTATATTCTTGACAAACTTTGATCTTGTATTTTTTGTTTTAATTTCTGTAAGGTTAAGACCTTAATTCGGGGCAGAAGCTCTACGGTCGTAGTATACATAAAAACAATCAATTGCTTATAGATTTACTACTCTAGGTAGGTAGTTGACTACTACATACTTCTACTTTGAGACCCTGTTATTTTCACTTGCTAATAGCGTATGAAATTATAGAAAAGCAAGTAAAAACACTGCAGTCGGGCAAAGCCAACCATTAAATAACCCACACTATCTCGCGAATTATAACACTCACAACGCTCACCAGAGACGGTTATTTGCTTGAAATCATTTTTAAATAAAAATGGCATGAACCAAAATATAATATCAAAGCCACTTTACAAGTCATTTCAAAAGCGGCTAAAACAGTAAACACTTACTACAGAAATGCTGATTCTGCAGCCGGCACGTATCGTTCACTACGAGCTAATTATGGTCCACAACCGTCTATCTGAGCGCACTGTACGCAAACCTAAAAAATTGAAGAACCTGGATTTATAACAGATTTGTTACGGCCCTGGTGCTGTTAGTGAAAGTGTCGAAGAAAAACCAAATTTATCCCATGCACAACGCGCACGGCTTATAAGCCCATCTTATGACAAATTATAGCGTACGTTGCTTTGGGATTTGCATCTCCGCCCTAACAAAATTCAGCAGAACCCATCTGATCACGCAATGCCTACAATGCTAATTAGGTGCTTGAAGAACAGCGTTTGGACGACGATTTTTCGCATTGAATTTTTTTTCGGCGATGAGAGTAAACTTTACGCAACTGGCACATTGAAAATGCTCAAGTAACTATCAAAACCCAGGTGTATTTCCAAAAAGGCACCGTATGGTGTGACATTTCGTTTGGAAGTCTGAAAGGCGCAAAAGTCTTGCAAGATAAACCGTAGAGGACATTTGAATGGTGTTGTAAACCACATTTTATATTGAAAAAAAATATTTGATCCAAATCTCAATGGTTTCGGTTCCATAAACTAAAATTAGGTTTTCCTATACCAGTTATTGAATTTTTAAGTACAGAGATATTAGACAATTTAGGCAATTTTGCACAAACTTGTCATAGTCTACGTTATATTACCAACGACATCATTTCTGCTATCATAGCAGTGGAATTAACTTTCGCTTTTATTCGTAGCAGAAGTGATTTTTTACCCAAGATTGGATTTTCTTTTTTTTCTATTATCATAGCAAATTTCTAGTATTCAAAATTGGAGTTTAAGTTTAATAATTAACATACAAATTACGCATTAAACATATGTCCCCAAATTAGTTTACAAACTAACATATTGTTACGGAAATCCTAAATCCAGTTCATGCTAACTAACTGATCTTTCCCAAGTAATAAATTCCCTAGAGAAGGAAAACCCAAGCGCGCATTCGCGGCGCGTCATACAGCTGCCGGCCGACAAAAAAAGATAAGCGAAAAAGCAGTCAGGGAAAAACCCAGGCGTACATTCGCGACGCGAGGGACACGATTAGCGGAAGAGCAGGTTAATGGATTAAAAAGGAAGCCATAAAGTTAGGTAATAGTAACATGCTTGTAAAAATGTATATAAATAGACTATTTGCGGAAGGCAGAGTCAGTCGTACACGAACATTTGAGTCGAAAGAGAATATTAGAGTCGAGAAGTCGAGAGTCGAGAGTATTGCCAAAGTAAAATGTAAATAATCCTACCCTTAAATGAATTGATTGTAAAGAAACTTGAATTTAAAAGAATTTTAAAGTGTATTTCTCTTGAAAAGAATATCCACGATCTAGTGATGTGGGCCGTATCGAGGACAGCGAAGTTCGCAACAATATGTTATAACATAACGGAAAGATTACGTTTGCAACAAGACTTAAAATGATCGTTCTTCCATATTTTATGATGTGGTCTTAGAAATATTGGTCAAAAGAAAAAAAGAAAGAGATAGTTTTACAAAGCCAGCTCTCTCTTTGACTTCGTAAGCCTACAAACTTAACTTGATTGAATACAAGAGAAGCAGGCAAGTTATGAATATAAAAAAAAAAATATGCTTTTTTTTTTATTTATCTTACCATGCAAAATACTTATCAGATATAAGCACTTGTGATTATCTATCGGTCTATACGTGCGCCTGGCGGCGTGTCCTTTGTGACTGGGCGTTCTTATTCTCATAAGGATTGGTGTCGAAACCAAGAACATTAAATAGATTCGAATTTAATTAATAAAGGCATCTACCAGCTGCCTTAACAGAGGCGGCTAGTTACATACAATATAGCTAATAAGGATTCAAGTCTCAAAAAGTTTTTTGTCTTTAACGATTTTGACAAATGATATAAATTAAGTACGAATAGCATAACACAGAAGTTAAATTAAAACTTAGGAAAACTCTTTAAAATTTTTAAAAATACCATTTCGAATAGCGTGTAGCAATAAGTCCCGAGTAGTTAAGAAACACTCTTTCCCTCGAAGACTAATAATAAAAAAAGAAAAATATCTTGTGTTTTAAGTGGATATTTTATCTTCGGAGATCATGCACAAGAGATCCACTTTTTCAGTATGCATCATAAAAATGGAAATCCCGCTCAAACGAACTATAATTGCTCGACTGGAGCGAACATTAATCAGGAGAAAGAGCGTTCGCGTAAGACAGTGAGGGGGGTTCACTCAAAATCAGTCGGACGTTATTATCATAGTGAAAAACAATGATATCACGACTTTCTTTCCATGTATTATCACATCACGTATCACGTATTGTGGATCACATAAACTTGAAGATACTATTTTGTCGTCGAGGAGCGAAACTTTGGTAATTGTACACGCACATGGTAGCACTATCTCTTAGAAGAATCGAATTTCTTCCTGGCCTGGCAGTATTTTGATACTATCTCTTCGAGTTACCTTATAATCAATCATATACTATATCTTTGCAAGAAAGCTAAAGTATAAATAGTCTAAGAAGAGGTGACATTTTTAATAATAGCACGTCTTCAAATCAATTAAAGGTATCTAAAATCACGTTATGCTTAATTTTTAATTTTGTACGAAAAATCGTTGCAGACTAATTTTACACATTGTCAAGGTCGTACGTGCATTGAATTTCCTTTCTATAAGTGGATGGATAATGCATTGAATGATCACTACTACGCAAATGCAGATTAAAAACAAAATGATATATATCTGCACGTTAGTTGGGCAGGAAAGGTGCACGTTTGTGAATTTGAGTAACGACATAACGAATCTATTCTACACTTGTAAACTCCAATGATGATTATAGATGAAGTTATATAATAAAAAATGTTCACCGCTTAACGGTGACAGCTGAGCCAGTCGAAAACATGTAAATGTTATGTATATGTGTGTGTATATATATAGATATGAAAAACAAAAAAAGGCAAAGAGAATTGTATATCAAATGGATGTATTTACAAGCTATACATTACCGGTCATGTATGCATGAATGCGTGCAAAATTCGTAACAAAACTATTTTGAGGGATTTTATGTAAATATTGCTTACAGAAACCTTGGGAAAAACGAAAAATACTTTCCTACCATTTATTTTAATCATCACGGAATAAAATTGATCAGCGCTCGTTCATTCCTATGGCAACATTTTCCGCCAACATCGCGGGCAATAGTTCATTTAGTGAACTTATTGTTTATACACAGATATGTTTCTTTCTCGCTAGATTTGTTCTTTCTTATGTTTTTTTTCTTTTGTGCATGTGTGTGTTTGTGTCCAACTTCTTACTACAGTAGGAATATTTGCCCTTAAATGGCGCATTGTTAAAAACAATTATGGGAGCATGATTACAACAATGAAATAATTGAAATACACAAAAAAAAAGCAGAAGATGGATGAGTGCGTGTGTGTGCATGTGAATGTATTCGGGAACAATGCCATAGAATTTTTGCTGTAAAATAAAATCTAAAAGAAGAAAAACAAAACACAAAAACTGATTGCCCAGAATACAAAACGTTATAAAAGTGAAATAAAAATACGGAAAACGATGTACACAAGAAAGGAAAACAACAGCAGCAACAGCAACTACAATAGTAACAACAACAAAAATAACAGCAACAATATGAAAACAAAAAAAATGGTAAAACATGGACTGGTTTATACAAATGTTAGGCACTACTATACAGCCGGAATGATAGGCCGGCCGGCTAACTAGTTAAAGCAACTCAAGTTATATACAAGCGATAAGTTTATCTGCGCTCCCGAAATGGAAGATGTATGTGTATATATATATATATATATATACACACACATATATATGTGTGTGTATGTACGATGCATGCAGCGTTTAAAAAAGGCATCATCTACATGCTGTTCGAAGCATAAATGTATGTATACGTTCTATACGTTCGCATATGTATGAATAAACAGCATTGACCGAAGCAACAAACTTATTTTGACGGCAAAAGAGTCTCTATGCACAAAGATCGAAAGGGTCGGAGAAAAACTGCATCTATAATTGTATGAGTGTACAAATTTTCTTTTTTTCACGTGAGATTTTTCCCTTTTTTTTACAAACTTTTATAAAGAGAAGGCTTTAAGCACACTAGCACATGTACACAAACAGAGCACAGGCAAACATTTGCAGCGGAGAACCAGTTAAGCATTACTAAATACCACCAACCAGCAAACACTGCAAGGCCAGTAGTAGTTGCAATCAAAAATTAATCTGACTGGTTTCACAACCGGGAGTAATTCAAATTGAGTGAGGGCAGCGTTGAATTCGTCACCGCTTTGAGGTAATTTTATTGTATCGCACTTGGTTTTTGTGTGTAGATGTTTTAAAAGAAAATCAAACGCAAAGTCACACAAAGGCTATTGTACAATTAATAAAGCGAAAGCAAAGTTAAAGGGAGCACGCACGCGCGCACACAGACACACACACACGTACTTGGACGGAAAAGGGAACCAGAGTAAACGCTACGAAGAGGTTTAGGGAAGAGGGCTCCGCGGATACTACTCCTGCGAAAAAAAAGTAAGCGGATGGGCAATGGGATAAATTCCAATAAGGTCGCTCCAAAGCAACCAAAAGACGCCAATGAAGAGGGGACCGTGGTTCAAGCGAAAAATAGAAAGGCCAAGTCAATCAAATTGGTGCATAAGCCGGATACGATAGCAATTAAGCAAATGAGCACTATGACTTACAGCGATATGCTCAAAAGGGCAAAAAATGATGCGGAGTTGCAAAAAGTCAGCGAAAATGTGACCAGAATACGAAAAGCATTGAAAGGAGAAATGCTGCTGGAATTTAAGCAAAAGTGCGAAAAAAGAAAACACTGCATACCAGCAATTGGTGGAAAAAGGTCCCGGCCAGGAGGCTAGTGTCAAACTAATGACTAAGCAAACGAAAGTTGAGTTTAAGGACCTAGATGAAGTGATCTCAGCGGATGAGTTAATAGCAGCCATAAATACGTGGTTCAGCAGCTTGAATATCAAGAAAGAAGCAGTCATATCAAGCAGGAAAGCATATGCCGGCACACAAACAGCAACTCTAACGCTTCGAACAAAAAATGCTAAAGTGTTGAAGCCGAGAACATCAAAGTTGTTTGGGTAGTAAACAGGAATAAAGAAAAATCCGCAATTCTGAAATGCTATAAATGCTTAGAGGAAGGCCACACCGTTAGCACCTGCAAAAGAAAAAAAGATAGAAGCAAGTGCTGTCTAAAATGCATCAAAAAAGCATACCGAGCAAGAGACTGCACTAAGATTCCGTGTTGTGGGATTTGCAAAGAACAAAGCAAGCCTCATGACCATCCATTGGCCGGCAGATATTGCCCGGTAAACACACGCGGCGCTAACAATAATGGACAGCTATGAAGTGTATGCAAATAAATATAAATCACTGTCGGGCAGCACAAGAGGTGCTTCAATAGAACGTCAGAGAATTTTCGATTGGCATAGTAGTCCTGAGTGAGCCATATAAGCTAGGCTCCGGAAACAGGTGGGTAAAGGACAAGAATGGCACAACAGCCTTTTGGCAATGCAACTCACATCCGCCAACGATAAGATTTATCTTAGCAGTAGCAAGTGGACGAACGCTAAGGGCAGAATAGTGCTTGAATCCCTAGCTTCGCTGGATATGGCCATTTTAAACGCAGGTGATGTAAACACGTTCAATAGAGACGGTCGTGGTTCCGCAATCAATATTACCATGGCCAGCAGTGCATTGACCTTGCGTCTAGAATGGGTTGTTGGCAACATCTATACCCACAGCGACCACGTAGCAATAATTTGGGAATTACAGCAGCGCCAGCGGGCGAACAGGGTAAAACTCCCTCTCAGGGAGGGGGACTAGTGCTTATCTCAGCCACCGAGAAGAGTTCAAGTCCAGGCGAAGGCTTTTTAAAAAAGCGATTATGATCAGTAAGAAAAACAGTTTCCAGAATCTGATTAACGAGAGAAACGCGGACCCATGGGGTATGGTATATAAGTTGGTAATGAAGAAGCTAAAATATTCAGACCAACCAAGCTGCGTAGAATTTGTGGAAGAAATAATCGGCACCCTGTTTCCAAAGAAAGCCATGTTTGTATATGTGCCACTGATTGAGGTGAGAGATAATATTAACTTCACCGGGCCTGAGGAGATTGTTACCATTGCAAAGAAAATAAAAGGTAAGAAAGTGCCGGGTCCTGATGGCATCCCAAACTGCGCTATTAAGCAAGCCGGATGGTAAGTTCGCACGGTCTGCTATGTTTGTGAGCACATTCAACGCATGTTTGAGAGAACAAAGTTTCCCAGATACGTGGAAACACCAAACACTGATGTTGCTACTAAAGCCAAGTAAGCCGTCGCATAAAGCAACTGCATACTGCGTTATTTGTCTATTGGATACGATAGGCAAAATGTACGAAAAGATTATTCGAAATAGTTTAGAGGAATCACTGGAGAGCTCTAAAGGCCTGTCGGACATCCAATTTGGCTTCAGAAAAAAGCAGAGTCCAATAGATGCAATAAAGATGCAGCAGAAACGATAAAAGGAATACGCTGGATGGAAGGCAACAAAAAGTATTGGTTAGTAATAGCATTAGATATTAAAAATGCATTCAACTCAGCAAACTGCTATTGTGTCATAGCTGCCCTACAGGAAAGAAGAATTCCACCGTATCTTATAAATACAGTGGCTAGTTACTCTACTGGCAGGAAACTTCGCTACGTTACGGATATAGGGTGCAGAGAAAGGCTGATTACTGGAGGGGTACTCCAGGTATCAATTTTAGGCACTAGAACCCATCGTGAGTTTTTTGCTGACGATGTAGCGATGACTATCGTGGCAAAAATTTTGCAGGGAATTATCACTGCAGCGAATAAAACCGCCGACATGAGGTGACTGCGGTTAGTGAAGTTAAAATCTGGTGGAAGAAAAACAGAAGCGGTATTAATCTCTTCTAGGAAGGAAATTGAGGAAGTGACTATCCAAGTGGGAGATACGAGGATACAGTCACAAGAAGCCATAAAATACCTAGGAGTGATGAGCGACGGCAGACTTTTTTTAAATGGCATCTTCAGTACACGCAAAGTCGCTGGCGCGCTTACTGCCACACTTGAGTGACCCTAGGCAAGACCGCAGAAAGCTGATCGCAGAAGTGGTAACTTCGACAGTTTGTAAAAAGGCCCTCGATATACCGTCATACACGAGGGACATCCAATCACCATTCAGACTATGCGATTTAAGGGTGTGCGCCGCATATCGGACTGTGTCGAAAGATGCGGCTTTAGTTATCGATGGCATGATACAAATCGACGTGCGAGCTGAAGAAGGTATGCATAAGGCTGAATTTCACAGATTGTCGGCTGAAGCGGCTAAGCAGCGAGCAAAACAGCGGCTGGTGGAAGATTGACAGGAGCGCTGAAGCAAAGCGAGTAAGGGTAGATGGACGCACCGGCTCATACCGGATTTGCGGCCCTGGGTGAATAGGCAAGACGGTGAGGTGGACTTTTATTTGACACAGCTAATTAGCGGCCATTGTTGCGTTAGATCATATTTGAATAGGTTTAAAATAGAGCAGGACCCATTCTGCAATTTTTGTGAGTGCATCGAAGACGCGGAATATGCTCTCTACGTACAGGAATAAAAATTCCTATATCCTATAGCGTCTGCACAAAATTAGAAAAAAATTTGTATAAAATATCGAAATTTCATGTTCATTTTCTGTTTGCTTTTCGCAAAAGTTTCCGTCACATAATTTTTTTACTTTCTTTTAGTCCGATGTACACCAACTACACTCCTTACTGCAAAGCCACTTTTCTTTAAAATGCTTCGTGAGAATTTCTATTAATAATTTCCTTTTCTAAAATAAAATAAACTCCTTGATTATTATTTCAAGCACCTACAGTGATGGCCTTAGAATGAAGAGTGTTGACGATTCGTCGCAAGCAATGTGGTACAACTCTCTTCCATTTTTGTTTTCGTAATCGAAATTTTTTGACTTAGTTAAGAATTTTTAATGTAAAAGGCAAAGTTTATTATACAGCAAGAATAGACGCCACCTGGTTCTCACTTCAACGCTTGCAATATTCTCTTCAAAACCTCGGCACATGCTTCGTATACAACATATGATGGTAATCTTACATTATTTTCTCCAAATTCTTTAAGTTGTCTTGCATCATCAAGAATTATGGACTTTTGAGAGTTTTTTATATAAAAGTTGCAATTTTTTTACTATTACCAGCAACGAGCTATAACTAATTATAAAACAGAAGTGGGGAAAGACTGATGAACAGTGGTTTGGAGTGTTTCGTCTCTTCCTTTGCACAAGAAGCTTTTGCTAACATATCATGATTCATCGCAGATACCATTACCTAAAAAAGCTATGAAGTTCTCATTACGTTAACGCAGAGTCCTTCATACATAACTCGACCGACCACACATGCATTTGACTAGGATATAATTTATTGTTGTTTCTAAAAGAATATAAAAGGAACGCGAAATCAAAATATTGCAAAATTGTTATGAAAACTCTGGAATATGTCGTTTGTGAATATTGGATTGAGTTTGCGAGTATTCGTTTTTTTAAATATTGAACTTAACCTCGCTTTAGTCAAAGTCGAAAACATACATAATTTAGACAGAAGGGCAGATGGAGATGTGCATACATGTAATAAAGATACTAAAAATATTGAAAATAGCTAAGCTCACCTAGTTCTGGGACGAGAATATCACATTTGATAATGATTAGCTTAGTTGACATTAGGTTCGGTTCTTGAAACCTTGAGGAGCCTTGAGGCCGAAAGCTCTGCACTGCTATCCGTACGTATGCCCAAGTATCTAATTAAATCATTTAGTTCAACATGACTCATTGGTTACTTCGCTTTCAATCGTAAACTCAGTAGTGTTTGAGGATAAGGGGTAAGACGATTTCTCTCTTCCGCAGCGTTCTCATTGTAATAAGAAGCAATACCTTATGTTGTTGAGCAAACAGACGCTGGCGAAATTATAATTTTACATATACTGTATTATTCAAAATTCAGTAAAATTTCACATGTATTCTAACGCGCTGTGAGTTTTGCAAGGATGTTCGTTTTGTTAAGATTATACTTGATTCTCTCGGCACTTATTACGTGCCCTATACGTCCAAATAAATTCTCTGTGTTGATTGCTTCATAAAAAGAACCCAACGCGTGCAATATTTGCGCAATTTTGGATCTATGTAACTCTTGAACATTTGTCCTTCTACGGTGGAAGCTTCAATGGTTTATAAGCTCCTATTCAGTGCAGCAAAATGGATGTTATTTACGGCCCAGCACTTTAATTGGTTTAATATGCAACTGAAGCTACGAATATGATTAAATTGGCTCAAAGTGCAAGCGCAGTAAGCTGTCAAACAGTTCGGCTTGCAGCCTTGAACACGCATACATCGATTCGTCTCCAGCAAAATCAATTTAAGAAGTGATCTTCAAGTTGGTCTGGCAACATTTCTTGATTGCGGCATATTCCGAAAATTTGGCCCTTTCCGATTAGCATGGGGCAGATCGATGCAATTGTATTTAGGAGATTTGCAGGTCAGCAATGTAGAAGATGTCCGAAAATAGGTCGACTATTGTTTCATTGTATTGACATTGTATTGTGTTTGACATACACAAACTACCCGATAAAAGGCCATATATAATAGGCCGATTGTTAGCCTTTGTAACAAGCATATCTTAAATAAAGTTCAATTCTATCAAAAAAATGCAAATCGTTTATTTGAAATTTTTATGTATACATAACAATGACATTTCAGCTTACACTTGTAGTGATGATAATTTTCTAATTCTTTGCTCGTTTAAAAAAGTTACCTTGATTCGAAAATGAGTGAAATATCTGAAGAAATGTGCTGTGTGATGCATGTTTTTTATTATAAAAAAAGGATCCAGGAGTGGTTTGCTCGATTCCGTTCCGGGAATTTCGATATCAAAGATACATCTCGCAGTCATTGAAAGAATCGATGAAATTTTGCAAATGGTGGGGCAAGACCGGCTGTCAGCAAATAGCAGAGGCACTAAACATCAACCCCTTGACAGTTTGGAATCGCTCGAAAAGAGCCGGCTACAAAAACAAACTCGAAAATGCGGAGACTTTTCAATATGATCTAATATATATATTTATGTATATACACACAAATTATCAAGGAAGTAAACATGAACTGCTTTCATCTGCGAAAAATATTAAATCTGGTGTTATAACTCGACTTGCTATTAAGTCATTCGTTTCAATAATCTGATCAGCAATTATTTTAAATTTCAACTTAATCCATGTGCATTTAAAGTTGAATTAAATTTAACCTAATAAGACAGAAAGCGAGTTCTAAATCGGTGGAAAGCATTCATAAAAATGAAACGATGGAATTCCGTCTCATTTCATCATTTCTTAGAAATCACTTCCAATTCGTTTTTGGTATTACCCCGACGCTATGCTTTTTATTAAACATAATAAAATTGATATATAGTCTCCAGGCAAGTTTACAAAATTTAATTTAATCAATTCTTGATTGTGATATTAAATGTGGTTTTTTTTTTTAGTTTTTAAATTAGTAAAAATTATATTGACAGTTGTATATGATTAAGTGCAATTATGCGCATACTGCTGCACGTTTTTATATAAATATTGAATTAGTAAAATTGATTTCAATAAAGTGGAGTTTTTGTGCATGTGAGATTAAAATTAATGGCATGCAAGGAATATTCTCATTCCTGAATTTCGGTAAAAATTAAAATCATCTTGAAGTCATGTACACGTGAAATATTCGAAACGTAACCATTTTATATGATTCCGATGGCGTCAATAATTAAACGACCATCAGTCCAATTTGAGCTGTGTCTTCGCTTTAATGCTATCCCCACTACAGGCCGTCATAGCTAAATCGACTTAAAAGCTAACTCTGATGACAAGGTTTATTCGCCTCTGGAAGGTACGAGAGATAAACCGACCAAAAAAATTTTTTTCGGTTGTGTCTTTTGTATCACTATTTTTATCGTAAGCTGAAAAGCAAAAAAGAGTTGATACTTTATAATATGGGTGAGCGTTACCAACAACTTCCAATTTAGGACAGGTGTTGTACGATCACTCATGGATTATATATGGAAATCTTTATGGTTACATTTAGTGTAGTTTATGAGTAAACAAAAGAAAACTTAACATATAGTTACGGAATCTCCAAATCCAGTTCATTCCAACTAATTGATTTTCCCAAATAATAAATATCCTAGGGTGGGAAAACCCAAGTGCAAATTCGCGGCGCATCATGCATCTGTCGGCCGAGGAAAACAACCAGCGAAAACGCAGGGTAACGGATTAAAAAGGAAGCCATGAACTTAAGTAATAGTAATATGCTCGTAAATATGTATATAAATAGACTATTTGCGGAAGGCAGAGTCAGTCGCACAAGAACATTTGAGTCGAAAAATAATATTAGAGTTGAGAAGTCGAGACTGTCGGCACAGTAAAATGTAAACACTACCTACCTAAATGTAAACCTACCCTTAAAGGAACTGACTGTAAATAAAGAGTCTTGAAGTGCAAACGTACACACTTGCACTCTTAAAATGAATATCCACGATCTAGTGATACGAACTTTATCCGAGAAAAGCGAATTTCGCAACAATATATATGTTACATACATACGTACATACATACATACATTATATATAAATATATCTATCTTTTTGGTTTGGAAAACAGAGGTGTTCTCAATTCATCTTGCGCTGTAGGCGTGTACTTTCGCGCCGAGTTTGATGTGAATCTGCGTATAAAAAGTTTCTAATGCTTTCGGCAAAATTTAAAACCAATATCCTTAGTGTTGCGATAGATGGTAGAAAAGTCACCCTGCATACTGTCCATATGTCCAGATCGAATCAAATCCAATTTGATGCTTATCGAAAATATACATATTCATTAGCTGAAGCAAACGTTTTGCTAAAATCAATCAAATCGTAGTACCAATTCTCGCTGATGGATATAAAAATATAATCATAAATAAATGAAGGTATTTGCAATCTTGTCTAGAATCTGCTAACTGTGTATACAACTTTTAACTATATTTAAAAAAAATAGTTCAAGTTAAGGAAAACAATAGAAATTTGTTAGCAATTGTCACTTGCGGAAAAGACCATGACATAAAACTTAATTGATTTCGTAAGCGTTAAAATGTTTTGCGTGGGGTTAAACAGAACGTTGTACGACATACTTGATATTAAATAAATCTTTCCTACCTCATGTTGATCAAGTTCCACGTGAAAGCATTAAAGGTATTTTCAAACTAAGCTTAAGAGTTCATTTACCCATTCACAACCATAGCAATGCCAATTACGCTAACGGCTTACTCGATGAATATAGTCGATCTTTACCAATACAATTCTTTCTCTTCATCTTCTTCTTCCGCTTCTCGTTTTCTTAGCTTCTTTTCCCTTCTCTACAATCTCTATCAGGGTAAAACTTTAAAATATATCTAACAATCTATCTAAATAGAATAATGTGTCTCCGTATTTCGTTTGCAGCTAGTAAGCTGCCCTCCTGATTTAATGCTCAAAAATGAATTCGACATTGTATTTGAGACATTTAAACGAACGCAACGAGTCGTGTTAAATCTTAATATACCGGAATTCTATACCTTTTCGTATTACAGGTGTAGAATAAAATATTTTTATTTCTCAATCTACTACTAGTCTACTTTTTGACCGATGCACCTCGTTTGCCAGTGATATTCAATAGTTGCACTATAGCGGTTATGTAGAGAATCGTCAAACTCCTGAAAATAGCCATGAACTGTTCACTTCCCTCTCCATTGTTGGCGAATCTTTCGCTTCTGAATCGTTTTTTTAACTTTGGAAAAGGAAATAGTCCAAGACGGGCTAACTCAAGCGTTGTCTCGTCCCATCTTTGCAGCTCGCATAGAGCTTTCCTTAACCCACGAGTCATTATTATCATTCATCATTATTGTATTGTTATAAACGCAGGAGACGCGCCAGAGGAGAATCTAGTTCGCGTTTGTTGCCTAATGGACCGAAATCTTTCAAATGATCGCCAATAAATTACGTAACAAAGAATAAATAATGTCTTCCAAAGCACATACTTAAAATGTATTATTATATAAAATGAAGGTAAGAACTGCATTTTCTTTGCTCGTCGCTGGCCGTGTAGTGCAACGCAGCAAAACGAAGATATTTAGAATGTTAGGTTATGTCCATGAATTATGCCCGTTTTTGCATGAATCAAAAATGCGTTATACTATTTTTTTTTGCCAGTTCCGATATTTCTGGAACTATCCCCGTATTAGTTGCCATGCCGTTGTATCAACCTCAGTGTCGGTAACTTAGTTTTCCCCCTCACCTTCACTTTGGATCTTAAAAACTCACTCACCCTCTTCTGCTCTTTTCGTACAATGAATTTATTCTCGCTTTCATTTTAGGTGTGCAAATATCATCAATGCGGGTCGCCTATTTTATTTCATTTATCTATAAATAAAGGGCACAAATTAGCGGGCTGTGTAGCTGCAAAATTGTATGGATAAGTAGTAAAAATGCATGATTCAATGGTTTGCAACACAATCACTTGCATAAGTTTTCATGCATTTCACATATAAATTCCTCAAAAGATTATATGACCTTTCACAATAATCAAGGTCGGGTTGCACAAAATTTATCGATTCATCCAAAGGATAAACAAAAGTGAAAATTATATTGAAAAAATTATTGTAATAAAAGTCGTAAGCACAACATGCCATAACGCTCCGTTATAAAAATTTTATTTGAAATTTGTGTATTATATATGTAATACAATTGCATATATAAAAAAAAAGACCATCGTTTGGCCACACTAGCCGTGTTTAAGGATAAAGCTAAAGGCATTAAACTTGATGCGAACCAGGAACATTTTGCTTAAAAGGATGCTATTCACCAAATAAACTGTTATGTAAAATTATATTTTTCGACTCTCCGGGTTCTGACTCGTATGATTTGATCAATTCAAATAGCTATACATAAGCAAACAAATAGCAATAAATAAGTGATGACCTTCACTAAACCTATATTAGTACAACAAATTAGTTCGGGCAATGAACGTTGTTGGTTCTTACAAGACTAATATTAACATAGCAAGTTACTAATTCTCTTTTAATTTTCTTTTCTGCCCCACTACTTCCAATTAATGAAACTCTTATCGATCTGTCGACAAAGACAATTACGAGCTTTATAACGGGCCTCGCATTCTTTATACTAATTATCACGTGATTTAATTTAGATTGCGTTTTGAAACATATGGTTGCTAAGTTTTTGCATATTTGTGTCAACCTAGGCCGTGTTAGCGGCTTATATGTTTAGATACTTTTTCTCCTTAATCGACTCGAAGCTATGTCGCCAGAGCGGTCTTCTGAATTCGCCGAACAACCCGAAACCACACGGTGCTAAGTCAGAAGAATGGCGTTCTAATGGTCAGAAATTATTATTTGGCAGATGTTAACGCTCCAATAATTGGTTGGTTTTGAAACCAATAGAGATTTGACGCGTTTATGGCACGAAACATCGGCAGCACGCTCTCTAATTACCAATCGACGATTTTCGAGCACCGAATTGTTAATATCCTTAACGTGGCTTTTGTCAGTAGATGTTGATGACTTACCGAGACGTCGTTCATTTTCAACTCGTTCTCGGCCTCGTTTGAAGTCTTTGTACCATTTGTAATCATTTTGTTATGACATAACCTCATCACCATTTTGAGAAATATTCATTCCGCAGATGAAATTTAATAAAAATTTTTTGTTCGACAAATTTTTTGTTCGAGACATAGTAAGACTCGAAATGCTCAGTTTTGTATATTTACAAACACATGTGCAACCGCGCAGCACAAATAAGCGTCAAAGCCAGTACTCCCCACTGACAAAAAACATGTATTTCGCGATTTCATAGTACTGCGAAATTTAAATGAAAAATGCGCCGTTTTTTTTTTATTTTTCTTTTGTCTCGTTTCCATGTTTATTTTTACCAAATTTTAATCACATTTTTAACTTGACTTTGGAAGTTTATATTTAAAGCCTTTATTTTTAATTTTTAACAAAAAATAATATCATATTTCAAATCAGTAGACAGTGTTTTTCAATTTCTTTGTAACTTTTTTAAACAAATTTCTAATTGCGTGTGCTGCACACTTACTAGAATTTTATAAGACACGTACACTCTACACTGTTTACTTGGATCATGAAATATTTTGGCTCAACTTTAAAAACTCAGTTTCGTGGCTCTGTAAGAAGGGCAACTAGCCTTTTTTTTTGTTTTGATAAAAATAACGCGAGATTTGATGCACACAAAATTGAAGCGTCTCTTGCTATATGAGTTAGAGGATAAACTAACAAATGGTATTAAATTGCAGCTGGTGCGTACGCTGCAGATAAATGTAATAAGCAAATCAAAAAGCATTATTAAAAAAAGATTCAAGCTTTCCGCTCAGCTAACTATTGACTTGACTCTCGCGTATAGCGATGAACTCATGTTTTATTCATTATGACATATCGCATGCAAAAATCTCTATTTCGCCCAAACAGATCCAAACAGTGCTTTGAGTCATCGACACGTTATTTTCAAAAGTGAGCAAACGCGGCAAGCCTCTTCATGTTCATTCAAAGTGGTGAATAGGCTGCCTTTTGATATCGTTAGGGTGTCATCTATCTATCCGAATGCAACCTTACATTCCGTTGTTCTGCAACCATTCTACGTGTCGTTTATATGCTTTTTGGAACAAATGTCGAAACCGGGGGATCAGAGCGTCCAGTACTATCGGTTTCTATATAACTTCGTTTAACATTAGTAAACCATTCACAAATTTGTTTTTTCGACAGTCAAGGATCGCCATAACATCTTTCAAGCCAATGTTGATTGTTAATGATATTTCTCTTCATCCAAAAAAAAAACCGTTTAGTCAATAAACGAAACGAACTAATTGTCAGAATATCATGAAATTTTTCCAAATATCGGTTATTATCTAGGAATCGTAGGGGTTGTTAACACTGTTGTGTCAGACCGTAGACTGATTGAGTGATATGTTATATATGAAATATTTATCAGAGAGGCAAGAATGTCTCCCCGTTTCAGTGCTATTACCGTTTCCTGAATGGGGAACGTACGACCAAGCACAAAGTCATGGCACAAAGTGTTCCCGTATATTGTGTCCGTTTTTTTCTTAATAATCGGTTTAGTTGCATTATTTAGTGTTGGTATAGTCTTGCAATGATAGTTGCATTAGATTGAAGCATAAACACACTTAACTCCTTCTGGACCGGCTACGGCGCCAGGATTTTTCGGCATTTTCGTCGACGTTGACGATCCGCCTAACTTGCGGTATGTTCTTTGGTGCTTCGGATTACCGTAACTTGACGTTCAGCGATACTTTCCTCCGAATTATGCAACAAAAGTGATACTTCCCACGCAAAACTTAAAAAACCCTTTTTGTGTAATTTTCAGCAAAGTAACTTAAACCGAGGCGTAAACCCGAAGAATTACTCTTTACGGATGAGAAGTCACGTAATAATGGGTAATAATCAAATGTCATATAGTTTTAGTTATGTAACTTCCTTCAAAATTAGCTAAAATCAAACCATATATTTATACAACACAAAAATTCTGCAATACCATTGCAAGCTATACCCGATCCTATTTTCAAATTGTGTAGAACTATATCAACAAGTGAGAAAGTAACACAAAAGCTTATCGATTATTATGATGCATACAAAAGGTGAGTTTCGTTTTAATGCCTATTGTGCCTACTACTAAAGTATCCAATTATATTGGATTTATTCTTTTGTTTGCAAGACTCAAAAATTACAGTTTAAACCAGAGTATATGGTTAAGCCTTAATACTCCTGTTCCAAAGACTGAAAAGAGAGCAAAAAATTAAATCCAAACTAAGCACTTATTTCTTGTTTATGGTAAAAGCAAGCCCACTTTTATTGCTGACATAAAAATTAAAATTACAGTTCAAATAATTTTTTATGTATTGTTACGTAAAATACTTCCTTACTATGTTATGTTTTTATACCCTACATTACTTGTGGTACAATGTACATTGAGCTTGTGCGCGCGCTTGCAACACCCAGAAGGACGGGAGATAGATCCGCCTTTTATTATACCAATCAATTCAGAATCATTTTTCGAATTCAATCACAAAACTAGCATACCTGAGATTAACTCTTGGCTTGATGATGTTTACGTATTTTCTTCAAAGCCAAGATAGCTTTCTTCATCATTTTTAATTTTTAAATTTTTACTACTCTACTACTGTACTATTTAATTTTAACTAATTTTAAAAGAACATTTTCCTTGTCTGAAGATAGTCCCAATTCGACTTCCAATTAAAATTATTTATTTATTACCATTGTATAATATAAAAGTCCTTTGTGGCAAAAATATATACGTACGTCATTACGTATTCAAGCTTTGTTTTATATATAGCAATTCTGAATCTACATAATAACTCTTAAAACACTATTGTTCTGTTAGCAACTCCAACCTGTAACATTTAGTACTTGAAAGGCTTAACCACCAAAAATGCGCAACAAGGTCCAACATCGACGATAGATACGATAAGATAAGATCAAACTTCTATTGTAATGTTCGATGATTGTTTTTGTTGTACACGTTTATAGAATAGAAGTATGATCGTAGTTCATTGGGCAGTTCATGGTTCCACGAGTAAATAATCGTGATCAGAAACGATTTCCCAAAGACTGCATTACTTACTGAGGGAATAAATGTTTGTGCACTCCTTGAAAGGCGTAAAAAGTTAAATCTTTGAGGCAAGAACTCAGGCTGTAAGATATCTTATAGTCAGGAAATTGTCGAAAGAGCATTTTAAGAAGTTACTACTAACTACTATGCCGCGATAGTTTAAATGAATAATTTTCGTTTAAAAAATATAATAAATATTTTTTTTTCTAAAAAATGTTGAAACTCATCTTTCAACTATAAATCATGTGAGTAAAACGTTCGCTCTCTCCACTTTCAGAAAAAATTATTTAATATATTTACTAAGGAGCACATTAACCTTTATACATAAGAAGCCACACAAACATAACCGATATAACTGCTATAATTACTAGTTGCAATCAGCCATACGCATCTTTGCACTTTTCTAAGAACTAAGGCATACGCACATACATACATACATACATACATACATAAATACATACATACATACATACATACATACATACATACATGCATACATACATACACATATTCTTATAAATAATTTCAATTTAAAGATCTTAACAGCAGACCTCGTCTTAATTGAGCATCAATTAAAAGTAAACTCTTTGTCTGCATATGATTTTGTTTTTCAAGTCAATATAAAAAGTTTTTTATGTAAAATTGCATCAAAGAACGGAAAGAAAAGGAAAAAAAGACTTTTTAATGAAACAACATTCCCATAAAACTAAACATTACATAAGAAAATCATATATTATTAATCATATGAATCATGTGTTCATATACGCATGCGTTTGAGTTATGAGGAACAAGCAAGACGACTTACGTTCGATTTGCAACAAAACCCTCGTACTCATTATGTGAAGAAGTTTATAAAAAATAAGCTAAATTGTCACTTCATTATTAATCCTTTTGACGACTTTTCCTTTGGGCCAGTTTTTCAAACCATAAGCTAATCATGAGAAAACTTTCAAATTTTCAGATTTCTTTTCCGAAATAAATTTCCACATATTCGGGTTGACGAACTCGATCTACGGAAAGTATCAAAAAGGATTTCTACAAAAGATGGAAATTACAAACTTAAAGTATATATAAGTATATATATATTTTATAAGAAGCGCAAGGTATACTTGCGGATATGACAAGCGAAACGATAACATTAATATGCCCCCGTATTGTGATATTGCGTATAAGAATGGTTGCAGCACTTGTTTATGTAAGTGAATTTTAATTGAAGCAAAAAAAAAAAAGGAAAAGCTTTTGACACAAATTGATACTGAACAAGAGTTAACAAGTTTAAAAAGTAAACAAGCGTGTGTAGGTACAGTAATTTATTAATTAAAAATAAAAAAGGAGAAAAAAAATATTTCAAAAACATGCCAGCAGAGTCCAGGATAATAATCAAATTATATCAACGGTTAGAGTAATAGTTAGCATAGATATATTGCGAATTTACTGCGATGGTCTGTCGATTGAATTTTACATTCCATGTTATTCTTTATACCGAGTTTTTTTTCGATTATATGGTTATATATGCACCTGTTGAGTGCTTTTGCTCGCTTTATATATACTGCGAGTTAATTACTTCAACTGACGAAAGGACAGTAAGGGATTTATTGCCCTGTCTAGTTTAACTGACCACCGCATTTTGCCTAAGCTGCAGAACACACCAAAGTAAAAAAGACTTTTTCAGACTATTCAACACACCTTAGTAGCGTTTTTCATGGGCGGCGATTCAAATAAGAGAGATACGCCCTTTGCTGATGTTGTGTTAAACGGCAATTGAACGCGTAAAAGTCGAGTTCTAAAAATCTAAACGTTAGTGTGTTTTTTGCGCTGATCCCAACACTGAATTCGATTTTATACTTGGTAAGTGTTTACCCAAATACTTTTCCCGTAGCACAGTTCACGGATGTTATATGGTCTTTAGAGATAGTTGTGAAGACTTCAATGATGATGGTTAGAACCGAAGATGCCTTCAAAATTACGCGCGAATTAATCAAAGATTATAAAAATAATGGAAATGAAACTAAATGTCTCGTAAACACCAACGTATCGCATTTCTAGCAAACATTTAGACCAACGAGGCATTATGCGTTTTTACGCATAGGCGAGCCCTCCTAAGTAAAGAAGACATAGAAGTGCATCGACTGACTGTTGTGACTAACCTCGCATTTTAATCATTCACTCACTGTGATCTCTAGTCGTTTGAAAAGACGGCGGAGAGAGAGCGCCACACTGGCATAAATGATATCCCAAAGGCTTGCACCGATATTGCTGAACATATCTCTGCTGACTGTCTGTAAAGCGCATTCGAAATACTTTCTGGTCGTGCAAGTTGCTGCACCGAATGTGAAGTAAACCTGAAGTGCTGTTTATTTTTAAGTTTATCGAATTTCCACAGGGCTCGGATTCGCTGAATCTAAGTTAACACTCATAACTTTTTTAACATGCGTCCATCACTGATGCTTTTTTAAACACACTTATGCTCGCGTGAAAAAAAGTAAAAGAATTCTATTTCATCAGAAATAGTTTTCCTAAGAAAATTTAAATGTGTACTGTACACCGTTGAAAAGGTTATTGATGAAGGATTCGCGGGATATTAGTTTCATTAGTTTGCAGCCCATGGTTTGGCCACAGTGACCTTCCGAACACTGCCACTATATTAGTGCATATAGAACCAATTTTCAAAATATCAAAAAAAAAAAAATTTTCGAATAATAATAATATATACTGTGCACCGTTGGAAATTTTATTGATCACGGTTTCGCGAGATATGAGCTTCACTTCCACTAGGTTTGGCTATAGTGGGCTAAGTAAGCTACGTAATTAACATAAACGCACGTTTTGTTTACAATATTTTTTACAAAAATTTTGGAAAAGTTTTATTTTAACCATATTTTGATTTAGGTCCTTCGGAGATTTTACTTAACAGCGCTCTGTTAAAATTTGTAGTTTATGGCTCTGCTACTTACATTTAAATATAACTTCACACCCTTGTTACTAAATAAATAAATAAAGAAAAAACAAACTGATGGAAAGTATTTTACTTATTATATTGTACCAATTTTTCACAATAAATATATTTTTCAAGTGAAAAAATGGCCAATATTTTTGCAACTCCTCAATATATATACATTTTTATGATTCAATTGAATGATAATATATGGCCTTCCGCAAGGTAAGCAAAACAAAACCAAATTTCACTTTTACAAGCTTGAATGATCGAAGCACAGTTCCACTTGAACGCCTATCAAAATCAACAAGTACTTGCGAATGGACAAGTTTTTCTCAACGGTTGTTATGCATACGCAATGTCTGCTAGGCATTTTTCTTTAATTAGCAAATCATTGGCACGCCGGATCTTCAACATGAGCTCATATCTACACTACGATGGCTTTTTTTTTTTTTTTTTTTTTTTTTTTGATATATAAAAGTAACTCTTATTCACTTTGACAGGTTTTCACAGCATTTCCTCCCTAATGATCTCGATAAGCAATTATATCCACAGGTAATACAGTTAAGCCGCTGTTACGAAAATGCCATAACTGGTGATTTCAGTTTCTGTAAATAATTTATGAATAGATCTGCTAAGAATTGCAATTAAATTCTATACTATCCTAAACATCAGTACTCAGCGATATGAACTTAATAACAAAAGAAGTTGGCTAAATAACGTAAAATCACTAAAGAGAGGTTTACGTTACACATACGTGAAATTGAGAAATCAAACAGTGCAACAGCGCAAACAGGAGCTGAGGGAAAGGAATGTAACAGTAGCAGGTAATAAGCGTAATAAAAACGAAAAGTTGCAGCGTCGACTTCGGGAGCAACTAGGGAGGGAGGATCCTTTTAATTTTGTTGAAGTGTGCCCAATAGGCAGCATTATAAAAGAAGAAGATACATCTACAAACAATGAGAGACAAATACGTATGTTGCCGATATGATAGCGCAATGCAATCACACAAGAAATCGCCGAACAAGAGCAAAGAGAATAGCAGAGGGACAACTTTGGACGAACAGAAAATTGCGGCTATTACGCGAGCAGTACAAGCAGGGCAACAACAAATGCATGCAGGACACGAACAAATTCAACAAGAAATAGCATTAAAAATTGGCGAGATGACGGAAAAGATCGACAAACTTCGAGAAACCCAACGCGTTCTAAACGTAGACGAAGTGACCAGCAATTTGAAGGCAAAGTTAAAGTGCTCGAAGGAAAGGTTGGCGATGAGTTAAACTGGTTTGATGTTAGACTGAATGTCCTGGAATGCCTACAAAACTAGAAGAAAAATTATGTGGAACTTTGAGCCAGTTTGTAATCTTAAGACGTAAAGTCAACTCCTTAAGTAAACAGCTGTTCAATATCAGCTTAGTGTTGGAGATTGTGCTTCTAAAGTTCAAGCCCCCATAGTTGATGACGTGCTATGTGAAGAATATTTGAAGATGCACCATGAAAGCTGAAATTGTAACAAAGGTGGGCACCTAGGTCGTGAATGTACATTTTGGCAAAAGCAGTCTCGCTTGAGGTTGACCTTTGATAGTAAAAAAGGGTTCCAGCATAAACGTTACGTTAAAAAAGATAAATCGAGAAAATTGGTGCATGGCTGTAATCGACAGAAACATTTAGAAAAGACCGCAACAACTTTAGAACGTAGAAACGATCAGACGGACGTATGTTTTAGGAACAGACAGCCAAATGAAATGTTGTCGTTTGCTGGACTATAGCAGAGACATGTGTAAAGTTGACAAAAGAAGGCCTACGAAAACCGCAGTTGGCCGAGGACGATCGCAAGATAATACTAGATGGTAAAAAGGGTAAACGTCCTACCAGGGCACAAATCGATAAGGAAAGTCCCACAGCAAAAGCATATTAGGCTTAGCGGGAAAGTAAAAACGGATCACGCACTAGAAAGGTGTTGGTGGTTCCAGGAGCCAAGTCCAAAGAAATAATAAAAGAACGCCACAGAGGGCTAAACGAAGAGCACTTTGCAAGATGCCAGAAATCACTAATAAAATGAACTCATAGCTGTGAGGAATGCAGTAAATCAAAAAAAAAAAAATCAAGCGGGGGATAAGCTGAAAGGCCAAGGGCTGCCAAAACGATGGACAAAGAGAAATCAAACTGCAAATGAGAAATTGAGGTCCGGAAATGATCACAAAGCTGGCTTTGTTGAAGGAGACGTAGTACCAATGCATAACCCACCGTATAGTGACAGGTTTATTGAAAATTATTACGAAGATAACTTATACAACCTATCGGATAGCACACATAAGCAGGCTGGTAACCTTTGAAAATGACCTTTTTCGAAACGAACAACGGTAAGTGGAGGGCGGTGTTACGAAAATGCTATATTTGATGATTTGAGTTTTCATGAAAATTAGTCGATTTTCTAAGAAACAAAATTCTAAAGGAATGGAGAAAACAACAAATAAAACATTTTTAATTTGAAGTACTATTTAAATATTCATCTAGAAGAACAGACCAAAAGTTTAAAAGTCCGCTTTTTAAAAGTCCGTATATCTTCCCTTCAACAATAACATAAATTGGTATGTTAACAATATGTTTCTAATAACTCTCTTATAATGTCTCAGAAAAAAGGATAAACAGTAGGTGTTTGCAAACATCTTGGTCAGCGACTCACGGTCACAAAAGTGATAAAGAAATGGGAAATACCAGTGTACATAACGGTTGAACTCGACGGTTTTGACCTTCGTCTAAAAAAAAAAAAAGGTACCCTATTTAATATTATTGATGCATTCAGCACACGCCGACGTTATTCACGGAGCACTCAAAATTATTCTTCTTCCAAATTCATTACTTTTGTTGTTTATTTTAAGAAGTCTGCAGCGGAAGCCCATCAAACACGTTCAAAGGATTATGGTGGTGCTACTCCATCATATCCCAATTGTGGATTTTAGGCTCAACGGTTTAAAAATGGCAACACGGATTGACTGAAAATACCACTTTTTGTGTTGGCCAAAGTTGCCCAAGAAACATTGTTGCAGCTCAAATGGGAAGCTCTGCCACACGCGGCGTACTCACCAGACATGACACCTTCTGCTTACCACTTGTTCAGATCAATCCAGCACGGCTTGGCTGGAACGCAGGCTGGTCCGCAAAGTTAAACAAAGATCGGTGGGTGGATCGCTGCCAAACGAATATAAATTCTTTCGACCTGACATCGCCATATTACCAAAAATATTGTAAACTGTTGTAGAAAATGATGGAAACTATTTTGATCACTATGTGTATTCTACCAATTTTCCACAATAAATTCCTTTTTTAAGCGAAAAAATGATCCAAATGTTTGCAAACACCTATTAATCAATGACACACAGAAAGAAACGAGCAAACAAATATATATGTATATACATATATATTGTATATGCAATATGTGTGAATATTATTTTCATATTTTCAAAGAAATAAACCTTAAAAGCCTAACGTCTGCATAAATAGATCTATAGATCTATATATATATATATATATATATATGTTCACATATGGTCTAGAGATTACTGTTAGTTACGTATATATATATATGGACAGTTTCATTTGCTATTATATACGTCAAGTCAGTTAAATGATCAAACATCACTCAAAGAATGAGCAAAAATTTTGTGTGATTAGTTTTATTTATCAAAGATCGTTATAAAAACAAAGAATATCTTAAAATGTTGTATTGCGTTTTATAATTGACTTGAATATTAGTTTGGCGGATCAATTTTCCTTGTTGTTGTTGTTGTTGTTGTTGTTGTTGTTGTTGTTGTTGTTGTTGTTGTTGTTGTTGTTGTTGTTGTTGTTGTCGTTGTTGTTAGTGTATAATGCGTAAACTATATAAAACAAAAAATAATAATAATAAAGCAAAAATCATGTGTTCCTTCGATGTATGTCGTAATAAATTAAAGCAATTACTTTTAACACAATTATATTTAATAAAGCATTTAAATAATGCTATTGAACTTGAACTTGAAGATTATTGTCGGTAATTCTCCCAGACTTGAAATTATGAACGGCTTAAATTGAATCTCTTTGTATTCAGCATTTACTGGCTTTTGATTTTTTTTAGTCCCAAACATATCCATTGATTTCTTTTTCTTGGTTTCAATTAGAATGTATGGCAATAATGTAAACATAACATGCTATGTACGCGTAAAGATTTTTGTACAAAATAAATAAAAAAGAAAACACATGTTCGTGAATGTTATAAGATAATGGCAAAATTGGGGAGGAAGTGCTTGTTTTTAATTTTGCTTTTAGTTAAACCTAATGGCCAAGTCTGTAGGCCAGTTTAGCTGAAGAGTGGATTTATGCTGGAAACAGTAACAACCAAAAAACTAGTCTATCGCATAGCCGAGACAATAAGACTCGCGACTGCGAAATCAGTAAGCGTGGACTCGAATCTCAGTGCGCGGTCGATCATACTTTGTAAGTAGCTTTATACATATCTATTTACTTAGACTTAATTGTTAATACTTTTAGGCCTAAAATATTGTGTACTGTTTACTTTAACTTTGTTGTATGTCTCTAATTGATATTCTTCGCTATGATATCATTATTTAACCATTAGAAAACTTAAGATCACTTAAACACGCATTTTAAGCCAAAAAAATCTCGCAAAAAACTTTTTACTTTGAACTTTGCTGTCCTCTCAATCAATGATCTTCTCTGTAGTGTTGTAATTAAAGCCTTTAATCTTGCTTAATTCGGTTAAATTAC
Organism: Glossina pallidipes; assembly: GCA_000688715.1. Taxonomy (NCBI): domain Eukaryota; kingdom Metazoa; phylum Arthropoda; class Insecta; order Diptera; family Glossinidae; genus Glossina; species Glossina pallidipes. Next base: position 531,855 of record KK499908.1, on the reverse strand, counting down.
TATTATAGCTAGAAGTGAATAAATAAATAATAAAATAAAAAAAAATCAAAGATATGAACGTAGATTAAGGAGTTGCAAAGATTAATTTCACTACTTTTAGTTTTTATACCCTACGCCAGTTGTGCGCCAGGTGCAAGGGTATATTAAATTTTTGTGTGGACTTTTTGAAAGACATAAAATATCGATCAATTTAGGATCTGTGAGTCAATCTAACCTTGTCTGCCCATTTACATTCGTTTGTTCAACCTGCAGATCGCAATTTTTAAGATATTCTGATGAAATTTTGCACACCGACTTTGTTGGCTCAAGAACAAACACAATTGAAAATTTTTCGAATCGAACCATCTTTCAACCGATTCCCATGTAAGGCCTTATTTTGAAAAGTCGTTTTATCAATAACTGTGTTAAGCGAAGTGGTGTAAGGTAGTTAATGGCGGGTCATGGCCCGTTATGGTGTTTCCACTTATTATTCGCTTGTAAGCAAATCTTTAGTGGATTGTAGGGGTTTTTTTAGTTCCACGATATATACAACAATAAGATCGATTTAAAAGCTAAATTCAATAAAATAAATGGATAAAATTTTAAAAGTGTTCTCGTTATTTCCAATGCGTAATATTTTAAATAATAGACTTTTCATCATTCTCTTGAAATAAGGTGTTTTGCTTAATATGAAAACCCGATCAAGTCTAACTTCCACACCTGAAATATATATTTTTATAGACTTGCGTAAATGAATATGTTTTAAATTGCATTTTTTTGTGAATGTCTTCGATATATATGTCATTTATTATATTTAATTTAATATTTCATTAATTTAATATGTTTAATGCCACATAGTGAAATTTAATTAGCGCTTCACATACACATACAAAGGGAAAACTAAACAAGCGTAAAAATGCGTACACAAGCGAGATTCTATTATAAATCACACGTAGCTGAAATGGCAATAAAAGCCCAAATGCACACATGAACACATATTTATAATTGGTTAAGGTTATCAACGTAAATCATTCCGATAAATTATGAAATGAACAATAATGGAACCATAGATAGCAACAATATAATAATAACAGCGAACAACACTATGGAACAATTTTAAATTTTACAAAAATCATCGACTACTTGACTGCATTTGCTATCAAGAATCCTTAAGTGACAGCTTGTGTGCGTGTAAGTGCGTGTGTGTATATTTAACATTGCAAACTTGAACATTACGGAAATCGTTTATATGATTTTAAATTTCATTTGCTTATCATTGATAGGCTAAGTCTGTTTTTAGCAAGATGTAACTGCAGCAAGAGCGGCATATCGAAAATCGACCGTTAATCAATTCACTTGTTAACACATATTCTTTTAGGCGTCCGTTCGCTTGGTCTTGGTATTTTCATGCTAATAAAACTTCTAAGTGGTTCCATATTAAAAGGAAGCTTCAAAAATTATATGACATTTACAAGGACGAATGTCAGTTATTTATCATTTGAACAATGTGTAAAAGGTTCTATGTGAATTTTAAATGGATCGTCGAGTCGAGTATAATCGTTTGTTCACCAAGCTAGAAAATCCTAAATGCTTTTGCTTTGTTTGCTTGTTTGTGCATTTTTATTGAGAGCAACGTTAAAGAATTATTCTTTAACTTTATAACGGAGAATCCTTTAAACCAATGTAGAGAAAAGTTTTTATTGCTTAATTTTGGAAATCATCAAATTTTCAACAATCAATAGCAGGCGAGCAAACAGTCAATTACCGTTAAATGGTCTTTCGGTCTTTGTTCCCGATTTCTATTTCCTATAATCTTTATGACAAACATAACTTTTGCGGGCTTATAAGTATGAAAGTATTGCGACTTCAGATCGATATTTGCTAAACGTTGTAGGCTAGTAACATATCATACACGCAATGAAGTTTTGATTAACATCATTTTTATTACTTTTATTGCTAGATTACCAAAATGTATAGCGTGTTTGAAAGGGCTAATTTAACCCTTCGTATGAGCAATGGTCAAAAATATTTAATGTTTGGCACAGAATAAATGCTGGCCAATATATGTGGAACTTATTTATATAATGTATAAGGCACTTCGACGTGTATATATGTATGTGCGGTTGTGCGTGTGTATCTGTATGTGTGTTTTTTTCTAAGGAGGGGAAAAGCGTCTAAAGTCTAAGTCAGTGTGGGACTTACATCCACTAAACCCTGCTCATACGTCCGATGATAGTCCCGGAACTATCGCTAAGTATTACATCGCCTTTAGTACTGTTGTTCATATTAACTTAACGACGTTTTTGGCATAGCTTGACTTGTGCCATGTAGGCGCCGTGTACATTATGACAGCTTGTACTACTTTCCCTAAAAGCAACCGCCTGCTTTGACTTGGCCCTCCGATATTTGCCATCGTGCGGGCAAATGCTGCATGTACCCGTCCAGTCTTATGGCACAGTGCATGGATATTTGGTAAAAACGAACGTCTAGCATCCAGCATCACTCCAAAATATTTTACTTTCGACGTGGTACATATTTCATGGTCGTTTATAGTTAGTACGACCGTTTCTCTTCTTGTGCTGGTTACTAAAACAGCGTCAGTCCTCTGCAGAGCTAAAGATAGTTTCTTCCTTGTAATCCATGCGTTAATGTGGACTCTTGGGACTCTTCCAACATCGTCTTGTATTCGTTGCAGTTGCTTAGCTACAGACACGATGACCACATCGTCGCCATATTCTATTATCTTTAACGCTTGCGGTACCAGTAGCCTTAGTAGCTCAGCATTCAGGATATTCCAAACAATTGGCGCAAGTATAGAGCCTTGTGGAACGCCAGCCGTTACGCTGTACATTTTACTACCTATTAATCTTTTATAGGCCAGTACCCTATCAGATAAGTAGCCCGTCATTATGCGCATCATATATAGCAACACATGTAGATCTTGCACCACCTGTATGATGTACGCCCAGCTCGACGAGTTAAAAGCAGCGTAGTACTTTTTGTTGCCGTTTTCCCATCTAGTACCTTTTATAGCGTCTTCGGCGAGCGTTTTCACTTGTAGTATAGCGTCAAGGAATGAACGCCCCTTTCGAAAGCCGAAAAGCGATGTGATCCACCAGGCGCCCGCAAATGATTTTCTCCAGAATTTTCCTAGTGCGTCAGTCATACATACGGGCGATACGAGTCTGGTTTATCAGCTGGCTTATTAGGTTTTTATCACAGCATCAAATTTTGCTTTTGCCATGGGAATACTGTAGCATGTAGGCAACCATTATAAACTTCCAGAAATGGCTGCGCATTTCCTGCGATGTTTAGTTTTAGGAGTTTGTTTGCAATGCCATCCGCAGCATAGCTGATTTGGTGCATGGTGCTTTGTTGTTTCGTAGTTCCCGCATTACATGATTTAATTCCTCAACAGTAATGTCTGCGCAAGGATAACTTAAACCATTTGTACGCATAGGCATAGGCATATGCATTTCACGGACAACATCCTCTAATTCCATGCATGAATGATCATATTTCTTTATAACTGATAAACATATGCTAAGACACACATAGGATATTAATATATATTCCAATAAGATAGAATTGATATATTATAACATATATATCTTATAATGCGTGCCTGCCTGTAATAGGCACAAGCAGAGCAAGAGCGTAACGGGGCAACGATGATGACCCCGACTATAAAAGAGCGTGACACAACACGCTCGGCTTTTCATTTCTGTTACAGCAGCCAATGAGAACTTTGGTACGTACGCAACGCGGAAAGTAATATCTGATAAAATAACTACAAGTAACATTCGGCTCGTAAGTCACCCCGCTGGTTTTCTTCGTTAGTACGAAAATCATAACTGTTAATACATTAATTACTATTAATGCATAAATCATAACAGTCTATCAAAATCGTTTTCGTCCTAAAATGCACGAAATCGTAATTATCTATCAAAATTCCGGTAAACAATAAAGAAATAATGTATACAAAAAAATACAAACGTCCAAGACTTTTTATAAATTTCTTGGAAAGGAGCTTCCTGGGAAGCCTTGAGCATACCATGGATAAGAAGACCCGTTACACTCTGTACATCACTGACAGGCCTTTGATCGTTCAGACGGGCCTCGCAATTGCCTCGCAATATGTACGAACTCCAGGCATAGAAAGGATCTTATCAAGGTTGTGCGCTCTCTGATCCTACAGATCATCCAAGTTTTACGCAACTATTAGCCTGCCAGTAGCCTACCGGCATTCTTCTGTTGCAGATTTATTGCTGGCATCTGCGTTTCACTATATGTCTTTCTTATGTGCGTCACCTGCATTTAACTACTGACGTGGCCAACTCTGAGCTGCGTTCTCTTTATCTCAGTTCTTAGAAGCAGCGGGGAGGTTTGTGAACAAGCGTCATTTCGCTCTACCACTCTTTGTGGATGTGTGTAAGGCGACGTTTGCGAGTTCTTATCACTAATTTCGTTGCGACTCATCCCTCATCTGTTAGTTCATGGGCCGCCTTTTCTCATCGTTCTCCTATAGCATTCCCGCCAAACCTCTAATGTAGCCGCCAAGCCTGTCAAAGGCTGTCTCATTCCCTACATTTCTTGTCTTGCCACTTGATTGCTCGGGAAGTGCTTGTCCGAGTTGCGACCGCATTCGTACATCTATTGACGACAAACTATTATTTCCCCGCTCATTTTGAAAGAATTCTGTGCGCTTGAAGTGCCGACATGACCTCTAGTGCCTGTTGGTGTGTTTGTTTTTTACTTCCACCACTCTTCGGATCACCATTAGATACTACTCCTCGGAAGCTGATTGCACATAGTGCGCCACATGTGCCCAGGACCTTTATGAAGTGCTCTACACGCCTTAATACATGCAGCACCTTTGTCGCAAAATTGCTCACGCTGCTCGAGGCTTCAGAGTCACCGGTCATTCTTATCCCAATCTCTTGGGATCCCCATCTAATCTAAAGCTGCTTCGAAAGCAAGCACCACCCTTCCATCGTTTACTTGCTACGGCTTCAACAGCGACATTAGAGACCCGTTTAATTGCACCTATTATGGCCGCTCTTTTCTGAATCAGCACTGTCAGTCGGAAAAGGCGCCCTTTTCCTATGCTATCGGAAAGAGACGATTGTATATAATCCTCCCGAGCACTTTGCCGATAGTGTCCATCAACTGAACGGGATGGTACAAACCCAGGCCGGCCGTCGGTTTTTTCCCCTTGGGTATGAGCACATACTTCTGAAGCTTCCATCTTTTTGGGAAAATCGTTTTATTGAGATACTTTTGAAAGAGCCCACACGAACACACCAAGTCTCTCGCATCTTGTTAGGTATGCCATCGAAGTCAGAGGTTTTCCTGCCGCTTGTTTTATTACAAGCTGTCAACATTTCCCCTGCGCTTATGAGAGGGATCCACTATTTTTCCAACAATCCCTCGCAGCAGGACTGGGTGGGTTCCTCGGTCTTTAAGTTTTTGGGTGAGACCTTATATGGCGTTCCCCACGGACGCTCATACGACCGGCTGTCGAAGACCGGTCTTCTCCAAGATTGCTCGACTACCGTCTTAGCTTTCAGACAAAACCTGTTATTTTCTAAAATATCTACTACAAAGTGAACTAAAGGGTAGTATTGTTTCCATACTGATGTTCACGACCCACAGCACAAACTTTGTGCTTTGCGCTTTATACTATACTTTTCGATTAAGGGCTTAATTTTTTAAAATAATATTTGGACGAATAGTTAACAAGTGGATGCTCAACAATCTAATCGGTTTATAGGAAGGAAGGCAGTGATACGCATTAAGAATCGAATTGCATGAATTCTTTAGTGTTAGTCTCTCATACTTTTCTTGAATTAAAACATTTTATATTATTTTTGCTTGGCGAAATACTTCTATTCTATAAGCAAAATTATACAAACTAAATTTGTATGTGTAAATCATATATATTTTTAGACAGACGAAAATTATAAATAAAAAATTCAACGTCTTTTAGTCGTAGCCATAAAACTAGGAGAGATTAATAAATTGACAGCGACGCATTAATAAGAAATTAAGCATTCAAAAGAATAATGACTTGAGAACTTTTACTTTAAGGGATTTTATTTTTGTGGTTCTCAGGTAAATATACCGCTTGGCACCAATTTTGCCAACGAAATAACAAAATCAATTTATACTGTAGTGTTGTAGTAAAAAAAAGAAGAAAATAATAAAATCAGTTCGCCATAAAATAATTCATTAACTACATTAACATAGTTTGAGAGATATTTGTTTCCAATGAAGACATAGCAAGTTTTAGTTATACGCCATTCATTATGCGTAAAATAAATAAAACAAAGAGCTTATCAGCATAAGACAAGCATATAAAGTGCGGCAATGTTGAAAGCTTAACCTTCAGTTAAGTCTACAGTGGTTTATTTCATATATGTCACTGAACGCGTGCAAGCATGGAAGAAATGGACACAAGCATGTAGAAAGAAGAATAGCTATTAGAAAAAGTTTGGAAATGAAAGTATAAGAATAAAATAATAGAAATTCTTCTGATTAAAGCAAACACACACATACTCATCCGTTTCTTAAATATAATCATTTAAATATATTAAAGGCAACCGCGTAATAAGCAAGTAAGTAAGCAACCAACCAACAATAATGTCTTACAAAGACAAACGGTTTTTGAAAGAGAACGATGAAACGGAAAATAAAAAGAAAAGAAAAGAAAACAACGACTTGAGAACAGGACTAAATTACCTACCAATGGTTACGTAAAGTGACTAAAACAACCAAAGAATAAAGTTAAGGGTTTCACGAGAAGCTTTCTTACTAGCGCACAAACACCGGAAGTGTCAAATGATACCCAGAGAGACATAAGTTATAAACATATATAAATATATTTTATGCACACACGCACACACAAACAAAATAACATACACACATAATCTCACACGCTCTCGCAATATGACTGAAAGATAAACATTACAATAACAATAACAGCAGACTCATGTTAATGCTTTAAACATGTGCATGTTACACCTGACTAGCGAGTGCGTCTGAGTCTGGCTGTGGTGCTGATGCTAGAGTTACAATCCATAATACGTGTGCCTACACGAAGCTATATGTACATGTGAATAATACATACTGACTGTTGATGCAAGAACTCAGAAAATATAAAGACAAAATGTTAATGCCTTTGGGTTAAAAACGTCTATCCTTGTGTTTTCTGTGCACACCATTCATACAAAAATTGTCTTTTACAGTAAGTGCATTTTCACTTTAATATGCAAATGTTTTGATTTTTTTTTTTTGCATTTTTGTTCTGTTTTGTTTTGTTTTCTTTTCTTTTCTTTTCTTTTCTTTTCTTTTCTTTTCTTTTCTTTCATTTACTCTTTATTCATTTTTTTTTTGTATGCTTGTGTTCTTCTTAATCTTCTTATTCTTTCATATTTCTATTGCCTGCCCGCATAGTTTTATTTTTGTTTACGTTTTATCCATTGGCCTTGGCATGCTATCCTTTGTTGCTAGCGTGGTAGATGGTAAAAGTAAATGTGAAAATTGAAGATTTTGTAAAGCCTTTTAATTTGGATGTGAAGTTTTTTCATCGTTATATTGCTTTCACAAGCCTGAACTAAAGACTTAGGAAATAGAAACGTGCGTTATGGAACTATTAGCTGATAATATGAAAAGTCAGACAAAGGAATTTTTGAGTGCCTAATAAGAAGAAACAAGAAAGTTATATTCGCTTTAGGTCAAATCTTTGATGCACATACATACACACACAACACTTAATCTGAAACCAGCTGGAGTCAGCTGGTTGTTTGATCATGTTCTCTTTTATACTCTCTTTTGAGCTGGTCCCGAAGGGATATTTATACCGAATTTAGATCAATATTCTTTGTAGATATTATTATGGATGTAGTTGTTAAGAGTGATACCAATGATAACCGACAAATCTCTTCTTTCACACATAAATAATTTTCTTCTTAAAAATTTGTCACGATCACCGTGCCCTCGATGTTTGTAAGAATGGCATAAAGTTTCGAAAAGTAGAGCGAAAGATAGGAATTAACTTTTATGTTGGCGTTGTTAAATCGCTATGATTGATTGAGTGTTAAAATTTGATTTTCGTTGATCGAAAGTCAAAACCCGCTTCATGATCAAGTTGTTATCTATCTCTAAGATTCACTACAGTAGGCAATTCACGAAAGAATTCGTCTCAAACACATTTTTTATCTTCTGTGCTATACTAACGAACGTTCCACATTACAAATAAGTATAAATCTGCAATAGGTGTTGACATGAAGACTCTGGCGATATGTCGACAAAAATTTCATTTCTTTCTTTCGCAATTGCGAAACTAAAAAGAAGTAGCTTGGCTGAGAGCGTGCTGTGAGCTGAACTGTTTCGATATTTCTCTCCTTTGAAGGTCTACGTGATTGCTATGTTACGATGATATTCCAAGATTATACGGAAAACTCAAAGGCAAATGTAAATATAAGCTGCCCAAAGCATTACCTCTTCCTTTTGAAAGTTATCTTGACCTCCCGGGTTCCATGTTGAACTGCCCTGTCTTTATAGTCTTTATAGCTGGAAACGTACTTTCGTAGAGGATAGTCGTGGCTATGATTAAAGCAATATCACGGATATATTATTAATTTCAGGTGGTAAATAGGCCGTATCTTTCTGAAAAGGAAGAAAACGGCCCCATGAGCTCCTTTCGGCAGTTTAGGAGCAGTGAGTTCCGCCTAAGTGGCGCGCACTGCCACATTCTTTGAGCGGCAGTGATCAACACTTCCAATTATGTTGTAAGCCAACGCGGGCAACGTCGAATTAAGCATTCACATCTTTACTCATTTCAAATCGCGGTCTTTAAAGTGTTGAAAAGACCAGAATAACGAAACACTCATGAAAGAATCTCGCTGAAAAGAAAGTTTTCAAGATCGCCAAAAGATAATTTACGAGTCCGTATAGCCTTGATACAATACAAAAACAAAAATTGCTTGACATCATTTTCGCCATACTCTAACGTAAATATATATATAAATAAAATAAAGGCTAATTGAAATTAAAAAACCAAACTTGTTTGAACTTGGGTGAAGTGGGCGTTAGAGTGACAAATTAGAACTTAGTGAATAGTAATACAAGATTTCAAATCTGGTCAAAAAGTATTCTAATGAAGAATTTGTATCGTTTAAGGGAAAACATGAGTAAAATTCACATCACGATGTTCCTAGAGTCCTACGAAAGTCTGCATAGGTCATTATCAGACGTAGCCGTAACTTTCGGGCATCTTAATAAAAATATTGTACAGTAACTCATAAGGACCACTAGCAGCTATGCTTATAAAAACTCCAAGTATTATATGGTTACGCTAAAATATCATTAGATCTTAACTTAAAGCAGATATAAGGAGTCGGTTTACATATGAACGTAAATTTCTTTAAGTCTTCAAGCACTTATAAACATCCACACGCTTACCTTAGAGCTTATCCATAACCTTACTTTTTCTACTATAAAATTTCTACTAAGCTTTAGGAAGGAAATAACGAGTTAAAGTGTATGTGCTTAAGTAGGTGATACATAGTGTGTTTTCAAAACACTATACACACTAACGTGGATGGTAGAAAATAATAGCAAATGAGTTGAGGGAAGAGTGTGAGAGGGGGAGAGAGAGAGAGCAAACAAGCATAAGTAAAACGACAGTAAAACAGTTCACAAAAACAAAGTTCAATTGTACGTGTCAATGTCGAGAATTGTGTCTCGTCCGTGCAAATGTTTTGCTTATACTGCCACATGAGCAGGGAAGTGTTTTGCCAGCTATATATTATATATAACCAAGACCAAGAAGACAACAAATCATTGCTGAATAAAAGTAGGAAAGTCCTTTGTATTTCTTTCTTGCTCTCCATGTGCTGCCGTACATTGTTAAGATTTTTGACATTAAATTTTTAAAATACAATTAAATTGTGTGATTATATTGAATGCAATGGAATTGAATTGAATCGAACCCAAATGAAATAAACGGTTAAACACGTAATTCAATTAGCCTTAAACTTAAACATACATATTTTGTGTACATTCTTTACATATATATATTTTAGAGACAGTGTAAAAAGTATTAAGCTCTTCATTCACTAGCGCTTCAAATAGCGCTGGTCTTGTAGGGCCTAAATTTCATTGCAAGCATAAAAGTGTGCAATTTCTACCGTGCATCTAGCCTCATAAGGCTACGATAAGAACTAGGATGTAACGTGACGAGATCGATAAGTAGGCAAAACAGATGAACGAATATTGCAAATCGGGTTTAGAGAAGGAGGAGAAGTTCAATGTTTACATCTACAGAGGCGAGTGCTAAAAACTATATTTCAACGAATCTTTATTTATAAACCTCGGTGGTTTTAAGTGAATTGCTTACAAAGACAGTAGGGAGGAAAATTCGGCAAATCCTCGGAATAGTTAGGATCGGCATGTATCAAGACTACTGCTGCAAGCAAGTGCCATAGAATCGCACAGATGTTCTCGAGAAGTGCGTATTAAAAGCCAATGGTGTGGGGAGTGATCCCAGCAAATAAAATTTGAAAGGAGCGATGTTTTTCATGAGTAGGGATTCTCGCATTCATGTAAAGGGGCAAGAGCGTCCGATTACACGTCTGTGTCGAATCGGAAAATGTACAGAATGGATGCACAAGTGGCCGCCTGATGACCAAAGGCAGAAAAAAACTAAAAATGCTTACTAGATGTTGGGCACCGAATCAAATGATTTCTTGGATAAACCAACACAGATTTGAAATTCAATTACCGAATGGCGCCTTTTCGGCCAGCAAGTGCCAAAAGTTAGGGGTATAAAAATGACGTTTGAAGAGACCACGATTACTAGGTTTTAAAATAAACGTGATATTACACATAAGTCGACTACTTCGTATCATTTTGGGAGATGCAATTGACCAGTGGAAAGTGATTTTAAACGAGAAAAGCGGTTATTAATTTTTGTATCGACAAAATTCGAGATAATAAAACTGTTTGACGTCTGCACGCATACCCGCCATGCTGTGTGCTGCGTCAAATCCTATATATTTTCAATGACAATTTGGAAACTGGCAGGAATTTTGCAGAAAATTTGATTTTAATGAATCCACGCCACGAAGGCAAAGGCCTGGCAATATTAAATTATCATTTGTTGCAATCTCGACAAGAATCTGCGAAGATTTCGGATCATATATTTTACAAGTTGGCAGTTTATTAGCACTGCAAGCGTGGCGTTGTCTCTCCAAATCAAAATTTGCGGACATGATTTCAAAATATTAAAATTATTTTCGAATATTAGCTAACGTATTTTCTCAAATCCTTCACCTTTAAAAGCTCTGTACTTTTTCTATAAACAGTTGTTTATTTACAAATATACAATGTGTAGTGTCTGTGAAAGACCGTGGCTGGGCTTGGTTTACGTTTGTTTTTATTAATTTTGCGGATTATCTATGAAAACTTTCAAAACAAATTCATATAGAAAGTTATGTGTGTGCGTGTGAAACGAATAAAACCGTTCAATTAGGTTTGCATGAATATTAGTAATTATAAGCGTAGAGACGCGTGATCATACATTATTTGCAAATATATGCGTAATTATAGGAATCATATTAAAGTATGCCATAGACAGACATGCACAGTTCGCTGTGCACTGCGTGTAATAGAACAGCCAGACCACAATTTCAACTGCCGAACGCAAAGGCCTTCTACACAAATGAACAATTGATAATTTGCTCAATAATTTAGGTTCAATGCATAAACAAACACAACAAGAGTCATGACCGCACAGTAAACGTAAAACCATAACAAATTCCTACAAACCTTAATATATTACAAAACAATGCACACAAAATATCATATAACAAATGAGTGAATCAATGGCACACACGGACCGTATTCTATATTCAATATAGACACAAACCCTTACCTATCTTTGTACAGTTAATAAATATACGCATGTTACGTACATAAATGCATAAGCATGGTAAATGTGTCTGAATAATGATATGCAACATCTTTACAGGACAGCAAACCTAAACGAATCAACCAAACAACCAACCGACCAACCGACCGACCGACTAACCAACCAATGAGGCACTTGATGTGAAAACATGTGCATATTATACTTGAATGCAGAGAATTTTTTCTTTCCTCTTTTTGTTTCGTTTTTATTATTTTACTTTCGAAAAAACACCACAACGCCACTTAAACATGCCAGCATACAATATTTGCAGGATCTCAATCCAATACGTAAGCGAAACCAAACTCTCACATTCTAAACTCGCCAAAATGAGATATGGTTTGTTGAAAATGCAATTGTTGACTAAATAGTAGTAGTTATAGGAATAGTGCTAGTAGCAGTAGTGGAAGCAGCACTAAGAGCAGTATCAGCAACAGCACCAACAACCGCAGCAGCAGCAGCAACAATAATAGTAGTAGTAGTAGTTTAGTAGTAGTACTAGTAGTAGTAGTGGTAGTAGAAGTAGTAATAGTAGTAGTAGCAGTAGTAGTACTAGTAGTAATACCAGTAGTCGTGGTGATAGTTGCTGTTGTTGTACTGGTGGCAGAAATAGTTGCAGAACGCTAAATACATACATTGCTGGGATTTGTGCAAACAAAGCGAAATTTTATCTGTTCTGTTCTTTTTCAATGGACGTTTGTATGCGCGCACACACACATGCACACATATGTATATATACGCGCGCGTTATCGTGCGTGTATGAGAATTATTAACAATCAAAAACGCGACACACGTTTTTAGACTTAGTTTATGTCGCGTTGGGTTTTCTAGTTTAATGAGTTGCTGATGTCGCTCACAGACATGCAAGTACACACATAAACTCATATAGCATCCATCATATGCTTCCATAAAAACTCTACGCTCACACATAGTTAGTCTGAAATAATACAAATTTAATGCTTTTTATACGTTTATCATATATGTATATATTTGTACGCACATATACATTTATGTACTATGTATGTATGTATTGAATTGAAAATAACGCTTGTGGGATGGATGCTATTCGCAAGAAAAAAGTGAAAAAAAAGTAAAATAATAAAGTTCCAATTAACCATAGTTTTACAGCAAATATGCTACTGAAGAGATTGGAAAACTCTGAAAACGCACATAAACAAATACCTAAGCTAAATTGCTTATATGAAAAAAGTTTAAAAAAAATAAAGAAAAAAGAATTTCATGGCTTCATCAACGCACTAGAAAACACAAAGGCGCTCGCATACATCCTTGAACATATATATTTCATCAAACTTGCGAATCGATGCGATTGTGATTTTACGTTATTATAGCACAAATCCCTAAATCTATGTGTAGTTATATATACGCATATATATATACATATATATATATATTATAAATATATGTATATATATTATAAATATATATATACATATGTGTACATATATATAAATACATATATATTTACATATATATCTATATATATGCATATATGTATACATATATACTTACATATATATATATATATATATATATATTTATATTTATATTTTATATATATTTATATTTATATTTTATATATATTTATATATACACATATACGTATACATATACATATACATATGCGTATACATATACATATACATATACATACACATACACATATATACGTATACTGATGCCAATACATACTGGTATGTAAACGTATTCATTAATTGCAGATGTGTTACTGAACCGATTGTGACCAAATTTGCATCTGTAGATGATTCTGATGAATAGTTGGGTACCACATTTTGAAAACTATATTAACAGAATCGAAAGTTATAGACGAAAGCGTCAAATAATTAGCGCTGTTTTTCGACGTTGCTTAGTTTTTTTTCCATTGCGGACGTGTATGTGAACAGATCGGGTCCATTTAATCACATATTTCTAATCGATCAAGCAATGTGCGTGCCAAATGGTAGCTTTTGATCTTTATTTTTGCGACTGTGACGATTCGGTAAAAAGTGGTATACCACATCTAGAAATATGAAAATGGGGTGCCTATTAGCAGCCACTATAAAACATCTGAAGATATCTATTTCCTTATGCGGAATTCTTGAAGCTCGAATTCACAAACCGATCAAATTGACGGATCCCCGTGAATCTAATGATATGTATACATGTAGGTGTCTAACATAGCAGTAAGCAATGCAGAGCTGCTCCGTCGCACCGTCGTTAAGTTGAGTTAAGTTGTAAACGGTGGTCAAACCTTTTGCTTACTTTTAGTTTTAATTACTCGTGAATTTGAATTACTTTTTAATAAACATTGATAGCATTTAACATTAATACAGTGATGTCAATATGCTTTACGCATATTTATTTATGTATTTATTTATCCATTTATTTATAAAAAGACATTGTAATGAATAGATAAACTTTTCCTAGCTACACGTTCGTCTTAAAGGAAGCGCTCTTTGGTTAAATATGACTACAGTAACAAACTGCAAATATATATATATATATACATGATATTTACTATATATGTCATATATAAAAATTGTTAGTACTCAAGCGGGCTCGAAATGCGCATTTCCGGAAAAGGTCGGTAAATTCAGCAAGAACTGTATGTGTTGGGCCAGAAATAATAATAATACAAAAAATTCAAGCTCAACATCTGACAATGAAGTATTTGATAGGCAAGGCATATTAAAATTTGTAGTCTTTTTTTTTTTGTCTAAAAATCTAGTTGAACTTTATTTTGAGTGTTTTTTTCTTTTTTGCTTCTGTTCCTTGAACTTGTACACCATTTTTCCCACTTTATGTATTTTTTGTTTTTTGATTTTTTTACTTTCAAGCAAAACGACAAGCCTGAAAAAAGGATAAATGGAAGTGTTCTCTACACGGGTGCTAGATCTTCGATTCCAAAATAAGTACCACTGCATCACCAGTTTTCACATTGAACTTCGTTCATTTTATTGTTTTCTACGAAAAATTTTTCAAAAAAAATTAAACGAGAACTTGAAAAATTATTCTAATTCTAGTATTCGAATGCTACTAAGAGTTTCTATCACAAAATGTTAACATTTTTTTAAGGGAATACTACACTTGTTATGGTTTTTCGTACCCATCGCCGAAGGATGAGCAGTGCAGTTATTTTGTCAAAACGTTCGTAGCACTTAGACGTTACACTCAGACGTAAACCTCATAAAGCGTATATATTCTTTATCAATATCAAATTCTCAACCGCTTTAAGCATGTTCGTCTGCTCGGCCGTCTCTCTGTCTACATAATATCTATAGTAAACATTTTTCTGATCGCAAAAATGCAGCAATCAACTGCAAGATTGGCACAAAGACTTGAACTTCTTACACGCCCATTCATATTGAAATTGAATTAATTTGAATTGACAATCTTAGTTTTCAAAAATAAAAAAAAATTGTTTTTTTCTCGTCACTTATTAACCGCAACAGATACCACGATAAAAATTGGAAATTATATTCTATGGGGGGTACGCAGCACCTGTACAAAAATAGAAGAAATCGGCCACGCCTACCCAAGAGGAAAACTTGAAAGACCATACAAAGTCTACATATTATTGGTAAGAATTAAATGGTAATTACGATCATAAAATACGATCATAAAATGAGTTATAATTAATTTAAGAATTTTTTACCAATGTTTGTAATTAGAATTCAACCAAAAAGAATGGGCAGACCTTGGACTTAGTGCAAAGGGCACCCGAACTTTGTAAGCTTGAAAATGCAAATTTTTCCTGAGAATATGTTGTAGAGAGTATCCCGAAATTTCTAAAATTTTCCCACGGTGTCGACTTGATGTCGTTGAATTCTCAGCGACGATGTCACGAGCTGTTTCGGTGCTTTCTGTCCAAAGAGGACTATTGTGAAGTGTTTAAAATAAGTAACAGATCTAGTCGCTCTAAGATCTGTCTAGTCGCTTGATCTCTTAGGTGAAATCAACGTTCCGTAATATTTGGCGTGAATGTCTGAGTAAACAAATGGTTCGAAAGCCAAGAACTCGCCCTACTTACCAGAAAACCAATAAGAAAATTGTAAACGGGCAAAAGCGACCTTAAATACCCTACACCACTTCGCTTAATAAAAACCTTCATTTTTGTTTTCGTAAGAAAACGCCAAAAATTATATCTTGTTTCTACGTACAGGCATACGGGTGAATCCAAAACGTGACCTGACGTCTTTCAAGTTTAGAAAAATGAATTTTCTTGTCATAGGTCTTGTGCCGCTTCACCTATTCTCGTTACAAGATACCAAAGAATTAAATTTTGATCCCTTACAAAGGTTTATGTTTCATCAGAGGGCTTATGCAAAAAGAGTCCAAAAAATACTTCTACGTCCAAACTTGTTGCAGTTAATTTTTGTATCAAAGAACTGTTATGGATCTGTTTTCATCATAAAATATTAAAAGCTAGCTATTTGTGCCATACAAAGGCCTACCTTTCGTAGGAACTTTTATAGATTCGTTATAGTTTGTAGATTCATTCGTAGGATTACATTGAGCGGAGTTCGAAAAATTCATCTAAATTTGTCGCATTCATTTACTTCACCGAATTGGTGTTACTCAGCGATTTTCGTCTTGAAATGTTGAAAATTGTAAATTTTTTTTACATACTTTTCTCTTTTCGTGACCAATCGTTCGGGGTATGTCCCCTACACGCGTAACACAACAATGGTCAAAAAGACACGAAAAAAAAGGAAGAGATAGGAAATGGCCTAAGCCAACGGGGCGTGTGCCTAGTCGCGATGCTTATCTATTCGGTTATTCGTACAGAAATATAATGAGTTTTTCAAAATAGGAACTTGTATAAGAGACTGTCGTAAAAATCCATTTCAGCTGGATTCGTTCTTCGGCCAGAACACGTCTGTGTATTAAATTTCATCATAATATCTCAAAAGTTTCCCGCCGTGGATTAACCATTAAAATATTATATAATATATTAAAAGACATTACGACAGCTAAAGACAGACGGACAGTTAAGATTTAATCGAATCGACAGGAATTGGTTCTGAATCGATCGGTACACAAAAAGATGAATTAATCTTCTGAGTGTTACACACAGCGCTAAAGAAACTTGATACGCTTTACGGTACAATCGGTGTAGCATATAAATAGTCTCGAGATGTTCCTTTGTCATATACGCCGCTGCAAATGTGTTCAATCGGAGGAATCGATCAAGTGGGCATAAGAACACACAAATTTCAGGAACTTATTCAAAGTGTATTTAATTCGTAACCATTACCTGTTCCATTAATTAACTAATTGAAAATTGTTCCGATTTATTTATTTGCAAATGCAAAACAAATTAAAACTTTATAGACGCACAAGATCG
This sequence comes from Glossina pallidipes, assembly GCA_000688715.1. Lineage (NCBI taxonomy): Eukaryota > Metazoa > Arthropoda > Insecta > Diptera > Glossinidae > Glossina > Glossina pallidipes. The sequence goes on along the minus strand of KK499908.1, from coordinate 514,540 downwards.
CCCGTCAAACATTATACATTACTTCGCGTTTTACAATCCGATCTTATAAATTTTTTGGAATTCGGAATTTTACAAACGTTTATAGGAGTGAATATTTGAACAGATCTTTTATGGGAGGGGGACCAAAACGTGAGCTGATATAGTATATAGTTCAGATTTAGAATACTTTATTTGCTGTATTAAATAACAGAAATGATATCTTCTTGCTATGAAAAAATTTACTTGTTTTTGTAAGAATCATGAAACGACAAGAAGAGGAAGAAAAATGCGATTATCCGATTTAAAGCTTACAAATTCTATTAAATATATGCGAAAACACTATGGTATCGCTGATATTTACCAAGAATTATTCAAACTGGAAAGTTTCATTTATACAACACATATTTGCACGGGTTTCTATGGGATAAGGTTGTAAAAACGTACCAAATTTTATCAAAATATCTCGAAAGTTATTATTAATAGGTTAAAAAAAACAATAAAGGGACAGATGGACATAAATGCTTAAGTCGACTCACAAATTGAATAGTCTAATAAACGATAAGTCTATCCCAAGTTCTTCTAGGTGTTGCGTGTATTCATATTGCTCTTAAGATGAATTTTGGGTACTCGTCACCCGCTCAAATAAATAATATAACAAGTAAGAAAGTTATATTCGGCGGGGGCCGAATCCCGCATATCCGTCACTAACCTTTTCGCATTCTACTCTCCAAGCTCTTTTATTTGATGCCCCTATCGCTGGTATTATTAGGGAAAAATTAACCCACCAGGTCTACCATATTCATTTCAGACTTAACCCATGTGTTATAGCAAATTTTACTTTGAGAGGACGATTTAATTGACTTGACTGAAATATGACATATGAGAGGCTTCAAGTTCAGCTAGCAACGCTACACACAAACTAACGACTGGATTGGATTGAATCGGACTTAATGCAGCTGTATTAGTTTGAAATCACACACTAATCCAGTCCCTAGAACGTATACCATGACAAGTGAAATGATAAGTCAGCTATATTTTCAACTTATGGCACTGATTACAATCATATTTTGATAATAATAAAAGCATTTATTTAAATTGATGTTGAACGTGAATTGAAACATTGCCTACGCATCCACTTACCTACGCAGTTACTCATAGCGAATGCATATTTTCTAAAATTCTCTATAAGTAATTTAATTAATTGATTTTTTTAAAGCTGTTGCTCTGCCATTAATCTGAAATACTTATTAAAAATTGGGCAATGCCTGCGGTTAGCAGGCTTACTTAAATAAGTATGATGCAAACACGTAAACACTTCTATATATATAAATATTGAAAAACATGTGTTTTACTTTTATAAATAATATATCAAATAATTATTACAGTAAAAAGTGTTTTTGCATTAACCTTTTAGCTTAATACGACTACATTTTCCTTTCATTTTTTACATAATTGAGGGAAATAAAATAATAATTCCAAAATAATAACAAAAATCCATAATCAAATTACTTAGAGTATAGGTTATATGGTGTAGAATCAACAAAGACAAATAAAATAAAATAAAATAAAACCTAACCTAACCTAACCTAACCTAACCTAACCTAAATGTAAGTTTGCAAATAGAAAAGATCGGGTCTTAGTTTTCATACAAGAATAAATGTTGCAAGCACGTGAAGATATATTCGAATTTGTCTAGCAAAGACCTTTATCAACTCACTTAATGTAGGTCTGGAAGCGCCATAAAAGAATTCTATTACGTAGTTAGGGTCATGATATGGTTGGATTCGGAAGCCTACTCCACTCCGCCCAAATTAGGAAACGTGAGTTGTTTCTATGGACATCTCGTGAATCTATATGAAAGTATCTTTCGGAAGAGCTAAAATAATTCAAACATTTCTTTCGCGGCCCATATTCATCCATGTACCACGTAAATCGATACTAAAAACAGTTCTTTAGGTCATTCGAAGATATTTTCATATAGCTTCACGCGATGTATGTGGAAATAGCTGACGCATTCTCGTTTACGCGTTTTAAAATTTATAATTCGTCCACTCTTTAGAGTTTCGCTGTTACATATTTATATATGATATATACACCGTGTGGGGAGTTTTGAACAAACAGTAGTCAACTAATATAATAGGAACATTTGGGACGATTTTGATTTTCATCTGCTTTATTGAATATTCAAGACACAAAATTTGTTCTCAACATCTACTATATATATATATGAGCCGTTTTCTTTAAAAACGGTGTCAGTCCATTTTATATTACAGGAAAGTATTTAAGAGTTTGTGCTCGAATAATTTTATGAATAACTGTAGGGCGGTATTGGGTATATAAAGGTGATCGACTTCGCAGGAACATTATTTTACGTATTAAAAAGTTATTCGATGAGTTTGTTCTCCTTGACACTTTATCTGCTCAGAGTAACTATTTAATTGCGACCAAATCTGCTACTGTTTAAAGATATAACTTCTTTAATACAAATTCATGTAACAAGTAAATGAAAAATTTCGTAGCATTTTTTCTTCAATATTTAGTCATAGTTTTCTTTTATTTTGAACGCATTTCGCAACGTCTACGCTGTAGAATATATGGAATTTATGAGCGAAGAGTTAAACTAAGACATGTTCAAAGGTCTCTTTTGAAATCAGCTCCTTTTACATTATTAAGAAAGTTCTGCAGAGAGCGCAACGAATAGTTGTCGGACAAGCCAAATTCCGCACTACACAGTGGATCATAACAGCTTTCAACTCTAGGCTCTGTTAATTTTCGCCAAATCATTAAAGATGTCTACGATCCGCCGTTGTCTTGATGATACGCAATTCTTATTCTATTGGTTAATTTTGGACGCCTTCGTTCAATTACGCACCACAATCGCAGCTAGCTGCTAATAGCCGAAAATGAAATCAACAGAAAGTGAATTATTGCACGATTTGCTTCCAATGCGAAGGAAGGACAATAACCGTCGTTCATTGGCATAACAAAATAATGCAAAGAAAGAGGAGGAATAAAAGTAAATACATTAAATAAGCAAACGTGATATAAAATTTGAAAAAGAAACTGATAAACAAATCGAAATCTATGAAAAACAAATATAAAACACACAACTTTTTTTTGCGGTTATTACTCAGTTTTCGCGCTATAGTATGACTTCATAAAGTTACTGCTAGCAAAGTTATTCGACGCTAAAAACATGCGTTCGGAAAAATGCCACGAAATTTGCCCTTTACTTAATGTTTAAACCCTTAGACCTGAGGTATGTAAAAACAGCGATAACGACTTCAAAATTACTATTGGTTTAATCGTAAAAGTGTTTCTAAACTTATTTTTCCTCAATTTTTGAAACTTAAGTTTAATTAAAAAATTTCTATATTTATCGCGTTACACTGTCATAATGCCCTACACCAATCATCCTTTTCATATTCTACTATATATTTTTTTGATCTTACTGCAAGCAATTTTTGTTGTGCATATTATAATATATCTTTAATTTTACAAGCTAGTTCGCATGCTGTCGTTGGGGTGTTCACAACCAACCTCAGCATGTTACTCAATTGAAAAAAAAGAATTTCATCACCAATTAGTCAAACATAACCTATAAATCAAAAATCTAAAAATCTAATAAAAATCATCAAATAATTCAACATCACCAATAATTCCTAAAACTTTGAAATCAAAAACTTGAACTACTTATGGGTATAAAGTGAAACATACGGGCCTAATCCATTTTTTGCTACAAACAAAAAAAAAATAATTTTACAAAATATTGAATTCTTCTTTTTACAATTTTGTAGTTTGTAGTTGCTTTCGATTTTACATACAAAAATATCCATTTTCAACTTGTAGCATTTCGGAGATAAACCTAACCTGGCAGCCGTATGAAGCGGGAAATAAGATGTACAATGCGCTTAGGGTTTTAAAATTTTGTGAAGGCAAGGAACTTATAAATCTATTGTTATCGTATTATGTTTGTTAGCAAATGTTAATGTTACCATAGCGCCACACTTCCCTAATGCGCAGAATGGCGCTTTTCTTTATTTATCGGGTGAGAAGAAATCTTTGTGCAAGAAAGTCAGAGAATGTAATCGTAGTGTTCATAGTATTTCCTGCTTGTTTTTTTCCTTTTTTGACGAAAAAACAGCAATAAACAATAAAATGTAAGCATGTGATTGTTTAACGTTAATGTTATTTCAAGATATGTTGCTTTTTCTTTTTCTGTTTTGCTAAAAACGCAAAATAGAGTCAAACTCTGAGGGAAACTTTAGGAGCTAAACGACTTTGGTGGCTCAATCAATTCGATGCATTGCGCCGTCCTAATATTGGATTAGTGCATAAACATCAGGCGTTTCTTTCACATGCTTTATTTTAATAAAGATTTACAATATTTTATAAATTTATGAATGAAAATATTCTTCCTCTTTTAGGTTATAAAAATGCGTGTCGATAATCATACCCATATTCGTCATATTACACTGTGCCGCTTTGAGAAAGGATGGAAAGGAGCGCAGGCATTTCGCGACCTCAACGAACTTTTCGATGAGGGCACAATCAGCGAAAGTCGGCACAGGGAATGGCTTGCCCATGTCAAACCTGGCTACACTAGCTTGGAAGATAAGCCAAGAAGAGATCGACAGTCGGATATCGACAGCCAGGCTATTTGGCAGCCGTGGAAGGGTACGAAACCTTGACAAGTCGATTGCTGGCCCACAACTCCAATGTGGACCATTCAACGATCGTTCGTCACCTCAAAAATTTGGAAAGGCATTGAAATTGGCTGGATGGATGGGTCCCCCGCGAAGTCAGGGACAAAAATAAAGCTGAACGTATCCGAATATTCAAGGACGCCTAATAATATCATTTAAAAACGCCTAATAATTATGCACCAACCTATTAGTTAACATGGAATATATCGTTGTGAATTCCTAATTTTCATTCCAACTAATCAGTAACTAAATAACAGATGTGATATATATAATATATCAACTTTTCGTAATATGCCTTAAAGTATTTATCGGCATTCTGATCTGATTCACACATGTTTGTCTGCTTCGGTCTGTTACATTTTAAATCTTTGAATAACTAAACAATAGAACGCTTAAGAATAAAAAAAAAAAAACAGATTTTAGACTCTCCTTACTATTCTCGCAACCACCACCGAAATAAAGAGTTATCAACAGTTTGGAACAAAAACAGACGTTACAAAATAGGTTACCTCCTTAATTAACTGCAAATTCTTTACCAAATAGCCAAATAAAATATGTTCCTAGTTCGATTCGAACATAAATTGAAGGATAACTCAAAAGGAACGTAATTGATATTAAAGTAGATGAAATTCACATTAGTACATGATTACCTTCGTCGGTGGTCAATTGCCTAAATTTGAAATATTTTCCTCGCAATTGAAAATAATTATTATCTTAAATTTGTCATTTGTAAGAGCAGCGGGTATTATCTAATTTTGTCTAAAAAACGTAGTCTCGGTTTAAGTTGGCAAACAAACTTTCATTTAAGAATAAAAATGTTTTGAAATTAATGGAATTATTTTTGTTTGATCTTGAATCTTTCGATCGAAAGTAACCCACGTTATCGAATGTAGCGAAAACGGAATGTACGTTACAACAACGAAACAAAGCACAACATGGCCCAAGACGATTATGACTTTCTCACCACCACTTAATATTACCAAAATATTCGAATAAAATAGAATAGAGATGAATCGGATGAGTTTGTAAAGCAAACAAATTCTCAATCAAAGGAAAGCTCAAACTTAACACATATATTGTTAGTTAATTATCGTATATAAAGTATGAAATCTCCCCTCCGATCCATCTATAAAAGACTTTTGCTTGAAATTTACACAAAATTTGATCAAAAATTACAAATCGAAATAGATGTAAAAGATCAGTAGAGAGCAAAGATGCTCGCCCAACTGACGGCAAAAAAACTATTCAAAACTCTTAAAACCAACTTTTGTTTTTTTTTTTTTCCCGGTTTACGACATTTAATTCACACTTACGAAGAGGAGAAAGGGTACATCGACTATCAAAGAAAAAATTTATGTATATGAGAATGTCATTTTATATATTAGGGCCTAATTACTTATCTCTGGCTGTGTTTATTGAAAATTCTCTTTAAAGGGAATGAATAGTAACTTTTTGCTGGTTTTTAGCGTGTTTTCTACCATTAATTACACCGGAATCCTTGTTTATCGTTAATTAATTCAGCAACAATTCAATATTAATTTTTTTAAATTTCACAAGTTGTGGTTATAATAAAAGTGTTTAAGCGTCGAGCTTAAAATATCTATCTATATTAGTCTTGGATGATATCGTTGCATAAATCAAACAAAATTGCACAGAAGATGTGCAATCAAACATATTAAATACACTCCGTGCTACTATTGCTTGATTTTGCTCTATCGACTATTGTAGAAGATAACGAATAATGCTTCTATTTAATTAAGGCTTAAAATTTTTCAATAATTTAAATAATATTAAACTTTCAGAAAATCGAAATATATCTTATTTGATTAATTATATATATATTATATATAACAAAGATCATTAACTAACCCGATCGCTATCATTGAAATTCACATTTTCTTTTTTTGCTCTAATACAAGATTTCTGTTTATCTTATATATTTTTTGTTATGATTCGTAACACGGAATTTAGATCACATCTTGCTGTCAAATCAAAATGAAATAAAATTGTTGTTGATATTTCATTAATGACCATCACAAAATTTAATATATTACACTTAAACGCTTCTTCTTATTCTTTTTTTTACCTGGAATGCTGTCTTTTTTTCTTTAGAACATAGCCAATTACAACTTTTCTTTTAGTTTTCAGTTTCAATCCGATATTCATTGGCTGTTTCATTAAATGCTTAATGAACTAAAAATTAGGAGGCATTTACTTTAATTTCAATGCATAAGAAATTTCCATTTTCTTATAAAACCGATAAAATTCTATGAAAAAAAGGGTTGCTTACCTAAGCAATGGCAGCTGTTGATTAATGCCAATACGGCGGTAAACGTAATCCAAATATGTTTCATTGAATAACTAAACATGGAAGAGAATAAATGCCGCCGTTCCAGTTCTTCCATGTTTTTTGGTATTAATCTGTTTTAAAACTACTAAAATATTTGATTACTATTTATTTACCTTTTATTTTTTATTTTGTATATAATTATTAATTTGAAACCTATACTTTTTTATCGTATTTCATTTTTGACTAATTTAAATGGCATTTTTTATCAGATTTTAATTTTTTTTCCTTTTTTATTTTTTACATTTTAAGCACAAAGTAAGAGGGAGACTTCGAATTCTTCTCTTTTGTAGTCTCCCGCTCTCGTTTTACTTCGTTAATTAACTCTTCGGCATAGACAAACATTTAGTTTATAGATACACACACCTGCCCTGATGGCTCGAAACGATCGTTTTTACATAAACAAGCCAAAACAAGAAAGAAAGAAAAAAACAGAAAACTAAAAGAAAAAAACGTGTACCAATTTCTTTATTAAGATTTTGAAGTTATTTGCTTGTTACTTTAAGGATCTTTTCCAAAAGGAAACTTTTAATTATTTTTTTCTATTAAACTTGTAAGTACTAAACAATGGTAAGATCGTGGCCGATTCTGCTCGATTGTATGATAAGTATGTGCAATTTTCATTAATTTTTTTTTGTCTCACTCATTTGTAAGAATTTTCTTCTTGCCAACGTAGTTTTCGTTACAACCAATGCTTTTCCATTTGTATTTATCTATTACATTCTTTTTTTCTTCTCTTTTTTATTTATCACAACAAACTTTTTTCCAAATCGCTTTTATAGAATTATCTTTTGTTAGAAATATAAAATTCTTTTAACCGACAATCACATCCCGCGCTTTACTTATCCGACAAATGCGCTGTATAAATACAACTGAAACACTGAAACACAAAGTAAAAATTTCGACAGAGCGAAACTTCTGCTACCAACGATATACAAACAAGCATTTATTCATAAGCAATGAGTGAGAACATGATGGCACGTATAGTCGTTAGATGGCGCTATCGCAAACGAACAATGACTCATTATATGCAAACGCTTTATTAGCGGCAAGTTTCTGTTACATCTGTTACTGTTAAATAACATAAAACAGCGGTTTTCTTCGGCTTAGTAAATTTTTTTGCTTTTAGGATGGAAAAGAAAGCATTTTCGACTTGTTTTGTTCGGATTGTTTTAGTTTACGACTCATACGAAATGTAATATGTAAAAATTAACATTGTTCGGCATTTTTTATTTTATCATACTCGTATAGGTACATGAGGATTAAAGAGATAAATGTAAAGAAATATGTCTGTAGATATGGTTACATTAGAAATTTTCACTCAAAATTTGCCAAAATTATGCTTAACCATTATGCATAAAACCAGTGTTCATGATTATCAAATTGAATGCAATACTGAAGGATTTACAGAGACAATAACTGAAAATCATTTAAATTATTCTGGACTAATTAAGGAGCCTGACGTACAACTAAGCAAGATTACAAAAGTAAAATGTAACGCAAAGTAAAATCGATTTTTGCTTTACGAAAATTTGGTAAGATTTATTCTCAAATATGACACCAATAAATAATCTTTCGTAAGTCAGAGTAGTACTGCTTGAAACCGTATTGAAAATAGATGGCTTCAGCAGACTTGTAAGTTCAATTGAAACATGCACTTAGTCCCTAAAATTTGCCAACGATCTTAAAAACTGACCTCACAAGAAGATTGTGATTCGACACACTTTCTAACAAAAATCCATAATATCTGAAGAACTGATTCACTTGTCGATGTTTTTTTCCCAATGAGATTATTCGCGGGTTGAAATGTTAAGTGCGGTGGAGTTTTCAATAGAGCAGGTAGCAGCCTTGAATGCATGCTAGTGCTTTAAGAATTTAGTCTTAGAATTTATTTCTCTGGCTAAATTAATAATAACATATATGTGGATTTAAAAAAACTCACATTTTTCATACATACGGCACATCCGTTCGCTTATGTTAAAGTAACGTTCTAGTCGCGTTTGATGTTTCCAATTGCCCCAGAGTACCATCCAGCATGGAATAGTAATTACATAAGAAAGATTCACACTTTCATATAAATACTAGTAAAATAAAACGTTCTTCCGATTTGATGTAAAATTTTCCATAGAAAGCGCGCGATCTGAAAAGAAGCTGTGTACTTCTTTTTTGGTAAAATAGCAAATATCCAACGCGGTATGATCGTCCAAGCGTGTCATATATAGCATGGCCAAAATAGTTTCATTTTTTGTTGATGGTTGTATTTATATACAACATATTATATAATACATAACAATATTTTACAAACAATTAAAACAGGTAAGGAAATGTTTAATAATTACAATTACGTTTCGTTGCAGCGACAAGGCTTTGAAAAAGAATAACAAGGAACCATTATTTATATTATTCATTAAGATTTGTCTGCACTCTTTTTCACGCACCTACTTCATTTTGCATAAAAGTACTGTAAAGCCTCCATGTTTTCAAAGTACTCTGCTTCTTTTATTTTATTTTATGCACGTAAAACTTGTAAGCATACTAGCTAACCCCGTAGCGCATATGGGCGTAATAAACTATAATTAACGGCTCATGTCAACGTACTAATCACTAAGAAATAACTGTTTCAGATGAAACATCGTTATAGCTTAATTAACCAAAAGCGTATCGTCTCGTCTCGTATCAATAGTTCCTCTCCAATTTGCTGCAAATCATAGCAAGCAGTTAATGATTACTTGTTGATTGATTAGGGCAAAAATTTGTATATTTCGTATAATTCGAAATATATTGGGTTTAGATGATAAATAAAATTTTACGAACGCAATAGTTGATGAGCGAGTGAGTTGAATGATGTATATAATAATGATATATGTATGTGTGGAAACTTTCAAATTTTCTGTAGGTTTCCTTGTTATGAACTACTCACGTCGTTAACGCGATTCTTTCACTAGCTTGATATCCGATTATTATAATTTCAAAATAAAACGAAGAGAAGAAAACTTTGCATGCTTTAGCATGAACATAACGTAAAATGAAAAGTTGGAATGGAAAATAAGTGTACATAAAGAACCGAAATAGCTATACTTGATCGCAACACTATAGTTCATACGCGTTTACCTATAGCATGTTGCTGAATGAATACTCAATTTATTTTCGCTGTTAAGGTTTTTCTTTTGGCAGCGTTTGGAAACAGTGATTCTTTTTAAATATTCACATATTGTTGCAAATTACTATTTGAGATTACTCATACGCCTATACTGAACAAAATAAGCAATAGCTTAATAAACGACAATATATACTGAAATCTCGATTTGCGTGATTGTTTGGCTTTAGCGGATAACGATGCATTCGATGTGCATGTGTATGAAACAAGATCGCAAAAAATACAATAAAAATTTCATTCAGCATGTTAACGTATATAACACTTTTCTTGTTACATTTTGATCATTACACGAAATTCTCCGGTCTTTCGCTATCTTGCTTTGTTGTTATATTTTGAAACGGTACAAATAAAAACCGGTAACATAAACAGAAAGGTTTTTTCTTTGTGATTGCAATTTTGTTATTACTTGTTAATTAGCATATAATGAAAGCGTAAAAAATGCAATTATGTTAACTAAAAAATTCCACTTATCAGCGAAGTAGTAAAGTTAAGCAATTAAAACTTTTTTTGCATATTTTCGTATAATTTCAATTCAATATATTTATGATTTAGATAGAATCTGCAGTTTTTTATTTATGAAAACTGAAATGCGTTCATTCGAATTCAACCAGAATAATTTAAACAACAACAACAGCAACATGTAACTACTTGTAATATATGCATAAAAGGGGAAAGTTTCTCAATTAGCTTGTCTTCGCTCTCTCGTGGGGGGAGGGAAACACTCTTTGAAATGTGATTTTAAATTAAAAAATCAAACGATTTAAATCCAGAAGAATTTTAATATTTTAGAAGATGCCTTTAGTTTTTTTGCTTTTCTTTTGAGACAAAAATACATGTAAATAAACGAAATAACATAACACGTGCGGAATTGAGTTAACAACATTGAGACTGGAGTCGGCGCATATTTGTCAAGCAACAAGTTGAGTGATTTCTACTACAGGATAGTTTGCGTTTTCGTGAATAACAACCCTGTTAAAGAAATCCCTATCTTTGTTGCTGCAAAGCAGGTACCGTGTGCGTGTGTGTATTCTTGTTGTTGTGAAACTTCTGCCGTGTGTCTTCATTGCTGTAAAGCTAATACCATGTGTGGTTGTTATTGTAAAGCTTGTACCGCGTGTGGTTGTTGCTATAAAGCTAGTATCGTGTGTGGTTGACTAGTGAAGCTTATACTGCGTGTGGTTGTGTTGTAAATTCTAATTTTTGTTTATATTGGCCATACACGTGTTATTGTTTACATCCTTTCAATGTGCATTTATTGCTAATAAAATAAAACAAATTTCCAACTTCACTCAACATGCCAAAAAAAAAGAAATATCGCTAATAAAACTTCAGAGGAAAAGCGTGCAATTCTTTTTTTCGCCTTTCCGGGGTTATGACAGTTAATTTTCAATAGTTAAAAAAAAGTGCAAGTTACACATAATTATGTGATTCAATACATAACCCAATAGTGAGTGTAAACTTGTAAAGAAAAATTTTGAAAATTTGGCGACAACATTTTCGTGTCCAACAACATCATACTTTGGACGATCTACATCTTCTTCGATTTCCTTCGTAGGGAAAGTTGTGGAGCATGCCATTCTGTCTATAGAATAAGTTATTAATGGTATAGTAGGGAACAACAAAAGTACAGTTCGACAATAAGAATTATTCACTTACTGTATTAAGATTTACAATACAAGCCTGTACACTTTTCCAAAGAACAACGGACGGAAGATAGGCGTCCAATTTTCTATTATGATAACGTCGTCTCTCTCATGTATAGATAGGCGACTCATACGTAAATGATCGTAACGTAGAAAATAGAACGATTAGAGGAGCATAGGAAATAAAAGAGAGCTGGTTTATAATTCGGAGGATAAGGTATGGAACGGATCAGATGAATTTTGCCATGAGGATAACATAGAATCACACAAGCATTCGGGACGTGAATTGTTCAGGTGCATATCTACATTACAACCTAATTACCTACTAAACCTAAACTAACTAAACTAAAACCTAATTACCACCTAATAATAGGTTCTAATATGAACTGGAAAACTCAACCACAACACAAAAAAGTCCTTCGTACATACGCGCACTTTTTCAAGCATTTTAAATTAATGGTACTGATTTCGACACTAAAACGTTTCACTAACATTGTCAGATTTTAACGAAGTTTTGTTCTTTAAGGCTAGTCTTATATAAATAGCACTATCAGTCCCTCTTAAGTCGCAAGTTACATCATGCCACGTTTCAGTTAAACAAACGACAGCAATTAGCATTGGGAGAAGATAGTGCAAGTGGTCACAATTTTCTACATCCACATGGCATAACTTAAAATCTTCGTGGGCTTCACTGACTTTTGGGGATATAAAACTGCAACATATATGTTCATATGTATATATTTACAACTTCCCTTCATTCCTTCATCTGTCTGTTATTCCATATTTTTTGTAAGTCCCATGTACAATACTTTAATCTCATCGAATGCACATTCACATCACAGGCAAGCAACGAGTGCTTTTAATACGTCCAACGCCGTTGAATTTTTTTTTTTTGTTTTTCTTACAAAAGATCTTCTAACCTTAAGGTACCATTATTTATAACCAATTTCCATACATATTTTACCTGCTTCATTTTGTTGAAAGTCTTCTTGCATTTTATTAAAATTAGCTTCCGGTCACTTAAGAACTAATGAAATTTGCCAAATTCGTTCTTGTTAATAGAATACCAAGAATATAAAATAATAAGGTACTAATTGTGAGGTAATTTTTATTATTTGGCAGCATGTGAAGTTAGCATTTTCCGAAGATTATTAAGATTTTATCGTTTTTGAAACCAAGCAAATAATTTCCGAAATAGCCAACCTACCAGATATTTTAAATTAAGTTATAAATGTATGTGATATATAATCCGTCTTTCAAGAATAGCTTTGTAATCAACATATGCTGCTTTTGAGACATAAGTCGCTAATCATAAATATTCTAAAGTAAATATTTACACAAGAATTTAAAAATATAACGAGTTAATGCGTACATATGAACCTTAGAAATCCCGTATATTAAAACAAAGTATTGTGAATAAATAACAAATAATTATTAGCTCAACCTATTTCTATAACAAGTACAATTGACAAACCTATGCGCATTCCTGATAAGAAAAAAATTCTTCTTCACGGTAAGCAAAACTTGCAGCCTTTTCCTACTAAAAATATATACAAGAATTTGATTGCAACATTTTTAAAAAATGGAATGCTTTACTTCTTTTCACTTATTCTAATTGAAGGAAAAAGTGCAATAACATTTGAATTGTTTGGAATTAACATCCGAAGTAAACCATATTTCGTTTCATATCATTTCATTTATTTCATATCCATCTACAATATATATATCAACAGCTGATATACACTTCTGTACAAACTATAACATCGGATATTAATTATTATTATTTTTTAATTAACTATCTTACCCAATATTAAACTAGCAGTACTGTATGCTGTGTCCACTGCCAGAACTTGCTTGTAACTTTATTACGGTTCACACATAGAATTTTGCGGTCACACTGACCCTTTCCTATTCGGCGCGGTGAATAATCTATTTTTATTATTATTATTATTATTATTAATTATTATTATTATTAATTATTATTATTATTAATTATTATTATTATTATATAAATTTAGCTAGAGAATAAATTCTAAGACTAAAGTCTTAAGCACTAGCATCTAAGGCTTTCGGCTTTATTTTTATTAATATTATTATTATTGTTATTATTACTATTAAAAACTCTACCGCACTTGAGATTTGAATCCACGACCATTGAATTGCTGGTCGAGACTCTTGCCCACTCTGCCACTCAGGCGAATAATCTATTTTTAATTCGCATATTTTTAGAGAAAAGTGTCTAAGATTAGAATGAAATTGGGAAGCATGTTTTTCTGGCTTCCTAAAAATAAAGTAAAATTTTGTCTTTATTCCCATTCTCACCTTAGACAGGATATTTTGTTGGAAAGATATTACTAGCAAAATGCTTCCTAGTGCTATGTGTATATTAATAAACATTATAATAGCTGTGCTTGACGCGCTTCATAAAGAATTCGCGAAAAAATTTCAATAGAAACATACAGAAGTACCTATTGTAACTTACCTTCACTTTCGCAAAATATACGATTTCTTTAATTTGAAATTAACGATAGGTAAAAGTAATGTAAAGAAAATTCTCATTTTCTTAATCAAGTAAAAAGTCAAATTCACTGAATGTATCCTAATATAAATATTTACTATTAGTTTTTCTGTCTGAATACTTTTTGTAGTAAGTAAAACTTTTCAGTCTTCTTCTACTTTTCTTTACACGATTTTTTTTGGTTTTTCTCATAGTTTTCTATTTGCCCTTCGTCCTTTGTTTTGTAAAAACAAGCATTTTTTATTTACCATTGACCATTGACTTTCTTTCCATTGGAAAGCAAACGATTGACATCATTTAAAGAGCCCTACAACCATTGAATTTGTGGTGCGAATTCCATATAGAGTGCGACCAAAACGCCTCTAAAAATGATTAATAGTAATTTCGACAAGTCACGCGCTACAAATAATCTGAATTGCTTCTTACAGACGCTGTTCAAGCAATCAAAGTGAATTCCAGCATTTATATATTTATGTATAATATTTTATAATAATGTGAACAACAAACATCCAAGTGTGGTTGTTTTGTTTGGTCCGTTTTTCTTTATTTGCCTCTTTCGTTTCATCCTTATTGCATTTGGAAGACGTGGAATTGAACACTTCTCTGCTTTCATCTTTACACTAATGAAAAAAAAACAAAAATATAAAAAAAAAAAAATTTTAAATTATACAATAAATATTTGCAATTTTTATTTTCTCCACGATGCCATATTTTTTTTGCTGTTTTTCTTAAATATTATATCCCCGCCATAAACATGAAAAGCTGCTGGCAAACTGTTAAACGGTAAACAGCTGTTAGCTGAAAACTCAGCTGTTGCACGAAAACGCATTTAATAAGTAAATTTCTGTATTTGATAGGTAGATAAGTAGAGAAAAAGAGATTTGCAGCATAAACCATAACTTATTTTATGTGATGGTGTTGTGATGTAAGGGAAGAGTTTTGCTTCGTTTTAATATTATTTATAATTTAAATAATAATAAAAGTGATAAAACACGAAAATCCAGTGCAAAAGAAGTGTTTGAATATTATATAATTTGAAAAATATATTAGCTAAAGTAAATACGAAAAAATTCTTACAAAGTTTCCATTCAGCCTCAAAAGGAAAAATCGATTTTCATCACAGAAAACCAAAATTGCATATTTTCCATTAGTGCTAACAACCTTAACGCGTGCTTATGCTTATGTGTGTTTAATAGCAAAATTGTTGTTCATGTTTTCCCAACAAAGAGCAGAAAAGAAAAATTTCTTAAAACCTCCTGTAAAATTTCAATTACAACAACAAATTTCGTACCAGACCGGCACAATAAACCCTAAAACAAACTCTAGCCAGGAAAAGACCAAACTTTGATGAGTCCAATTCTAATGGGCTGGAAGCAATTGTGGATTTGAATGCCAAAATGTCGTATACTGAGCTGGAATCAGGGTATCAGGATTTACGACAACAATCGTCACAACAGGCGGCCGCTAATTCTAGTCAACAAACGCATCATGTTCTACTGGCAGGTGGCTCGGATCGCCAACAACCATGTCCTGGATTTTTTGTAGGCCACGATGGCAATGTATGTGTGTTTGTTTCGTCTAATTGTTTGTTAATAACGTTAAGCGATATAAATGAAAAGCAATGCAGTACCCTCATGCTAAGAGGATTATAGAAAAATCAATAATTCGTTAGTGTGTGACCTTGTTCAAATGACTGTTTTCGTACACGAAGTTCCTTGTATGTATTCGCTGAAAACATATGCTCGATTTCTTGATTATATATGTTTGCAGATATGTACAAAATATTGTACATACTTATAATCCATTAACAATTTCAAGTTGAACCTTAGATACCCAACACCTACAGATGATATCTAAAAATCGCTTTTTGTTTTTATTTATTGCGGTTGGCTAATTGGCAATGTGTGGTATAGATTGATAGAGTTTTTTTAAAAATATAATTTAAAATTCCCCTGAGATTTTTAAGTTAGATGGACGGATTTTTTCCATATCTGAACATAATCGATTAAGATTGATTAAAAGTAAAAATGTTTCCAAATTTCAAATAAGAATATTTATGAATGTTCGATGGGATCTCACGGTGTGACAAATGTATTGGAGAAGCTAATATATGCACTTTCTGTCGGAGTATACACAAAATAAAAAAGAGATTTCAATGTCAAAGTCAATTATATGTTTGTTCATATTGAATATCTTGGCTTGTTTTAAATTTTGCGCTTATGGTTTCTTCAACACTAGATTTACGGCACCCATCAATTTGACGGGTTTGTGAAGTGAACATCTAAGTTTTCAAATTAAAAAGAAAAATTGTTTTTAGCCACTACCCATAAACTACAACAATGAAAATTGGTATGTTTTATTTTATAATAAAAGGTTTCGTTACATAATACAATTTTACCTTTAACTTTTAAAGGTAAAATCAGCCGATCAAGATTATTTTTGGAACAAATATGCAGGTGAATTCGTTGAACGTTTATGTTGCAGGCTATCCGAAATATCTTCTTTGGATCGAAAGTTATAGAAGAAAATATGAAAAAATTATCGCTTTTCTTCGAGGTTGTTTCAGTTTCTCATTTATGATCGGCCTATATTTGGGCAGATCGCAACCATTTGTTTAACATTGGATTCTTAATCGACCAAGGATTGTTTACGCCAAATTTCGACGTGCTACCTTCATGGTAGCGACTGTGGCACGTCGACAACGATAAGAGATCAAAATCATTCCTTATAGTAGAAATATGTTTATGCCATTGACATCTCAACAACTAGACTAGATAGGACTAAGAAAAAAGTGATTACAGGCATGTCTTGTAACATATATGAAAGACACAAAAAAATTTCGGAACATTACATGTTTTATAACCTTTTTTTTTAAGATCGAAAAGTAAGAAGTATCAGAATGACGTACTTGGTAGATCTAGTGTCTCTATTTTAATCTATTGATGGTGTCTTCCTGTACGAAGCGTTTTCTATATTATTCTTCAACTCATACGAAATGTGCGAATGTGATGCCTTTTGACATCGCGTTTTTGATCTGAAAACTAGATTGTCAGTTTAATGGGAAATTGTTGGTCTAACAGGGTCTAATTAGAGACTCATGTGAATGAATATTTTTAATTTATTCAATTTTATTGCACACAACAAATTTGCGTATATTGTGTTACGGGTGACGTCAAGATTCCCTTTATATATTTATAACATACAAAATCCAGACGGAATGATCAATTAGGGTTTTAAGAACTGAACCGTACTTTGATGCTATTCAGATGGTGACCAGTCGTAGTTGCCAGAGCGTACAATACCCTGCCGTAAAGTACACTCTTGTCTGCGAGGTCAAGATATTGCAATTTGCGGTAGGCAAAGAAATTTCTTAGAAAATAAAATAATTATTTATTTACCCTATTACCAAAGTTATATTAATAAATAAAAGCAGGTTAACGTATTATTCGAAAATTAATATAATTATATTTTAATTGGCTATCGAAACTTTATAAACTTAAATATAAGCTATATAGTTGTTCGCGTAAAAACCTTTCCGACTCTTTTATTGTGTCAGCTCTCCTCATTTGTTGTATCAATCATGCTACTCTTTGAACATGTCATGTTAAACATCTTACCCGCAAAATTTAACAGACCTGCATATGTAATCTTGCCGGGTAAATGTTAATAACATTCATAAAAGACGCAATATTTATTTTGTAAGCAATGTGTTTGCATGCGTTACATTATGATTGCCTTAGGGGGTGCATAGGCTTACATGGTATGTTATGATTTTCTTTTACATTTTTTGAATGAAATAAATTTTATATGAAAAGTTATTGTTTTATCATAAAGCAAGTATTGGGTATCAAAAGATTCGACCCAAATCAAATAAATTTTCTTTCATATTAATATGGTTACTCTCTTGACATATAAATTGTAGTTCTTTTAACATCGTTCTAATCAAAATATAATCAGAAAGAACTACAGTATTGACATCTCTATGTTATTAATAAAATTAATTCGATTTCATAAAGTCCGCTTAGTTTATTACTTGTGCATTTTTTTTTTAAAGAAAAACTTTAAATTTATGGTTAACTTCCATTCGAATGGTCGTTCTCTTTTTTTTTGTAATGCTATAAATTAAATAGCAATGGGCAACAGTCATCATAAGGTTGTATCTTCTCCTACTGGTGGACATCATAGCAAAAATAATAGTCAGAAATACTCAAATACTGATTTACAAAGTAATCCATCGTCAATTTGGCGTGTTTGCGGATATCAGCAAAAACAACCACGATTTTGTGCTCCTACAAAATATGGTGCTGCTTATGGCGCTAACTTATCACTACCATGGCTTGTTAACTCATCTGCAAATGTAGTAGGTAACTCTGGTGTGTAATCAGTAAAAGAATAACACACCACGAAGTATGCTTTTTTTTTTAATTTCTTTATCTTTTAAAGAGGAAACCGAAGTTGACACAACATTATATACATTTTCCTATGGAGTTGGTCTTTTCTTTAGTTTCCTTATGTATGGATATCAATCGTTGAATCGTAAGGTTGTCGATTCCGATAACGTTAACAGCTAAATTAATAACTTTTATTTAGTATGATTCCTACTATACTACGCTATTTCGAAAATAGCTGCGACACAATTTGACGGGAATTTCTTGTAAAAAATCTTGAGGAGTTAACACCGGTTAAGAGCGCGTATTTCCGCGAGGAACGTGCGGCGGTCCAAGTGACGTTTCGAACCAAACGAAATTTGTGTCGCGTCAACAAAGTCTCTATTTGTGAATCGACACCAATTCGGCGACTTTCTGGGCGTGGTGTTCATTACAAGACATCAAAGAACGACCGCCACGTTCATAAGCTTTAATTCATTCTTTCTCTGCTTTGAATAACTTATATGAATATATGTATACATGGAGATTCTGCAGGGCCAAAGTACATAAGCAGTGCAGCATAATAAATGACACATTAAATCGAGACCTCATAAAAAGAACACTAACAGTGAAGGTTAGGCTAGTAGGGTGAACTTTAATGCTATCAAAATGCAGTGCTGTCTTTTGACGCATACAGACAGCGACGAACAACTCCTCTCTTTTGGTAGCGTCAGTGCAGACGAATCGCAACCTTTGATTTTGTGGGCATGAGAATACAAAATGATGTTACTTGGACAGAACTTATACTCTGAGTATCGAAAGATGAACTACCATTGACTCCACCTATATCCGGCCAAAATCAGCAGGGGTCTCTCCCGCCGCGCCTGAAGTTTTCACATTTAAGTCAAACGTACACAAACACTATTATCGCCTTCCATTCTTCTGCGACCCTTCCTGACTACCATCGTGCATGTGCCTACAGGGCACATTCCCTGAGTAGCTGGTCATTACCAAAAAAAAAAAAAAAAAAAGGAAGAAGATTCGCTCTCAATTCCATTGCCAAAAAGTTTTTCAGCATTTCTGAAGCCGAAATTCAATTCTAGATTTTTTTATATTTGCAACCAAAAAATACATATTTTTAGATAAATACTGACTAGTTGTCACGAAAGTGAGTACAGGTGTTACCAACCAAACAAAAAATACTGCCCGCTTAGGTATGCGCGCGCGATTTAAATGGAAAATCCTGAATATGTATTGAGTATGTATGATTTTGAGTTTAGTACTTCGATAGTAAGATCATTTTTTTATTAAACATCCTTTTGAACATTGAAATCTTCAACACAGTCAGAATTTTTTTAAAACATGTTATAAACAAAACATGACTTTATGTTATTTAGTTAGAACTTGGTATGAAAAAGTTTTTATACTCTGTTAAAAATGGGGATGAAAAAGCAAAAGCTTGCTTAGGTACTGTAGCTAATATACAAGCAATACCAAATCAGGGCAACCAGGCTGGAGGATAAACCAAGCCTTGCAAAAAAATGATGGTATGCTGATTTCAACCTTCAAACGACACGTATTAAAATTTCATGACACTTCGATCTTTGGCTTACAAGTTACAATTGTTTTACCGACAAAAGTTTTTTGGCGCTTTGGCCGAATTAGCTCGGGCATAGCGGTTAGCATTATCGGTGCCCATTCTACATTGTTTAGAATTAGCATACTACTCATAAATCTCTTTTTCCGAAATTACAAAAGTAGTGTCACTGAAGCTACGGTAACACGTAAACTAAATTGTCAGAACGTCGTGAAGTTTTCACAGGTAACGATTGAACGTTGGTGTTGTCCAGAAATTGTATGGGCCTGCCAACGGTTAGACCATATATGTGCCAGATCGGGGACTTATCGAATGATGTGTTACCTGTCAACTTTCACATCGATATCTGCTATTGCTTACAAGTAAACTGAATTGTGAACTTACATTTTTTTTTATGGACGTAGATACGCACTAGACATCTTACCGCATATATAAAAACACAAAAATACGTCTGTGTGTCTGCCGGATAATTATAATCGCAATTAGTCTTAACTGTTTTCCTAAGAGAACAACGTTTGCGTTAAACATATTTGTAGTGCTGTTGTCGAGTTAAATTAAAAAATGAGCTGAATCGGATAGAAAATTCGACTACGATTACCATGTACAACTAAGTAAATAAGGTAGTATATATGCGTATAGTTCCTAGCTTATACGGAAGAGTTCAGAGTGTCAATTTGTATGAAAAAAGAAGTTGAAAGGGTGTAGCAAATATTATGTGTATCAAGGGAAAACATGCTCGTCTCACTTTACAACCGATGCAAATACTATAAACATATACGTATGAATATATATATTGTTTACGATTAACATCAAAATTGATATTGTTTACGGTTAACAGCAAACAATATGCGCTGCAAAGTCTCCGATGCTGATAATTATGGGCGTTAAATCGATATGACAAAAATATTACAAACTCATTATCCTTTGGTGAGTGGATATGAAAACTGTATGCGACTTAAGTCGCCTTCGCAACACGAAGAATATATTCCAAGATATATTTATTTTAAGCAGATTTTAGATTCAATTATCGCCCTTACAGAAGCATAAGCGAATCGGCGTAAATCTTGGAAATGCATAAAAGACAAAAGAAAAATATATCTTAAGATTATATTATACTTTTCGTTAAGTTGTATATGGAAACACAAATTTAATGCATTTTAGAAGAACGATATAAAAATGTATACAAATAAAATATTTATTCATAACCTTATGGCATAACGAGATGATGGTACGTATGGTGTATAATAACAATACTTAAAATTTTGTCGTTCAAAATGAGATGGGAAATAATGCATAAAGAGAAAATTTCAGTGTTTGCCAGTTGTTTCGCGAGGGCGGTCATTGGAATTCAATAAGACGGACATGCACATCTTATTATTTAAAAATTAAACACTATTAATATGGAGTGGACTTGGTTAAAAGATTGGTGGCGCTTAAAACGTTATCGTTTGCAGCATCGTACTCGTAAAAATCGTCATTCAACGCCACCAAACGTTATTAGTTCCACCCATCAGTATGATAATAGTTCAAACAACGTCAGTGGCTTTGAAGAAAATGATAATGAAAAGTTCATAAACGGTGGTAATAGTGATAAGCACGTTGTGATGAAACAAAAACGTCACAAACGGCGAGGTCGTAAAAAACATATAACAATCGCTTATGACGGGAGCAAAGATAATAATGCATTGTATTGCGACGAAGGTGTGCTTAACGATACCGATATAGACATAACTTTCGAATCAGACATTGAAGAAGTCAATGACTTTTGTTATTGTGATGATTGTTTAAATGTGCGTTTTAATATTTGCATATATTTGATTAGCTGAAATATTTGTAGTTTTCTTATACATTTCATAACGAATTCTTTTTTACGTCTTTAAGCAGACAGACATGTTTACCGCCACCTAAATTTATTATTTTTATAAACATCAACCAAGAATGGCGGCATACTTATTATTATTAATTATAAAGGAGAGCAGGCAAACATTTTTTTAAGGACGCTACTATTTTTGTCAGAAATGCAAAAAATCAACCACGCCCACACAAACTTATAAGTTAGTATCAAATTTTCATTTTTTTGACATTTTATGTTTACTACGCATAAGATAAAGAGGCAGAATATTGAAAATTCTACACATGAAGATGCATTCATTGCCTTTAATTAAAAAAAATTGAATATGCACGACGCTCATCATTATATCATCAAAATATCAAAATTTAGTTGATTTAGTTTTTCATGTTTTTTTACCCACTACTCTTAAGTTAAAGTGGAAAAGGCATTCCTTTTTTATCCCAAAAATGGATATAGACGACCACGCCCACCATAAATAAATATACATTGTATGTAAATATACTCACGCAAAACTTTTAACACGTTCGCGGACGCAAAAAATTTCAGGGAGCTGCAAAAATAGACAAGCAATTATTTTTGAAACTAGTTGTAATATCAAAAATCTGATTACACATACATTATAAGAGTAGTCAGAACATCGTAGTTTAACTGTTATATGAAATGAATGCTATAGCATCCACGACAATATAGATCATATTTTTCAACTAGGATGACTTAAAGAAATTTGTAAGTACACGGAGAAAAATAAAAAAAATTAAAAAGTACTTAATGAATCAATTGGTCATTACTTTGAAATGTATATTAATTACAAAAACTTAAGGTTACATGAGATTAAATGAACAAAAATTGGCTTTAAAATTTGAATGCTGTAGCATTCACGTCATTTTGCATCACTATGAAAATGAATGCTATGGCATTCGCGTCCGCGAGCGTGTTAAAGCCCATTATACCGATTTGGCGATAATAATGTCTTACAATATCAACTTTACCCTATCGCAATGTGATACGGTAGGATGAAGTAAGGACCTTATCACGGTATTGGTATGATGAAATGAATGGTGGTCGGTATACAAAATCGGTTCCACTTTCTTACTTGTTAATTATACGTTTGAAAACCAGTGACATTTTACTTCATGGCACATTAATATCTTCCGTTCGTTTGTAACACCGGGAAGTATCAAATGGCAGGTCGATAAAGTCTACTACATATACAAATTCTTAATATTCAATTCACGTAAACATGTCAGTCAGTCTGTCTATATTTGCCTTTTAATTTAAAGTAAAAAATTATATATAAAAAACCAGTGGAAACACTATAATGGACCGTAGTTCACAATGAAATGTTCTGCGCCTTCCTAGATTTATTCATATAGCGACTTTTCAAAGTAGGGCGTGATATGGTAAGTCGTTGGAAAAGCGCTCTAATCCTAACCATTGTCAGTGTCATTCGTTCGTAGGCCAAAACATGTCGATGTACCAAATTTGTTGAAAATAACTCAAAAATTACGATCCATACATCCAAACAAATTTAATATACCCTTGTACCACAAGAGGTGCCATAAGAAAATTTCCATGTTACATCCTTTCGAGAGAACGCGAATTTTTTTATATCGATTTTAATTGAATTACGGTAATTATTTCGCATGTTTCACAAGTGAATATGTTACTTATATGATGTGCATGCAAGATGGAACGCCTACCTATATATTTGTACAAAGTAAATACTATGATAAATGTACAACAACATGGCTGCGGCGGGCTGACAGTTTGCCACGATTTGGCCAATTTTCACTTTTGCACATCTTATGCACATGTTAATATGAAACAATGTAACGTGAAATATAAAAATTTTGTTTGGTTATTCACAGGTTGATGAGCTGATTTTTAAATTTAATTTCAGATGAAATTTCTTTTGCTTATTATAAACACATTGGAAAAGTGCTCAAAGATATATTAAGGGCCATTTAATAGAATGCCACAATACGGTGTGGAAATAATATATTAGTAAGAACTCCTTTACATATTGCGGGTGGTGAGTAACCAATATTCGGCTTAAGTCGCAATTTGTTTTTAATTTAGAATGTGCTTCAATGTCTTTCTATTCAATGATTTTCTAAAAAAAGCATTTTGATTTCCGGTAAAGTAACGCTTAATTAGTTTTCTATTTAAAAAAGAACAGTTATTGTATAGTGTAACAAATATTTAGACTCTTAAGGATCGAAATTCCTTAACACATTTTTTTCAATGAATTCTCTCTCGTACTCGTATGCATGTTAGCTAACATTATATCTCTTATTACACTTTATATATATATATATATATATATATATATATATTTTTTTTTTTTTTTTGCAATGTCCAATGTATACGTGTAAATAGATATGTGTATGTGTAAATAGATTTACAGAGTATAGAGTTAAAGGCTGCCGGATAACTTAGATCATATATGCTCGCCTATGTTGAAAACTTTACCGCACTTGAGATTTGTATCCGCGACCATTCAATTGTTAGTCGCGGGTTTTTCCCTACTCGGCAACTCATGCGGATAGAATATAAATGTGGCGTTGCCTCGCCAAAGTTCAAAAACAAAATTTTTACCTACAAAATCGAATATCGTCCTTATAAAATCATAGCGACATCGCTGTAGAATTTCCGAACTATAAACTCACCCAAGCGGTTTCCCTAAGCTTCTTGAGAGCCAAATTAATTCGTTCAAATTTGGATGAGCAAGGACCCCGGTTATACAGTGTATGCATCCAAGTTTCGTAGCCTATTTCTTTCAATTTTTACCTAATCATTAAAACCATATGTTATCTGGCCTTCGTCGCACTAAAGCATATCGACTTTTCCATTGAGTAACTCTGGACGTTTTAATCTTGCTAGCTGTTGACAAGAACGAGTGCAATCAACTCTGCTCGGTCACGTTCGAAGTAGTTTACAACAGTAAAAAAACAACACAAAACAACTAAGAAAATTATAGTTTGCTTCAATTGGATTTTTTTTTACCCCGTCTCACCGTTATTTTAAAGAAATCTAAAAAAAAAAAGAAATAAATTAAATTTCTATATTCTATAAGGTTGAATGGGTGTGGCTGTTTTTTTTTATTTATGTAGAATAGAAGTGGAAATTTTGTGCGGTGTGTCTGAACAAGTTATCTTCATTTTTGTAACCATGACTACATTTATCATAGCAATTAAGGGATAGACGCCTGATTTTTGATATTCTTGAAGAATAATTTTATTGAAATTTTCATCGTCTATCTGTTTGCCGTAGTTGATGAGCAACGAGCAAAGGACACTGAAAACAAAGGTGTTCCCTGTTTTGGTTATCTAGACAGACGTGTTCTTTGATTTGCTTGCGCCATTTCCAAACTTTTGCAAATTTGTAGGAGAATGACTACTACAGATACTGCACTGTTTGGTAGACGGCCCAAAATCGACCAGACGGTCATGCTCAGACGCCTTTCAAATATGAAACTGGTCAAGCATGTACGTGCTTTATGGAGCTTTTGAAAGTTCCTTCTACGCGGATAAACTATAATATTAGGTAGGCGTGGTGAATTTTTCCCATCTTTGTATAGGTGGTACAGCATCACTCATAGAACATACGTTCAAATTTTTGTAGATTTATCTGCTGTAGTTGATGAGTAATGCGTACAGGAGAATGTTTACCACAGACATTACACAGGGGAATAAACGGGAAAGGTTAAATCGACTCATCATTTGATGCTGATCAAGAGTCTATAATAAATATAGATATATATATATTTATGGGGTCTGATAAAGTGAATATATCCCTCATCGTTCGGTGATGAGTGTAAAAGAAGGAAGAGTATCATAATTTGCTCACATTTGCTAATAATGCAATGATATGAACATAACGGAACCGTACAACTCCTAACACATCTGCGCCGTTAAATTGATTAATGCAATATTTATTAGAGCTAAACTAGCCCTCCTGTATTTAACGATAATTGGAGACTCTGGCTAGGAGAGATTATCCGCAAGACGAATATTTTTACTTACTTTTTTCAAGCTAATTTCCCGCCTTAGCAGTGAAACAAAAAAGTATCGGAAACTCTATATTTCGTTATATTCTTTTCATTTTGCTTAAAAGAAGAAAAAATTGATTGAAATTCTATTTACAAAATTTATCATAAACAAAATTAATTTCTATTATTACAAAATTAAATGTTAATTAGTATAAGCTGAAGCAAATTTCCTACAATCTTTCTGTTTACTCCTAGGGTGATACGGATTTCGGCGAGAGTAATGACGGAATGGACTCCGACACCAGTACTTCTTCAAATCCAGGCAAACAAGTGGTTGTGGGAGTTTGCGCTATGTCCAAGAAAACTCAATCAAAGCCGATGAAGGAAATCATAACACGTTTAGAAGAATTTGAATTCATTAAAATGGTTATATTTTCGGAGGAAGTGATATTAAAAGTAAGATATGAATGATTGGTCTCCCATGTAAAAGGCAAAAAAAAAGTTCTTATGATATAACAAAATTTTAGGAATCTGTTGACAATTGGCCCATTTGTGACTGTCTAATATCATTTCATTCCAAAGGTTTCCCATTGGAGAAGGCTATTCAATATGCTCAACTGCGTAAGCCGTATGTTTTGAATAACTTACATATGCAATACGATATACAAGATCGACGACGAGTTTACGCTATTTTAGAGAAAGAGGGCATTGAAATACCCCGTTATGCAGTATTGGATCGAGATTCACCGGATCCTAAGAGTTAGTTATATATTATAACATTTTTTTATTTATTTGTTTACTTTTTTATTACATTTACAGAACATGAATTAATAGAATCAGAAGACCATGTCGAAGTAAATGGCGTAATATTTAATAAACCGTTTGTCGAGAAACCGGTCTCGGCCGAAGACCATAACATTTATATATATTATCCCACATCTGCTGGTGGTGGAAGTCAAAGGCTATTCAGAAAGGTTTTGAAATTTTCAATGGAATAAACGGTTAAAATTACTACTCAACACTTAATTATAGATTGGCAGTCGTAGTAGTGTTTATTCACCCGAATCACGTGTTCGCAAAACCGGTTCATTTATTTATGAAGATTTTATGCCTACAGACGGTAAGTAATCCAGTTCAGTTTTTTTTTTTCAAATTTACTTCCTGCTCTCTTTTATTTTTAATTTACTTATTGCAATTTTTTATTATTTTTTTATGAAAAATTTATAATTGAAAAGCTTTTGTTTTTGAAATACACGCTTTGGTTTAATATTAACGGTTTAAAGACTTTCTTTAATTCATATGTTTAAGATTATAATTTTTGAGTTTTTCATTGTTATTGTCGTTTGTATTTATATGCATGCACATTTTATATGGACTTGTGGCTCGAACAATTTTATTTAATTATTTCGTTTTAGTTTTTTTTGTTTACATGGAGTTATTCTAGCATTATATATTTCATGAACACTCGCCCTTAGTTTTCTAATAAGCTTACGGCCAGTATCGGCTTTAGACAGAACTTTGTTGGTTGTGTATGCTTAGATTGTTCTTCGACTTAATGAATATCATCATGTTAAGCTTCTTCTTTTTTTTTTTTTTTGTTTTTAATCGTCATTTGTAATGCCGTTCAATTTAATTTCGCAGCATTAGATAAATAACGTAACTTTTATTATAATTTAGACCGATTATGTGCGGAATAACGAATGCTACGAGCCGTTCTGATATTTTTGTTAATCCTCTTATCCGCAGGGTTACACATTGACTTTTGTTGTTTCGCTGCTGCACAGGGTGCCGTTGCTTTTTGTTATTTTTGTTACTTTCTCAACATTTTGGAAAAATTTCGTTTTCAACGAAAGTAGACAGTTCTCATGGAAACTTATTTTATCAGCATTTTATCCACATAATTTTGTTCATTCCAAACAAGGTAATTTTCAGAAGCCAAAATTTTAGTTGTATCTTGACCTTCCCTCGGCGTACGGGATGTCTTTGGATCCAGTAGACATCGTTAGTTTCCTCGCGATGACCATGTAGGGTGTTTTCTAGTTAATTTTCTGTTTTAGTGACGAACCCTTACTCGGATCGGTGAATCGTGGAGCGACATTATGTCTCCTTCAACCTGAAGAGATTGCCTCTAATCATCCTTAGCTTTCAATTTAGCACTTACGGTTTCTAAATCGTTCCATTTGCCTGCACCCTCGGGCCTTATTTCTCGCGGCCTTTCATTTATATCATGTACTCCAGCTACGAAGCCAAATAGCTGCTGGCTGGTTAAGTGAGACCAAAACATGCCTTCCGCTTGACACTTGGTGATGGTTGCGAATGAACTGTTATGTCCATCCCGTGCATGTTCCAAGATCCAGCTTACACAATACGATTTCTGCACGGCGCCAAACACGATGTCGTTGTGCGACCTTTCTTGGCTATTCATCTCATGTTGGGACCCTTCGCTCTTTCAATGTCAGTTATTATAACTTTCATATTACCATTCCTCCTTCCCCAAATATATATTTGAGTCCACCACACCATAGAGGGACGAACATATTTTCTTTGGCTCTCGCTTCCTCCGATGATCTTTTTCTTTTCAAGGTGTTCCCGCAATTATGAACCTATTAAGGTAAGCTACAAGGTCTGGTCATTGTTCTGCCTATTACTGCCGTCTGCCATTTTCTTTACTTCTTCTTTTACAACGCACTATTCGCGCTCATGTCCGCACGTGTGTCTGCACTTGACATTTGTATTACTATGAAATTTCGCCGTCCTGGCAACAGTTTGATAACTTTTTTTTTTGATGAATTCGCGCTAACTCTGTTGTCATTAGTTTCAGCTAAGGGCTTAGTGAAACCGTTGAAACTGAAAAAATTGAAGTCAGACCTCGCTGCGCCACACCGCGCTGACTCTTTTTAGTTTGCGCTTCGTCATCATATGAGTCATTATCAGCCCGCTTTCTCTCTGTAGGCATTTGCGTGCAAAGTGATGTTTGTTTGTTTTCATAAGGTATTTTTCGAACTGCTTCACAAACCACATTTCAGGCATTGCTTTCTTCGGAGACCTCGGCTCATCGTACTTGCGTCTTCAGCTTCTGCAATACTCGGAAAGGCTTTGGTGACATCCACAACGATATTGCACCGTCGTTGTATGTGGAAATTGCAACAGTTTATTTACTTTTATATTCTATTGATTTTTAAGAAAATAATTCGATTTCAATTAGCGTTAAATGTTTTAGTGTCGATGCAATTGGTGTTAAAAACATACGATATGATACTTGCATTGAAAAATTCGTTATTTTAACTCACTTATTGAACTGAACGTTTTCTTTTTTTTTTCGTTCACTTAAAAATTTTATCTCCGAGGAAATGTATCGGTGATTCTTTTAAAATTTCCGATAAGCAGTAATCAAACAGATCCAATTTATTTCGAGGTTTGGTGATCAATCTCAACAATTGTTGGATTAATAAATTTAATTGACTTTCCGGTCTCTCAGAATAAGGAATGAACGAAGCATTTGTCGCATAGCTCCTAAATAGCATTTTATGAATTCTGTTTTTAAATTTATGTGCGAAGAAAAACTGTGAGAACATGCTTGACATGTTTGAAAATGAACGAGCAAGAAATTTATATTCGCCCGGGATCGGAAGAGAGAGAAAGTGTAATAAATTAATTCGGTCACAGTATATGCAAAAGTAGACATAGATCATACAACAACATAGATCAACATAGATCATCAAGAAATAAAATACACATATATAACAATAAACAATTATTTTTGTTAGTGTCATACAGTCGAAAATTAGGATGAAGTTAAACTTTCAGAATCGGAGCTTGTTGCTGGAATCCTATTCGAACCTTTTTACTTTCTTAGGTTGTATTTGAAACAAACATCAGTTCAAAATCTGTTATGGGTTGTAATTTAGTTTTCTTTTTTTTTTTCTTTTTACTTACTATTGCACTAAACTTTTAAATTCCAAACTTGCATTAAAATATCGAACGATCTTGGTAGATGTTTTTTACATTTTTATATCCATCACCGAAGGATGAGTGGTATACTAATTTTGTCAAAACGTTGCAACGCCCACAATGAAGCTTCAGAGACCCCACAAAATATATATATTCTCTTGATCAGCATCAAATTCTGAATCGATTGAAGTATGTCCGCCTGTGTAATGGCTGTTGTAAACATTCTCCTGGTCGCAAAAATCAACAGATTTTTTTGGAAAATGGGCCAAATCGGTTGAAGGACACACCGCTATTTTTCAAAATGTATAAAAAACTGTCTTTTTATTCATTACTCGTCAACTATAGCAGATAAATCTACAAAAATTTGAACGTATATTCTATACATATATATATATATATATATATATATATATATATATATATATATATATGTATACAAAAATACCCATGTACAAATATGTGTATATTTAATGACGTCTACTCAATAAAAGTGTATGAAAATTTCATTTTTTTCAATACCTTTATAACACGCAGAAGCAAGCTTCAGAAACCCCATAAAGTATATAAATTCTTGGCCAGTTTTAAATTGGGAATGCACCTAAACATGTCCGTCCGTGTACTATGTAGTATCTGTCGTAAAGATTTTTACGTTCGCAAAAATGAAAACACGCCTACAGCGCCACACGCTTATACAACAAAAACTGTAAAGACCTTTCATTGCCTTGTCTTTTGCTTGTTACTCATAAAGCACACACCACACGTACATGCACACCGTATAAATTTCCACTTTTGTATTGAAAATAGAGAAAATTAGCCGCGCCCATTCAATAACAAATAAAGTACGAAATTATAGTCTCTTTTCTTTTCTTTAGTCCTTTTTAGGAGAACGGTGATGTATATATACATATATATAAGATTCGGTCACGATCGAATATAATTTTCTTACTTATTAAATGAATATGAGGGATAAGGAATTTCTTGCCCCATGCCCTGTCCCATTCATTTGCAAACATGATTTGTGATTCTCAACTAACTTTCAAATTTCTAAGGCAATTTCTGCGACAGTGGATTTTACAACAAAAGATGGCGGAAAGATAATGAGAGCTAAAGGGGATCAAAGTCTTGCAAATGAAAAAAAAAACATGTTTAGTTTATTGCGTCTCTGATTGGTATTTCTGGATGTTCAAAATGGAAGGGTAAAATAAAAAAATGCAACATAATATAAACAGCCCTAGAAAAGGTATTTATAACTTTTTTTGACAAGACAGTTTACAATCAATCAATATCGATCTAAAATTCGCCACAAACATTGTAATTAGGTCCATGCAAAAACATTTTTATAAAACTATCTCCAGTATCGCCTAAAGTTTTAAGAAAACGCTTCAATTTTTGTGCATTTTCCGTATGTTTCGCGATAATCGTAACGGATTCTAAATACAAAATATATACTGTGTTTTTTTAAATCGACCTTTCATACCAAATAATAATAGTAAGGTGTGTGGAAAGTGCATTGCTGAAGAAATTTTACTTGATTTGTACACTACGAAATACTATGAAATTTTTGATGAAAATCGAGATTCACTGTTTGTCGCTTAGTGCAAGAAATTGAAAGAAAGAGATGCTTTGTATGGTAGAAGGCTGGTTGCTGTTCCGGAAAATTTTCTAAATTATTCATCAATCTCTCTTTAATGCGTAGAAATTATATATAGATCTTTGCGTTATGACACAACTTACAACTCTGTACGTATACCAGAAGGACATAATAGCCAGCAAATGCTGAGCAATCGGCCGAAATTCCACGGTCTTTAAGCCAAATGTAATTATCTTACTTTGGGTCATCATAAAGATTATGAATTTAGAGTAGAAGATTCCAGTAGTCTCAGGTAGGTAGCGAAATGAGGAATGAGGATGTATTTCACAGTTATTGTAGTAATTCGCTTGCGTGCGTCTTATTAAAAGAAAGTTAAGAAAGATTGATAACAATCTATGACTTAAACATAAAAGCGCGGAACGTGTGTTTGTGATGCGTTATGCTTATGTCTTCTACTTAACAGTCTGCATGTCTGTTACAGAAACCTTAATTAATTTCCCTTAAAAAAAATTACACATAAATTAATTCTTCAGCTGAGATATCGCGTTAACGAAAAAAAAGCAGAGAAGAATGAACTAAACATGGCAACATATTTCCGAGAAAAGGTTCGACTTGAGAATATCTTATGTAAAAATTATATTAACCTACTTAATGGCACGCATTTAATTAACGCAACAGTAATAAACTTTCATATATTTTTAACTTAGGTGGTAGATATGCAAGATTCAATCCCAATAAAAATGCTTTAAAAGTAAGGTGAACTCAATGTTTTTGGCTTAATTTTTCTTCTTTTTTTTTCAAGATTATTTTTTTATTCCGTTTTGCATTTTGTTTATTATTGCATGTGTTTTTTTTTTTTGTTAAATGTTTGAAATTATTTTTTAAAGTTTTCATTGTATTGTGTTTACTTATTTCATTACCCATATCGTTTAATTAAAAAAAAAAAAAAGGAAACAAATTTTTAATGAATTATTCTTCATACCTCTTAGCAGCTGAAAGAAACTGAAAACTCAATTGCTTAGTCAATCAATGAATCATAAAACATAAAGAGTTGTTATTAACCTGTGCCCGTGGTGTTATGAAAAAATTGTTGCGTTTATATATTATATGTTTTATAATATATATATATATATATATATATATATATATATATATATATATATATATATATATTATTTTATAATGTATTATTTTATAATATATTATATATATAGTTATATAAAATTACAGAAGAAAACAAACATCAAAGCTTGAGTTCAGAATTTTGTTAATCATAAATATAGAGCAACTGTTCTGTTTCCGTTACAGTACTTTTTTGCAATAACTTAACTTAAAATTGTTCACAAATTGCAATACCTACATGTATATGTAAAACTTTCTATATATCTTTCTCTGTCTGTAAATATATGAAGCATTTGTGATGGCAATATTATAACATTCAGTATTACTTTTAAAACGTAGTGTATTTTCCAGGTACCGATGTCAAAGTGTACACGGTGGGTCCGGACTATGCACACGCTGAGGCCCGTAAAAGTCCCGCATTAGATGGCAAAGTCGAACGTGATAGTGAAGGCAAAGAGATACGCTATCCAGTTATATTAAATCACGATGAGAAACTGATATCACGTAAAGTTTGCTTGGCCTTTAAGCAGACCGTATGTGGCTTCGATTTGTTGAGGTAAGAAGAACAAACAGTTTTTTGTAAATTATTTAACTTTTCACCATTTTTGTCTTATTCCAGGGCTAATGGAAAATCGTATGTCTGTGATGTAAACGGTTTTAGTTTTGTAAAGAATTCCAATAAATATTACGATGATTGTGCGAAAATACTGGGTAATATGATCCTTAGGGAATTAACGCCTACGCTTCATATACCATGGTCGGTACCATTTCAATTAGACGATCCACCCATTGTGCCCACAACATTTGGTAAAATGATGGAATTACGTTGTGTGGTGGCAGTAATACGGCATGGCGATCGCACTCCAAAACAAAAAATGAAAGTTGAAGTTAGACATCCAAAGTAAGTTTATCGTAAGTTAAATCGTTAAAGGGATTTAAAATTGTTTTTCAATAAATGTTTAGATTCTTTGAAATTTTTGAAAAATATGATGGCTTCAAATTTGGCCATATAAAATTAAAACGTCCCAAACAGTTGCAAGAAATCCTAGATATCGCCCGCTTTCTCTTAGCCGAAATTGAAACGAAAGCCGATGCCGAAATTGAAGAGAAGAAAAGCAAATTGGAGCAATTAAAAAGCGTTTTGGAAATGTATGATATTTGGCTTCTTGAAGAAATATCTTTAATTCTTTGAATGATCACTATAGGTACGGCCATTTTTCTGGAATTAATCGTAAAGTACAAATGAAATATCAACCAAAGGGTAGACCACGCGGCTCTAGCTCTGATGATGGTATGTTTTCACAGGCCATCCATTAAATAGATCGATCGTCCGACTAATGAATATTATCTTTATTTGTTTCGTTTTATCAGACGCACCCACGGAACCGTCATTGGTATTGATTTTAAAATGGGGCGGTGAGCTTACACCAGCTGGTCGCATACAAGCTGAAGAACTAGGTCGTATATTTCGTTGTATGTATCCCGGTGGTCAAGGGCGTTACGATTATTCTGGTACTCAAGGCTTAGGTTTATTAAGGTAAAGTGGATGATTTCAAGCTTGTAACGTGCTGTGCTTCAATCTCGTCTGTTTTCTTCAATAAAGGCTACATTCAACGTTTCGCCATGATCTCAAAATCTATGCTTCGGACGAGGGCCGGGTACAAATGACAGCTGCCGCTTTTGCTAAAGGCCTTCTAGCTTTGGAAGGCGAATTAACACCAATTTTGGTACAAATGGTCAAAAGTGCAAACACCAATGGCTTATTAGATAATGATTGTGATTCCAGTAAATATCAAAATATGTAAGTCATACTCTAAAACTTGGCATATAGAACACATTTATCATGCTTTTACATTTAAAAGGGCCAAAAATCGTTTACATGAATTAATGCGTCTAGATCGTGAATTTACTTCAGATGATCGCATAGCAATTAATCCCAATAATAGTATATCGATTAATCAAGCTCTCGATTTTGTTAAAAATCCTGTCGAATGTTGCCAACACGTTCATAAATTAATTAAAGAATTATTAGTCATAATCAGTGTTAAAAAAGATGATCCAAAAACCAAAGACGCAATTCTGTACCACGGTGAGACTTGGGATTTAATGCGTTGTCGTTGGGAAAAAATTGAAAAAGACTTCAGTACAAAGTCTAAATTGTATGATATATCAAAAATTCCCGATATTTATGATTGCATTAAATACGATTTGCAACATAATCAACATACGTTACAATATGATCAGGCCGAAGAATTGTATATATACGCGAAATATTTGGCTGATATTGTGATACCGCAAGAGTATGGCTTAACAACTCAAGAAAAGCTAACAATTGGCCAAGGTATTTGTACGCCATTGCTAAAAAAAATCAAATCTGATTTGCAACGTAACATAGAAGAAGTCGACGATGAATCAGTGAATCGTTTAAATCCACAATATAGTCATGGTGTGGCAAGTCCGGGACGACATGTGCGCACTCGTCTATATTTTACTAGCGAAAGTCATGTTCATTCTTTATTGACTGTCTTACGCTACGGTGGATTGCTAAATGTAGCTACAGATGAGCAATGGCGTCGCGCTATGGATTACATTTCGATGGTTTCTGAATTAAATTACATGTCACAAATTGTTATAATGTTATACGAAGATCCAACCAAGGATCCTACCTCAGAAGAAAGATTTCACGTGGAATTACATTTTAGCCCCGGTGTAAATTGTTGTGTACAAAAAAATTTACCACCAGGCCCTGGCTTTAGACCACATTCACGCAACGATTCAAATGCCTTGAAAGCAGTGGTAAGCATGCAGTATTGAATTGTTTAAAAAAATTTGAAATTGAATTGTTGACAAGCCATATGACAACATTTATTTTATAACGTTTTACATTACAGTGTAGTGACGATCTGACCGGCAATCCTGAACGCATAGATGAGGAAAACGATACTGACGAAAGTCCTGTAAAGAATCAAAAGGTTAACATAACTTTTTTTAAAATCTCATATTAATCCCAGAAGAATGTGTACATCATAACTATGTCACAACGTTTGCACTGTTCAGAAACAAGGATCAGATATCTTCCAATATATTTATTTATTCTTAAGCAATAAGATTGGTTAGTCATGTCCGTTTATCTTTACTGCTTTGTGGCATTTTAAAAGTTACAAGAATTAAAAAGCAACTACCACTACTTTTCACATTCTACTCTCCAAGTTCTTTTATTTGATACCCATGTCGCTGATATAGTTAAGAAAAAATTAATCGCAGCCTGCACCACATTCATTTTAGAATTGACCCATTTTTAGGCAGATAGTATATCTTCATTTGAGGAATGTATAAAATAATTTTAAACATTCTGTCTTGTTTACCTTATGACAAATAAGTATAAAACCGCAAGAAAGTGAAAAAAATAAAATATAGTTACTTGCAACTTTGTATGGGCAAGGCCGATTTTTTCCATTTTTGCACGTAAACAGTAGAGTGCTTTGTAAAGCAAATGTGCAAGACTTCAGCCTTTTAACTTTTATAATTTCTGAGCAAAACGAGCAAAAATCTACAAATTTTTGTTAAGAAAAACGGACTTGCCCTCAGTTTATACGCCACTGCGGGCTTCTGCTCTGACAAATTTGGCCCATTTTCAATACGAATCTGCGTACGAAATCTTCCAATGTTTCTACCAAATTTGAAGTCAACAAACACAACACAAACACACAGACGGGCAGACATGGTTTACTCAATTCAGAATTTTACTTTATAAGGCCTCTGAAGCTTCCTTTTTAGTATGACATACGTGAATGAAAAATCGGTAGCTGACCAACACGTGCTAGTAAATGTGTAAGCGTGAATTGAAGCAATTTCGAAAACGCTCGAAATCTTCAGTATATTTTTATCAAAAAATTTCGATCTCTATCGATTATTTGTTTGAATTGTGGCTCCAGTGTTTATTAAAACTATCTGAAAGTTCCGAATGACATCGGTTTCGTTCGAAATATTGAATATTTTTATTACATTATTTTTCTTGAACTTTCTGATATTTTCAATATAAAAGGTCTCTAATATGTTGGATAAAGCTCACCTCAAATCAAAACCCATTTCTATCGGCGCTCATCACACTGTTAGCGGCCATGAAGCTTTAGATTTGGCTAAACGTTTGAATGAAGAATTGGCTTCGCAACAGCAAACCAAACAAACTGGTTCTCTGGAAACGGCCCGCCCCATAAGCCCTAACGCTGAACCGCGCTCTCGTAGTTACGAACAACAACACGCTCAAAAGTCAAAAGGTAATATTCTTATTCCAATCGATTTTTTTGGCTTTATTTTACTCTCTTTTCTTTCTTCTAACAAAATTCTTTGTCTGTCGCTCTCTCGTTGCTCTGTTTTTTATATACTTTACCTATTTTATTATTTTGAGTTTTTTTTTCCTTTTGTTTTATTTTTGTTTCTTGCATGTTCTTATTGATAAATATTCTTACTTACAAATATATTTCACAAAATATGAAAGTATGTATTCAGTTATGCAAAAGATAAAATTTCTAAAACAATTTTGTGTTTAATCTTTCAATAAATTTAAATGCAAGTGGGCCACAGTTGTAGATTAATCGCCTTCTAATATTACTTTGCGCGGCATACTTTATACTCTAATCTTAATATAGAGGATGATAATAATATTGTCTGGAATAAACAGCAGCATTTACTACATAACGATCAGCTGTTAAATAAATTGCTGTCTTTAAAAGTTATGGTTCTCATGTCCTCCACTGACAGACATGTGCATCTGCCGTTCGTTTCTAACCTATTTCTGACACATTCATTGTGCGAAAATGGAGTTCGAAATCGAACATAAATAATTCTTAGTTTTCAGTTCTTCTTTTAGCTACTTACTAAAACTTATGTCTAGAGATCGACATCAACGCCAAAACAAATAATATTAGGTGTGTGTACTTGTTTTCGCCGTTTTCTTTTTTCCTGTCAATATTCGAGGCGTTGTTGTGAGAAATTGGTTAAATATCTGCTGTTCCAAATTTGTCTGTCGCTGGCTGCTACTTTCTTTCATCTTTCAGGCTTGAGTCGAAAACCCTACTCACCTTTTGAGGGGATCCTCGTGCCGATTCAAATTTTGATTTCTTTGTCAGTCGGTTCATTTTGTGCCACCACTCCAAACAAGCGATGGTCAGAGGGGGCAAGGTCTGGGGGATACGAAGAATTTCACGCTCTATTTCAAACTGTAAACTCAATTAGTCATGATGAATTGGGGGCGTGCGCCGTTCAATATACAGCATAAACGCATTAATTGATGTGTGATTATTTCAGACGATTTTAGCAGGTCATAGTACACTGCCTTGAGCATATCCCATCAAATACAGGGCATGGTCTTGGATGTCGAAATGACGCTTCTTGAAGCGCTGGATACACGCTCTGTCACTCATAGCTGTCTTGGACCATACATATTTGATAGCATTCGATGAGCAGCAGCTGTTGAGCAGAAAAATGAAAGCTCTAGTAAATGAGGAAAATGTAGCTTGCGGACTGATAAATTTAATCTAAAGTAAGCTTAAGACACGAACATAAATTAACTAATACTTTGACGGGGTTATGTTGACAAATGCTCAACCTTATTGTATAATGACTACGTGTGTTTATTTCCACCACGAATTGAAAAACGGCGGAAGCAAAGTTATACACTTGTTATAATAATGCCATGTCCGATTAGAAGTGCTAAAACTTGCGACCAAACTTTTCTCAATTCCTGAGGAACCTTTAAAGACATGTGCAATGTGTTGCTTCGTTTTGCTGAAAAATTTCAAATGGCAATAGGCAGCGGTACTGAGCCAAACAAATACCAACAATTTGTACACATATAACAAATGTAAGCGCCAAATATTGAACGATATTCGGCGTAGTAAGCGATGTACTTCGGCCAATAGAGCCATCTACCGAAAACAGCGTTTAATGTTTTTTTTTAAATGTTGAATATTAAAAATCCGCACTAATGCGAATATAATTTTCTTGACGATCTATCTTAAGTGAACATCGTGGTAATTTTCGAGTTTCTTTGATATTATTCCTAATTTGAACTATAATATGATTGCGAAGACTAAAAAATGTTTAATTAGACTCACTTTTCATATTTTGTGATTTTATTTCGTAAAGAATTACAAAACAAAAAAAAAAATCATATCTTCTAACATTTCAAACTATCTTTTAATTGAATAAATTTAATTAAATATTCTGGTTTTTGTTATTTAAAAAAAAAAAAACAAATTATTATTATCAGAAAAAAAGAACAGTTACTTATGTAAAAAAAATTTTATTTAAAACTTATAGTTTCTGTATGTGTGTACATATATATTTGTACATATATATATTTGTATATATATATATATGTATATATATATATGTATAACACTAAATCAAAACAATACTTTCAATATTTCTGTCGCTGCATTTCTACTAAACAACAAAAACCGAAACAAAACATAAAAATTCACATCACTTTTTATGTTTAATCGAAATTATTGTTCTAATCATGTATTATAACTCGAATGTATAAGCATCTGGCCGGGAAGTTCCGTGTATTTGGCTGAAATTCGGTGCCGCCTCTATTCAAATCATACTCAATACGTTCCCGTCGTCTAGTTAAATTAACGACTGCCATTATTCCAGCAACCTTCTACGTATTAATGAAATGGTTTAACAGAATTCATTAAAGAAAAAATCGATTGCAATTAATGTATTAATGTCAGCAGTTAAATTAACTAATTATAAAAAGTCTTGCAATAATAATATAAAAAAAAAGGGAAAGAATTAGAAAAGTCTAACATTAATTACTACACTTTTTTCTTGCCTAAAATAAAAATGTATCTATCCTTCTTGGGGTCTCTAGCTGCCTTTCACTTGCCAGGCTTGCATGATTTAGCATTCAATTGTTTAATTATTGTTTCGTATTTCCTGCTTGTGCATCTGTAAATAGTTTTGCTTTAGTTTATTCCATATATATTCTATATATATATGTATGTGTATGTATGTAATGTTCAATATGCATTCCTGCCAAGTTACGTATGTGTCATTTTCCGTGCTTTTATAAATTACATACATATCTAATAAAAGGTTTCTTTATATGTATTTCTTTTAAAATACGCCTTAAAATTTTAAATCGAAAAAATAAATTCCCGTAAAATTTTTCCTTGAAATATTCTTGTTTCGCGCTTTCTACGCCTTTATATAAATCGGTCGTATTAACAATTCAGACGGTATCTGCCTTGCTATTGATAAAAAATTCCCAGAAATTTTCAATTCATCACACAGTATAACTAATGTTAATCGTACAGCTTTTCAAATACGCATAACAGATAATTTAACACTTTACAAAATCGATTCATCGACGAATGAGTTACCCCTATCCGAGATAGATTTTACCCTCACTCCGAACGGTAATGACAATCAAGAAATTTGCTCGGCTCAGAAAACCGATTCAGCCACAGAACAATTATTAAAAAAACAAAGTCAGTTATTAACTATGCGGCGTATGGAAAGTAATGATAGTTCGGATTATATACAAAAATTGCGAGAATTTCGTAGAATGTCACCTCTATCGACTAATGAGAGACCGTTAACCTGTAACTGCTCGTTACATTTATGCATCAACAATGAAGAGAACTCCTTGCCTCATAATCATGCAAAAAGTGAAACCGACCTCAGTGAACTGATAATGCCTTTTATGAAAAAGCAAAACAGTTATTCTGAATTTGAGGAGGATTTCCAAGTGTCTGCTTCAGCTCCTGCTGTTCTATTAAGTGGTGATTTTCTTCCACAGCAACATCGTGATAGCAAGTTATTAAAAGTCTCCTCTCTTACCAATTCACCTACCGCTTCCACTTTACAATTATGCAAAGCTTTGGAAGAGACTGCATCGTTGCCCATAATTGTTAAGCCTGCTGACCATGCACTCATAGTTGCTAAGCATAAGACCTCTTTGGCCACTGCTCAATCGGCCCCGATTATAGTGGAGTTAGCAAATCCTTTTAAATTTCCATCCAATATTTGTACCGCAATTCCTCCCATCGCTGAAAATTCTGCCAGCACAACTAATTATCAAAATACTCCAATTCATTATCCTCCCGATATCTATCAGCAACAAGAGCAATCACGAGAACAATTTTATACGAAACATCAATCGCATCATAATATACATTTGCATTATCATTCGGCCACAAATTCAAACTTACATACAAATATCACAATACCGAATGTTGTTGTAACTTTAACTTCTTCTACTTCCGCCAATAATTTAACTAATTTATCATATAATACAAATGAATTTAATACCAAACTCATTACTGACTCTTCTAATGTCACGACCCACGATCTCCGTTCCTTTACCGATCCATTTCATAATTTATCCTCCGCTGCCTCTTATACCAATAATAATAATAACAATAATGTGTCAACCACTCCCCACCTCACGATTACCTCTTATCCCATTACCACAACCACAACCACAACGGCTACCGGTGCCATGCACAACAACAACATAACCACGACCACTACGACAACTATAGACGGTAATGCTACTTCGGTATCGTCCTCATCATCGGTATCGTCGTCTAGACGTCAAAGACACAGTATTGCCGGCCAGATGTCTTATATGAAAATGTTGGGATTCGGTGGTTTCAATAAAAAGATGACCACCAGCGCCAATAGCTTATTTAGCACTGCGGTTATCAGTGGAAGTTCTTCGGCACCCAATTTACGAGATATGATACCAGTCTCATCATCAGGTAAGTAAAGTAAAGAAACAACATAATTTTTTTTCTTTTTTATTATTTATTTATGTCTATGTATGTATAAGTGTTTTTGGATATCATTTTGAAAATGTTCGTGTGTAATTCGTCTAAAATGTGAAAAATTATTTTTCATTTTTTCTACAAATAAATATATATATTTATATGTATATATAAAACACGCAGGCAGGGTATTGTTCAACTTAATTAGTGGAATAGCATAGCGTTATCCGACCATAATTCTTATTAGAATATACAGAACTTGTTTGTTTACTCATAATAAGCAGAGAAAAGCGAGAAGCAAAAATTAATCATATTGCGAGCAAATTACAATATTTACCTTAACAACGTAACTTCAATCTAATGAATGAAACATTAAAATATTGAAATGGTAAAATATAAAAAGTATTACTCCGAAATATTGGATTCTGAAATTTAATATATATTTTTAAAACAGCCAAACAGGTTCGAGGACATTCCACTTTATGCCTCTGAAAAATCTTGCCTTGCGATGCTCTACTTGACCTTATCGTTTTGGCTGGTTAGCTTGCTTATAAGGCCTGCATCTTCATGTAATTTGAAATCGTTTCTTCTAAATCGTCCTTCTGGAAGAATGAGCTCAAAATCAAAGAAAAGAGACCGACCGAGCGAAGATAAATTTGCCAATTTCGGTCAAAGAGGAAATACTGCAAGCGATTACTAAAAAGTTAATT
Source organism: Glossina pallidipes (assembly GCA_000688715.1). Classification (NCBI taxonomy): domain Eukaryota; kingdom Metazoa; phylum Arthropoda; class Insecta; order Diptera; family Glossinidae; genus Glossina; species Glossina pallidipes. The sequence goes on along the minus strand of KK499908.1, from coordinate 472,229 downwards.
GAAAATGGCATGGCCGATGACTTCTGGTGTCATCCGCTTCCGCTTTTTTAGGACTACCATTACTGTCTACGGTCTTACAACAAAGTCTTTTTAGAATAAAATGAACGAAATAAATGCCATGGTCTCATAACTTTTCCCCCCCTCTTTGCGTAAAAGTTTGTTATTGCTACTAGCAACTCATAAATAGATCTTTTGATAATAATTAGTAAGCTTTCCCAACGCTAAGCGGTTGTTCATTCTTCTAATTTAACTTTTGCACTCCAGAGTGACCTCGTGTCTCCTTTGTCAAAAGGAGACACGAAAAACTGGTTTAGAGCAAGACGAATAGGTTGAAAACGTATCGGATATAATTTATATATGTTACAATAGGTATTTTGAAATATTAAAAAACAGAATTCTTATACACCTTTCTTTGGTGGCGGGTGTAAAAACAATTTACTCAATTCTCGTCATACTTTTTATTTTTAATATTGATTTGATATTTGAACACTTTTTTGATTGCTTGGATAGTTTTAGAGGGCTTTGGTGGTGTGCCACCTATACGGCCCTTGGAAACGCTGCACAATGCTCTTTCACTTAAACAACTCGATAACTTCCTGGAGAAAATGACAACGGCACCACTATTTAAAACGCCAACGTGTACACCGCCGAAAAACCCTTCAACACCGCTTTCGATGATTACGACAACTATTGAAGAAGAAACATGTGTGAGTACACCCACTAACCATTTATGCATCTGCAGTGATAATCGCCACGATGAGGATTCTCATTTTGAATTGTGCACTCGTTGTGGTCGTCAAAGAAGATTTGATCCAACACGTCTGGAAAGAAATTTAACTCAATCGTCTGCTCAAAATCCTTCAAACATTAGTAAGTGTTGATGTTTTAAGAAACATTTACCCATGTGTCTGTACGGCGCATGGCACTAAGATCATAAAAATTTTAGTAATTTATTAAAATTCTATGTATTTTTTCCACAAACATGTTTGTTTTCATAATTTTAAATTTATTTAATACATCATTGGGAATTTTTTCTTTTTTTATATAAATATGGATTAAGGAAATTCGAAAATATCGTTTCTATTATATCTTTTATATTTTATGAATTAATAACAATAACAATAAGAAGATAAGGAAAATTTATTTTTCGCTTTCGATTATTTATTTATTTGAAATGCAATTCTAAATAAAACTGGCTTGTATATCTTTCGGGTGGATATTCATAATCTACTGTGCTCGACGCGACTATTACATGCACAATTAGGAGATCTTAAATAGCACCATCGTTCGGTTACATAGTCCACGCTTTATTAATCATTCGCATTATTTGTAGAAGTTTTAAGAATCCGTTTACAAATAACAACAAAATACCTTGAATACAATAAAACTTACAGAAGTGTGTTAGACAATACTAATGCTCTTGGTAGGTTACTCTACTTTTCTATCACCCAAGAACAAATTCGTCGCCAAAATACAATTTATTGCAAAAATGTTTCGACATTTCTTGCGTCGCTGCCATGCGTAGATCAGGCAGCAGTAATGTTAACAGTAGACACTTCTCCTTCATGTTTTGTAAACTCTTTCATTTTTATTTACTACCAATGCGCCTTTTCGTTTATTTATATTCATTTATTTATCTTGTTTTTTTTTTTTCTATTGATCGTAATTTTTAATATAATAATCATCAAAGGCACCCCTATCTAATATAATGAAAGTTCATTGGGAAATATTATTATCTCAGAGCATCAAGGAGCGCTCATAAGTCTACTTTAAAAGACTAATATATGATTATTTATGAAAGATGACAAGTTTCATTCATTATTCTTCAAAACATTTCTTTTCACATCTCAATCTTCAATTAAACGAGTCACGTTGATCGGTCCGTCTTTCTTTTTCGCCCTTATTAACTACTTACGTTTAAAGTTGTAAATCAGCCAAATAGAGTTTCGCTAGTTTATTCGGATTGAGATTTATAAATCAACTGTCGCCAAATAAATGGTGCACAACTACTCATATGATAATCAAATGTATGGAGAAGAATAAATAAATATGGGTAGAGTAGTTTATGTTACGTAGTTAACATAGCATACCTTTGAGAAGCGGATTCATTTATTGATTCAGGGGAAACGGCAAGGAAACGGGATATCTGAGTATATACAGCTCGGAGAGTGCCGCCGTCGTCTCATCAAATTGAAAAAGGCTTGAACATTACTATTAATTAAAAAACGGTATAGGCATGACAAAATTATTTTCCAGATTATGCATATTTCTTATATGAGATTTATTTGATAATACTCCCAAGCATTGTGTTAGTTGTTAGCCCCCAATGCGCAAAGGCCATCATCTTTTCAGACGTAAATTTATTTCACGCAACGTTGACAATATTAATTTCAGCCCTGATAACAGTTGAATATTTGAGTAGAATGATAGAGTGTGTCATTCCGTTTATCATCAATGCACCCGTCAACGGAGAATTATCCATTGATTTAAAATTGTCTGCAGAAGTCCGTCTATCGGCAATTATTGAAATCGCAAAAATTGAATTCAAGCTTCTTACTCACCCATTTAAACGAAATAATGTGCAACAATAAGTGAAGACTTCAATAATCTCAAGGAAAACGTATTTTCAGTTAGTAACTCGCGATCTATGAAACACACCACATGAAATAATCCATCAATAACGGGATTTCAACCCAGGGCGGGTGCAGTTTTCTTACTTACTTTCGTCTCTTCATTATTGAATCATGGCTTTTGTTACCAAATTAATAAAATAAATTGGAATAATTTGGACACTACTTACTTTAAATATTATAAAGACTTCTTGTTTAAGCTCCATAAACTGTACAATACTATTAAAAAAAAATGTTGTTTTTACTATTTGCTTAGTGCAAATTACATAATTTATTGTTAAATATTAATTTTTATATTTGTTTTGCTAATCAATACGATTTTAAGAATATTATAGTATTTTTTTGAAATTTCAAATAATATTTTAAAAATGTGTAAAATATTTAAATATAAAAAAAAATTACTAAAATAAACGTGAAGTGTGGAGTAAACAATCAAGTATAGCCAGCAGTATTACGGAGCCGTCATCGCCGGCCATATCGGATACTTGTTCACAAGAGACACCAAGTTGTGATATGTCAATTAGTTTAACCAGCACGGAAGGTTACAATATGCCACCAGCTACCACAGAACAACTCGCCAAGTTCTTTCCGCAATTGGATGTTGATTTAAATTCAGTTAGCGTTTACGCGCCTTTAAATACGGACACATTAGGGGAGACGAACACTGCATTAGATGAACTCCATTTTTCAGCAATGGGTGCTGGTTTTGAAGCGAAGAGTGCCTGTTTGACACCAGTCAGTTTTAATATGGATCTTAGCATAGTCGCCAATAAAGGATCTTTGACATTATCAATGGAAGTAAGTTTCAAATTAAACGAACTTAAATATAAGAATATAACGAAAATTTTGTTGTCTTATCTTTATATGAAAGGGTTTTGAAGATGACGACGACGCTACACCCTCTGCTGCTACTCCATCTTTGCCCTGCGATGAACCGCAAATGGCTTTTTGCTATTGTTGCGAAGCTCATGTTAATCAAGGACAGCCACCAGATGATACACAAAAATCGAATGAGTTATTTACTATAATGCGCAGTAAACGTTTAGCAGCGCATGAGCGCAAAACTCCCTGCGCATGCGCGGAACCACCGTTGAGTGCAGGTTTGCTTAACCCTGAACTGCCTTCATTAAATGTAAGAAAAGTTTCAGATCCTATATCGCCACGGATACAAAAACAAATAAGCCTCTTTGAAGATGGTGAATTCGATAAGCCTAAAGATTATTCTGTGCTGCATGGTTCCATAAATATACCAGCTCAACTGAAGCAGGATGCCCGTTTGCGCAAATTTGAAAATCTAACGCAATCGACCTCAAACTCGAATTTTCCTTTCGAAAGCAATACCTTAAAACGGGTTCCTAACAAAGTTGAAGATTTTGTTGATGCCGAGTTAACGCAATCTTGTATAAATCTGAAAAGTTCTGGCGTGGCTGCTTCAAATTCCTCGTCTGCTTGCAGTTCGCCACAACATAAAATGGCAGCTTTTCGACCGGTTACACAGTCATGTTCAACGGTCGCCACTGACCTTACACCCGCAAGTGGTCCAACAAGCCCTCGTCCAGGTGCACTAATAGTTAGAGAAAAATTTATAGAACCGCCCAGACGCCTTGCCCGTAGTTTGCGGGGCAAAACCCAATCTATGGATGCAGAGTTCCTATTTAATGAATTCCTTTTAGTACCGTCACAATCGGTGCAAGCTCCTTCCAGTAACGAAACTAACAGTACGGTGACCTCGCCTTCAATGCGTCCTAATAAAAGATTTATAACCACCAAAGTTATGGGCGATTCGAATGATTACTTAGAGAAAAAGTAATATTCTAAAGCATACCAGCATATACATTGTAAAAGATTAGAGACAGTAGAAAAATAAATATATTTTTGTGTTTAAAAATTAAGAACATCTCTTACTTATATTAATAAACTAATTATGAAAGTGTTTTAAAAAGCGTGATAGTCCTGCAGCCCTCGATGTTAACTATAGTTCGTAATTATCCTCGTAATTATCTTTAAATAACAACAAACCTTCTAAAGTTTCTTCATAATCGTCCTCTTCTAATCCGGCTGCCTTAAAACGGGTTAACTTTGATATTTTTACACGTTTGGCTTCTTTATACAAAGACTCCAGCATGTCGCCTATTTCGTTAGAGGATTGGGCAATGGCTAAACAAGGCACGGATTGTACTTTCTCCTCCAAATGCCGTTTCTTAAATATGTTTATAAAGCCAGACGTTGTTAAACGTCTATCAAGCACTTCAATGGGGAATGGTACGCGTGTGGATAAGGCAGCTTTCACAGAAGTCACATGGGCCAAGCTAGCATGATTTACACACTGCAAATAGAATTGAAACATTTCCGATACTGATTGGCAACGGTAAGCAGGCATATGAATTTGTTCTTTGGCTTGTTGAAGTGGTCTCTTCAATCGCTCTACTGGTATGCCTCGTACAGAAACGCTTTGCACAACATAATTTGTGCCTATATGACAATTTGGAGTCAATTGTGTAAATAACGGTTCTTCAAGCTTATCTAAACAATCGATGAGATCATCGTCAAAATTCATAGGTAAAGGGATTGCTAATCCAGCAGCTGCCAATTTGCGCCCATAGTTGTTCAAGTCTGCACAAAAACCAGCCATTGTGTTAATACTCTGTGCATTCGTTAAGCGATATTTTAGGGTTATAGTATCCAGGTATGAAGCCAAAATCGCGGAAGTTTGATACAAATTTTCAGGTATGTAGTTAAGATAAGGTAATTGACGAATCAATCCCAGTTCACGCCAGACCCGATCATGAATACTAAGTGGAATGAAACTAGAAGCATGTTCTGCTAGCCGATGGAATAAGAAGGCACTGTTAACAACGCGTATGGAATCAGACATGAAAGCATCTACGAAAGAAATGCGTTAACATTTAGAACCCACTAAAGTGAATCTTAATCACCTGCATTTTCGTATAATATTTTACGAGGGCTGTACACTGGTATTACTAGATTGGCTTTTCCGTATTCTTCATTTAAGTGTTCTAAGCATTGACTGGCTAATCCTGCGAAACCGTTAAAAGCATCACATATCGTCTGAAAACCTTGTAGAAAATCACACTCTTCCACATATTGGCGGATGCGATCGCAATAGCCCTCCTCGAAATGATCATTCTGCCATAATTGCACTCCAGACGAATATGTATCGAAAAGTTGCGTTTCCTTGCTATGATTGTATTGTTTTATTACATGAATTGTACGCGGATGATAACGAGCGTACAAGAAATCGACCCAACTATCTACACTTTGTGCTAGATTATAATCTTTTTGGTACACATTGACTTCCTCTTTATCCAAATCCAATTGAAATTCATTTTTGGTAGATTCTGGCTCGACTATCATTTCTACATCCGAAGCTTTCCAAGCTAAGTCTTCCTTTAATTTTTTCACACACTCTTGATGAACAAATCTTTCATCAGGTAGATCACCACTACGTTTTAAACTAGTACCGTATAATTCACCGTCTTGTGATAAGTGCTTTAGAGACCCTTCCAAATCCAACAAGAGCAATCGGGGTGTATAAGTAATTTGCTTCTAGCAATAGAAAATTGAAAATTATACCGACTTCCGTGAGCTGTAATTTGAGCTTACATTATGATTGATTCCTTGTCTGTATAGCACATCATGACAGATCTCGCCCGTTTCGCCTTCGCAATCATAGGAGAATGCAGATTCCTAAATAGTTAATGCGGTAATAGAAAACGTTATCGATATTTTGAACGTTTATGGTTATTATCTCAGAATACCTGTATGTTCCACCAATGCGTTCCTATGTAATTCGAATAATTACCAAATTGTAAAGTTAAAATTTCACGAGCATTAATCATTATTTAAAATATTTAAAATACGTATGTATTATCTTCCTCTTATTAAGTTTCTTTACAGTAACATGTGAGAGTCACACGAGCGTTCACTCTAATTCTCTCATTTAATCATTCAACCATCTGTTTTGCCTTGTCTTTTGCTTCTTTACAAAAGCCAATCAGATGTTTGCAAATGTGAAGTAAACTACAATTTTTTTTATTTTGTGAAAGATATACTCAAGGTAATCTCTTTTCGTATTTCTGCAAATATATTAGAAAAAACAACTTTATAATATTTAACATTTTTAAATTCATTACTGGCAACTTTTTTTAAATTTCGATATGAAGCTGCATTTCTCTTTTAGTTTCATATCATTTGTTTTTGTTTAATTTGCCAGATAAGAAGGAATTCCACACAACTGCTATCACTTGAACAAAAAGTACTTGAAATTGTAGAGGAATAAAACCGAAATTAATTAGCTGCGCAGCCGGCCAAAGTATGTAATTTTTTTTCAAAATTTCTGAATAATCGTACTTCATATGATTTTTTATTGTATCGTAACTTTGGTTCATCACCATACCAACTAGTGGAATTAGCGTTAGGTTTAGCATCGGGGCCATAATCGATTGATCTATAAGCATCTTTTTTGCAGCTCTCACAAATTTGGTGTTTTTTTCTGTCACTATTACATCTAGATATTTATACCATCCTTTTAGTAGAGGTCCAACATAGACGATACCAAGTGAGGCATATTTTAAAGTACGCCCAAAATCAATTTCTTTAAGTTCTCTTTTATCCGTTACTGTTTGAGCCAGCATATCTCCTGTTCCCATAATAGCTCCACATTGCAAACCTTCGCGAAGGTAATCTTTGAAATGTTTTACAAAAGTACGATTCATTAGTACAAAAATTTTGGAAAATATTGATAAAATTTAATAAAACAAAAGCTGAGAAGCGAAAAAAATATTTTTAATTGAATTAAATTGGAGCTTGCATCCTCATCAATTTGGGATTATCTTCTTTACAGACCCCTCTTCTGTCATTTTAAAATCACTAAAGAATGCTAGCTTTAGCAAAAGTGTTGCCAAGTTTTTCATTGTAACGTCAAAAGTATATTGAACACTTTCTTTTTGTTTCTGAGTTTAGATCACTTTTCTGTGGTAGGTTCCGTAAGCGCGTGAATGACGAAAGGAAAGAAAAGTATTATCAACAAACCCGCATATATAGGTTAATAGAATTTCCTTTGTAGTTTTATACATCCCAACAAGATGAAAATATATATCTTTCACTACATTGTATGAACATTCTCGCGCACAAATTTTTAAGTTTCAAAGAGGGAACGACCTCCTGAATGCTCCCAAAAGATCTGAAGAAAATAAATTACGATCAGAGAAGACAATATCTAGAGACTCAGCGGTTGTGATCCATTCAAGTGTTCGTCCAATAAGTTAAGAAATATGTGATAAAAAATTATTATGGAATGAATAGCGTGTTGTTACACTTTGCGGCCGTTTTATATTTAATTCCTAACTTATGACTGAATCATTACTGTTCGCATCCTTCGCCGTTGCTTATTTCAATATGTTTCACAATTGAGTAATACTTGCGGTTACTTGGAAAGCATGAATATTTCCTTCAGCCTTTGCTGGATGGCAATGTATGGCTTAAAGCTAATCTTGTGCAGGTCACATGCTTCTTCTTTGTCGCATTATAATTCCAAAAACTTTTCTTCCTTTATATTTGAAGCGTCGTTTCAAATACCGAAAATTCAGAACACTGTCTCACGGCCTTAATTCCCGTGGCAAAAGTTTATGTTTTTGAACGATTGCGAAAATTTAAAGTTTCTACGGTTCGGACAAGAAATGCTTCACATAACATTCTTTTAAAGTTCATAATAGCAGTTTTAAATAATAGAGTGGTATTTCGCAAGACTTATGAAAAGAACATACTCTATGTCCCAATTTATTTACTGTCTACCTTCTACTATAAATTTACAAAATTTGCGGGATAAGCATTTGAAAAAACGAAATAAAAAAAATATGTTAAGCTCAGGCGAGAAATTAAATCGAAGAAGGTATAAAATAAAACAATATTAATTTCATTGTTATTGCTATCTTTCCATCCATCCATATTTATATCTCGAAAAACAATTCAGAAAAACTAGAATAAAATCACAATTTTAAAAACGATGCCCAAAGAAGTTAATTAGTCTGGAAGCTCTTGGATGTTACAATCCACTGCTTTATTTCAATTCAACAGGTGTTCTTCTTTATTATCTACAAAGTGCTACCACATATATAATCCTTATAATCCTTAAAATGTAATTAAAAATTTTTCCACAATTCCAGCTTTTTAACATTTAGAACTTCTTTTCATTTATCCGGAATTGAATTTCTGAAAATTTTCTCGTTTAATTTTGGGTCTTTATTCATTTTTATTTAATAAACATGATAAGTAATAATTCCAAAGTATAGCTGCCATTTTTATAAATGATACTTGGTATTTTAAGGGAATTACGCTAAAATTAATTAGCTGTATTATCAGCCATACTTCGTAATTTTTTCTCAAAATTTGGGGATAATAAACTGTTAACCGGTACTTTATTTGGTCATAACTTTGCCGGTTAATTATGCCAACCAAGGGTACAACTGCTAGAGTTAAGATGGGAGCCAATAATAATTGATCATACGCCGTTTTTTTTAACGCTCTTTTGAATTTGCTGTCCTTTCTTGGCACATGTTTCTCAAGAAAAGTGTACCAAACTCCTAAGAACGGTCCGACTATTAAACCTATTGTAGCATATTTAATAGCACGCAAACGATCGACGTCCTCAAATGTTGCTTTGTTTCCAAAGGCTTGTGCCAGCAAGTCCCCAATGCCCATTATAGCTCCACACTGCAGACTGTTGCTTAAGTGCTCCCTTAATCGCTGCACTATACAACGGTTCATTAGGTTTCATTTAGTTTATGGATAAGTTTTGAGAACATTTATGAAATTTTAAAACTAAAAAACTTATTAATTTAATTATTTGGTTAACATTCGTGCTTTTTGTATTTTCTATTTACCTATTGTGTTTTCTCTTATTCTACATATCATTATTGAACGTTTTAATTTAGAAAAAAATGCGGTCAAATTCTGAAGTGATAAACAGGAAAGGAAAGCAAATATAATATATTTCAAAATGTTTCAGAGAGGCAGATAAGCCAAATTTAATTCCGATTATTCAATATTACTCCATGAAAATAAAGTTTTCGAAGTTGATTAACATGAATTTTTTGACTTTTAAATCAATTTCTCTTTTATTAAATTACATGTCAAATAAATGTATTTGTAATTTATTGCATCAATGTTGTGGACAAATAAGATGCCCAAAATATTGAGATTGCTGATAATACAACAAATTTTACATAATTAGTACTAGGGAAAATTATGGTAGTCAACGCATGTGTGATTGGCCAAACCATGTAATTTTTCTCCATGACCTCCACAAAATAATTTAGTCCTTTCTCGAAAGACTCTTTCGAAATGGTTTCATTCTTGACCGCTCCACTCAAGCCCAATATCCCGTAATTTAATGCAGGTGCTAAGTAGACTTGTGTGGTGACTACCCTGTAGATGACTTTTTCGAAAAATGGTGCACGTCGTGGAACTGCACTCCGAACCATGCTATTCCAGAAAGCAATCACGGGACCGCCATAAACGAAACCAATGGCACCAAATTTCAAGCTACGTTTTAAATCGATCTGATCCCAATCTTTTTTTTCCCAATATGTCTGGGCAAAGAAATCGCCCAGAGTCATTATGATGCCTGTATGAACACCGCTTGTTATTAGAGGCCTGAGACAGCTTTTTATACTGCAGGGTTTGGGTTTTGGCATTATATTGCACATGATGTTGGCTAAAATTAAAGCAGCTCCGAAAAATTATTTATTTTATGGAAAATTTTGATATATATTTATTCAGCTTTTTCTTTTTATTAAGAAAATAATATTTTTCTAGGAAATTGACAATTTTTACAATGACATTAAAAGAATACTTGGGCTTATGTAAACACAGATAAATTCATTTATAAAAATAGGTAAGAAGAGTATTTTTTATATTTTAAATTTCGTCATAAAAAGAAGTATCTTCGCCTCTGCTTATGCTCCGACGTTGGTTCGGCTTTGGTTTCAACATTCTCATCGTTATTTAGCACCGTAGACAAGTATGCGAACCACCCAATGGCTATGGCATTGGCAAAGAACAATTGCAAGTTTGGTTGTATTACGAAGGTACAAAATATTTGGACGGCGGGCCAAAACGCATAGTGTCGTTTCATTACAAATATATATTTTTCACATATGTGTTGTTCCATTTCTGCATAGGAATTAGCATCTGCGATATCCGATAGACAGACCAAACCTAAGTTGAGAGTGGGTGCCAGGTAAATTTGATCACTTATAATTTGTTTGAAAACCGCAGCGGTACGATTTCGTTGTATGCAGACCCAAGGATGCATTATGTTAGACCAATAGGTTAATACCGGACCCATGAAACACATGCCAATCGAAGCATATTTAACAGTCCTTACCCAATTAACACTATTTAAATCCTTTACACCACCGTAATGTTGCGCAAGCAAATCTCCAGCACCCATCAGAAACGCTGTGCGGCATCCGCCGAAGAAATAATTACACAAAGTTTTAAGAGATGACTTGAAAGGTGTAGCAGAATATATATTCATGGTAGAAAAGAAGTTCTTTAAGATTTCTAGAAACAAAAAATTTTGGAGTAACTTCAAAAAAATGTGAAAAAGACACCAATTGAGACGAAACAAAACTAGTAAATGAAAGATATTCGAGAAGATAATTTGACGTTTTCTATAACACACAGCGTTAGGTATACTTTGATGAGTGTTTTCTTAATTAAAAAAAGCAAATCTTTTATGTATACAAAGTTAAGCGTCAATCCCGCCAACTACATTGAGTATATGAATACATTGAAGAATTGGCAAGGCCAAAAGGAAACATAAGGCTGTCATAATTAAAAAGATGTGTATCAGTAGAAACTCTCGTTTTTTCTGGAGTTTGTATTAACGGCCATCAAGAAGTAAGTCGAAAATTAAATGGTAACATTACATGGAATGTGTATTACAATAACATACTTAAGAGCTATATTCCGAGTGACAACCAAATTGTGATACCTTCAATTCCTTTTACTAGTCTCAATAACGCACCCTTGTTCTTACGAAAACTAACATATATATTACAATCCAGGAAAACGACTACTTCCGCAGATTGTGACGGAATCAAGTAAGATATGATCAGGGCGCTCTCCGGGGGAAGATAATAACATCATACACTTGAAATTGCGATGTATTAAAGTTATTCCCAGTCTTAAAGCAGGTCAAGACTTTGATTTAAGCAACTTTAGACACATTTCGCTAATATCACTTTTCATAAAGATAATTAATCTTATGATTAAGGAGAGGCTGATGCATTTCTTGAATACGGGGAACATTATTCTAGTTCGTTTTTATGCCTTTTAAAAGCGCTAATCTAGGAACATATGCGTCAATGAATTATCTTTCCTCATAATCTCTCCATCGCTCTATATCAAAGAAACTAATGCCAATCAGGTGAAATCTCTTCGATTTCTGGGCAGAATATTAGATGAAAGCCTAACTCTTCGAGTGTATTACGAAGAAGCCTTCAAAAACTCTCAATCCGGATGAAACATCATCAAACTCATGACAAACAATCAGTCAGATTGGTTACCAAACAAATTCTGACAGTGCACAGGGCGTTAGTCCGGTCTAAGATCAAATTTGTATATAATATTTCTTGTAATTTTCCCAAATACATTGCGAAATGTATGTAGAAATTCGAAAATAGAGTGTTAAAACGGTGTACTGGGCTGACACTCTCAACTTCTCAATATATCCTTATCGTCATTTCTGGTGCATAGCCCGTCTCCGAAATAGCTCTTCTTTGTGTTGCTAAGGAGCTAATTAATTTTGAAGGTTAAGATAATGAATCCTTCCTTTTTCAAGAAAGTTGTTCCTCTAGTGATATTGTCTCTTCCAGCTACAGATTTTGTTATCAAAAACTCCGCCTTAGTTTTGACCAGATAAATTCAATCGCTGTCTGAAATTTCGTTACCGATAAATGTAAATTCTTAATGAACATCCTTGAATCGATATCTACAACAAAGCGAAATGTCAATCTTTCTTTTTTTTATTTCAAGAAAAACTGGTTCTTTTTTAAAACGCCATGTGTGATGTATTTGTCACTGACGGTTCGGTGAGACATAAGGTGTCCAGCTACTCAGTATTGAAGCATCTCTCTGAACCATAAACTCAGAATTATGGAGCACCTTCCTTCCTCCTTCACCCTTATTGAATTGCTCACCATTAGACATACTGTAAAGTGTAACAAATAGTCATAGAAAATTTGTAGTTTTTCTTGATAGAAAGTCAGCTATCGTTAATAAATAAAACAGATATGTTTGAAATACGTAATCATCCTACGAATCTCAGGTTGAGGACTGTCATCTTATATGGATATCTGATCACTGTGGATTTTTTTAAAATGAAAAACCGAAATTCGACGGTATAATTTTGTTCATCAAACATATTTCAAATGGAGAAATACGTGTAATTCGAAAGCACGTCTTTCAGCACCTAAACGATGAGTTTACAGAAATTACGCATGCGAAAATTAATCGCATTTTGTACAAAATAATGCCCACTTTTAACTTTAAATCCCTATCACTGGTGGTCTTTAATTCCTGGGCGATCAAAATACTTTACAGACTGATAGGCGGGCACACTTATGACAAACTATATTAAAAAACGATTCGCACAATACAAAGTGATATTTGCGAAGTTTGCAATATTAGCGAATCTGCTGAACATCTTGTCTTCAGATGTCACAGGCTCGGTTGTATTAGAACTTCAGCTTTCTCATTTATATGATCCCGTCTTCGATCTCTTTACGGGGAACTAACTTGCTTTATTAAAAAAGCGAATCTGTCCTTTCCAACTTTTTTCATTTCTTACTATTGCTTATTTTTCAAATCAAAATCGTCTCGAAAATAGTCTTCCTTTCTGCCAAAGTCTGAAGCATTATTTTTACATTATCTTGACAATGTACTTACAATTTGATGTTAACATAATGGGCCCTCAGTTTTTCGTTATCTTAAAACTATACATATATAATATATCTTCTGCAAATAATGATCATATTCCATTATCCGGACATGTAAACCTCACTTCTCATTAGCCTAGTCCACTCAAACTCAACATCCAAAAACAAAAAATTAAGGATCGTGGTAGTTCATTTATTTTACAATTTAATGTCGAGTATATATTGATAAATGCTGCCAACTTTCGCCGTAATCGCACCGTCCTAAATTCAACGAAAAAGAAGATATCGAAATACTCTAACAATTTAATAGAAAACAAAGAAATAATATGCAAGTTATAAATTTTTTAAATCATAATTTAATTCTCGTTTAATTTTTCTGTAATAATTTTAATCGATCAAAAAATTTTTTATTTTCTAATATTATTTTAGTTATCTAATTATTATTATTATAGTTAAGATAGCGACCTGGGCTTTTCGATCGCATTTAGAAGGAATATATTGCCATCTTTCTTGCCTAATTGCACGTTGTGTGTTTAGTTTGAATTGTTGCTGTCGCTGCTCTAACCCTCATTTTATAAGCGTCAGATTTTACATTTTGTTTATGAAAACGTGTTGCAAAGTACTTTCTTCCAAAAAGAAATGACGGAAAGACGCAAAATGTTGCAATTTCATGAAATGGAATTAGATGATCGTATTTTAAAGGTATTAGTATATAAACGGCTCTTATTACAGTAATTAACGAATGTAATTTCTTACAGGCTATTTCTAAGTTAGGTTGGACTGAACCAACCTTAATACAAGAGGCTGCTATACCTCTACTGCTCGAAGGCAAAGATGTTATCGTCAAAGCTCGTACAGGATCTGGAAAAACTGCAGCATTTGCTCTACCATTACTACAGAAAATTTTAAATACCAAAATGAACGCTGCAGAACAGTGTATCAGCGCTTTAATTTTGGCACCTAGCAAAGAATTGTGCCAGCAAACTCGCGTCGCTATGCAGCAAATGAGCGAGAAATGTGGTAAAGTTATAAGAATTATAGACTTATCTTCTAACGATCTTCTTGCTCAAAGGCATGCTCTCTCTGAAAGACCGGACGTGGTGGTGAGTACACCAGCCAAAATATTGTTCCATTTGCAAGCGAGCGCGTTGGATTTAAAATGTTTGGAGACATTAGTAGTAGATGAAGCGGATTTGGCATTTTCATTTGGCTTCGAGAAAGAATTCAAAAAATTTGTGGAGTATTTGCCTCCAATATATCAAGCTGTGCTTGTTTCCGCGACCATAACTCAAGAAGTTGTAGATATCAAAAGCATAATTTTAAAAAATCCGTTTATATTAAAATTGGAAGAACCGGAATTAGTGCCTGAACAACAATTATTGCATCAACGTATTATTGTAGAGGAAGACGACAAACCAGCCATTTTGTATGCTCTGCTAAAACTGCGCTTAATTAGAGGGAAGAATGTAATTTTTGTCAATTCCGTGGATCGTTCTTACAAGCAAGTATAAAAAATTAGGTGTAATATATTTAAAGGAAAGCTAGAATGATGTTACTTTTTATATTTAAAGTGAATAAGCATTTGTGTCTTAAAGCAGATGCAACTGGCTTTGAAATGATGCAACTCATCTTCTCTCTGATAATGACATTAGAGTTTACCGCGTTTTTTATTTTAAATTACTTACGCATTTTTTTTATATTTATTTCCAACTTTTCTTAATTTTGCAGATTAAAACTTTTTCTAGAGCAATTTGGCATAAAATCTTGTGTGCTGAATTCGGAGTTGCCATCGACAATACGTATACATACAATCAATCAATTTAACCAAGGGGCCTACGACCTTATTATAGCGTCGGATGAACATATGCTAGAAAATCCTGGACGAAATAAAAGTGATAAAGAGTCGGGAGCTTCAAGAGGCATAGATTTCCATTGCGTTTCGAACGTAATCAATCTTGATTTTCCGAAAGATGCAAACTCGTATATACATCGTGCCGGGCGAACAGCAAGGGGCAACAATAAAGGCACTGTCTTATCATTTGTCAGCCTACATGAGCAGCAAACTAATGAAAAAGTTGAAGAACGTTTGCGTTCAGGGTACAAGAGTGACGAACAAATTATAAAGTAAGTTCTTCTTAACGATCTTTAAAACACGGAATTTGATAGTCTTACGCATTGCAGAAATTATCAGTTTAAATTGGATGAAGTTGAGCCTTTTCGATATCGTGCAAAGGACGCCTGGCGTGCTATAACACGTATTGCCGTACATGAGTCACGCGTACGGGAAATCAAACTAGAAATATTCAATAGTGAAAAGCTGAAAGGTTTTTTCAATGAAAATACTCGTGATTTGCAAGTTCTACGTCACGATAAACCTCTGAAAACAATTAAGATTCAGCCACATCTATCGCAGGTCCCCGACTATATAGTCCCTAAAGCTCTGAAGCGTTTAACAATTACGGCCAAGGGAACGGCAAGTAAGCCTCGTTATTTTCATTCATCGGCCAAAGCTGTTTACGAGAATCAATCCAACAATCCGTTGCTCTGCAATAAAATAGATTTTGGAAAGAAAAATTTGAAAAAGGCAAATAAACGCCCCAATAAAAAATAAATTAAAGCATACATCCTTTCATGTCTTCTTTAAAGTAGTTTTATTCAATCATTTATTTCATAAATATTTGTTTAAACTCTAAGTTGTGTCATAGATTCTATTATCACTTAATTATTATTATATTTGAAATACTTAGTCGAAATTTTTTTTAAACGAGAAATAATCTCTCCGCGGATTTGTACAGTAGGTAATCGATGATGAAATGTATTTAGAAAATACTCGAACATTTTTTATTAAAATCAAAGATTATTAAGATTGAAATACTATAATTTACTTGTAAATTATTACTTCTTAAACAATAATAAGAGAGGGGTGGGTGTCTAGTCTTAACAAATACAGGAATATACAAACTATCAAAACATATGAAGCAGGCAAGATAATTTTATCCACCTTGTAATGAATATTGGAGACATATCATTTCACGAACGTAGTACATTGAGAAGAAAAATTTCGATTTACCTCCTTTTCCACCTCTTTGTTACATCAGTACATATAGACTCCATAGAGGTAAATGAGGAGACGAGCGACCTAAGTGTCAACCTGATATTTAAACATCGTAACGTTTTTGTTAAATTGCCGAAGATCACGATCCTTTTCACATGAAATTTCCGTGTGAAAGCTGCAGCTACCATTACTCAGATGCCGACAAAGTCGTCTATATATTGGACAAAATATTTAAAGATCTTTCGTATTAAATCGAAAGCATATGCAAACTTTTTTTTTGAGATTTGAAGTATTTTAGTAATAAACTAACGAACTGACTGAGTGGATACAATAAGAAAGTTAAGATGAATATTTTACATGCATCTAAAGATTCTTAATATCTTTTCGTTAAAAAACAAAGTTGGTGTCCTGCCTCCCTCCGGTGGTAGTATTAAAGTGCATTACATGTGAAAAGTGGTAAAATTTTCGTATGCGATTTACGAACGAGACGAGAAGGCTGTTGATTATACGACGATTTAATCATCTTATCCAAGTTTACGTTTTGGTAGTCCAGGAATTTGGACATTTGACACAGATACTGGAGCTATAGAGACATTAATAGGTAGCTTTTGTAACAGGGCTGGACTTAATATCGGCTCCGTTCGATGATTTTGATCATCATCATCATCATCTGAAATCAATGAGATGCTTAAATCACTGGATAATTTTAGAGATATAGGCGCTTGTGGTGGCGTGACCATCGGTGGATTTACATTGCCTTTTCGTTTTTGAGGTGAAATCTTTTGAGAAGCATCCGAAAATTCAGGTATGCCGCATGAAGCTAAACCCTCTCGCAATTTAGTCAACGACAGTTCATAAATGCGATTGGCTATAACTGTTTGCACAGTGGTCTCATCGGGTAGCATAGGAAACGGCTCAGAATTGTTAGTTTTATTATTTTCTAAAGATCGTCTGGCGCAGGAACTGGCGGAAAGCGATCGTGGCACTAACGAAACCGTGACTTCATCAACTTGTATAGAATTTTGAGGCAGGCAGGTATTTACAATTTGCTGTTCACTTCGTGGCTGTGGACTAATAATCCTCAAATCGGGCACATTATCTGGGGAGGGGTCGCTATCATCGCTTAGAATTATACTTTCATTTGGATTGAAGATCGGTTGAAGTTGAGAACATTTCTTGGGATTACGTGATTTTCGTTTGCGTGGTGGATCTGGCGTTTTGTTAACAGTAATAACGGATGCCGTAGATGGTCTCACAACAGGCATTAAACCTAAAATTGTAGCTCTTTCTAGGTCTAAACCGTTTGATTTGGACATTATCGTTGGCTGATCATGCATGATTGGTGGCACTGTTACGCGACAATTAGCAGAATTGTTCTTATTTTTATTGATTGAATTATCAATATCATCATCCGATAATAAATTTATGTGAACATCCGGCTGCAATGCGTTTAACCTTCTTTTACGAGTCTCAGTCTTTTTATTTTTGTCTCTGTTACTGATAATTTTTATAGCCTCCGTCCATTTTAGGCGCTTTTGCTTTAACCGTTTATTGTGGCACAGAGCGTAAGCGGATACGTAGAAGGTATTGGAATGTTGTTTACCAACTAACTGCTGTTGTTTATCGAGAGATTTTGGTGCCATTTCTTTCGCATACACTTATAGATTGCATAGGCATCCGAATCATTTGGTTTACATTTTTCTCTATCATTCATTTAATCCTTCGAATTGCGGTAGTGTTCAGCTCTGTCTTGATAACTATTGTACCAACAGCCAAAGTACAGTTCCATTTAGGCAATCTTTCATGGTTGATAAGTTTGCATATCGTCCTTGTTATTATAAACAACTAAATCATATCCTTTAACTAACTTAGTAAGAATTCGCTTACATAATATATTTTTATTCTTTCATGCTTAATTTTTGGACAATTTTATATATTTTTAAATTTACATGTTTCTATGTACTTCAACTGTTTTGTTTTTTACGTTTAAGGTTGCGGTGCATAAATGAAAATTATTAAAATGTCAAAATGAAAAGAAAGTGATATTATCAACGGTTATTGGCAAATATCAATAAGAAATCTAAGACAATGCATGAAAAATGAAACAAAAGGGGTGAAGAAATTTTTGTAATATGAAACTTATAGATAACTAGCGATTTTTAATTAAAATTTTATTGAAATAGAGTTTTAAAATCTTGAGAGAAACCATATTATTATTATAAAATTGCAAGTATTTGGAAATTTTAAATAAGAACGCAATGTAAAACATAAGCATGATATAAATATACAATAACGCCGATAGGACCGAGATTAAATTGCGTAAACTATGGCAAAGTCTAGATTGATGCAAAGTAAGGTAAGATGTTGTGTGTGATAGAATTGGCAATAAGTCGTTATCACTAACATCTTAAAAGTGCCCCGGCAATTGATGCAACTCGCTCTTTTCAATAATGGGCACGATTAAAACGCATTATTGAGTTAAAGTGTCCCGAATTGATCAAGGGAAAACATATCATCTCCCGTCATGCCAATGGCTAAAGAAAAGTTAAAAGATATGCCTTATGAAATTTTGATGTATTCACCGCATAGCTAAGCCTTTGTCTCGGCGTAATACCGTTTGCTTCGTTGTCTATCAAACTCTCTTAATGACATAAAGCTGACCTCAAAACAAGCTTTTCCATAAGAAAAATGACAAAAAGAGTATTGATTAAAATAGCACACATTTAATTTAATAAAGTTTATTTAACAAAAAGGGAGTACTTTCTGAATTGAAGCAAGTAAAAATCCTATAATGGTTCACGGTCCATCCTACGGCACTTCGCTTAACACACTTATACATATAACGACTTTTCAAAATAAAGCGATATATGGGAAATGAGTGAAAAAGCGGCTCAATCCGCACCATTTTCAATATCATTCGTCCTTGGGCCGCAACATATCAGAAAACGACTCTGAACCGATCGGCATAATAAAAGCTAGGTTGGTCTTAAATCCTTTTAGGTATTACAAAACCTGCACAAACTTAATACACCCTTGTGCTGCAAGTGGTCCCAATAGTAAAAACACGTCTTGACGCAATATTGAAAGATAAATTAAAAAATGTAGTGAAGTTTTAATACCAGGAGAAAACGATTTAGTATAAAAATGAAAACCGCAATTTCCGCCTATACGTAAGTAACACACTGAAGTAATTAAAATCGAACCATCTCTTATTATATTGATCGAATCGGAATCATTTTCTGAACCGACCTAAGATTATTTATCGATCGTCTGTTTGGATAAACGTCCATATATTTTTGCATTCAATCTAACGGCTTTGTTCAAAAAGCATCGGATCGGATTGTGTCTCTGAGCACTCCAGTTACAACCCCTTATTAAAAAAAGCCGTTATGCGAAAATAATTTAAATATTTGAAAATTTTTCGACGAAAATTGGTGATATCGGCTAATTAAATTAATGCAAATTAAAATAATGTAATGTAACTTGGGTCGGATGGATCCATTTTTTGGACGTCGTGCCGTATAACCCTTCTTGTGTTTGAAAAGATTTTCCCGCCGGCACCAGACATTCATAAAAAGCATTCGTTTTATAAGTACTTCTTACATTATACGAAAGTTTTCTTTTCCATGTTAACTAATGTGCAAATTTTAGACCGAATTCATCACAACACCGTCTTCTACTATTTGATGGAATTAAGATACCCAGAAAAGGAGAAAGGCTCTGCGGGACGACGCTAACTCTTTTGAATATGTATTTTAATATATTTGTGAACATCATACATATAAATAATGCTATTACTTGTAGATATCTGTGAAGGTTTCGTATTTTAAAAACGGCTTTCAGTTATATTTTACGGAAAATTCGTACGAGTAACAAGATTTGCAAACATTTGTGCAGCGCTTCGCTATGAAATTAGAGTTTGTAGAGATCACAATGACCCACAATTTGATTTTGTTTCTTTTTGTAATCCATTTATTACTAATATTTTCTTAACCTTTACATTTTATGACGCCGACTGAGTCGGCCAGTAAAACACTGGAAGTCATTATACGCTTTTGTTAACAACATTTTTAATTTGCAAATGCGATAGCGAAGGTCATACAAAAAGCAAATTAAAACAAATATCAATTTTCGTATTCTTTCAAGATGATTCAAATACGCATAATCAACATATATACGTAACGACCTCTTTTTTATTACATCCTGTCGCAAAGACAATTGTGACGTATTGGTTATAAGTTTACTAAGGCCATAACATTTCACTTTTGGATTCTTTTTTAAAATTTCTCCTATAAGGGAAATAGCCTCATGATAGATCCTTCAACTGCAGAATAATTCCCCGCAGTTGCAACACCTATTGATAGCTTAGGATATTAACTTAATATAGAAATTAGGATAATTCATTAAGGCAGAAATTAAAAGTCAGAAAGAAAGGAAATATCAAGGACAGTTTATGGCTGTCGACTTCTGTCGACCTTCTTTTTCGACAGTGTTCTTCTCTGAGTTTATGTGAGTCAACTGCTGTTGAATCGTATCAAGGCTTTTAATCAAGATAAAAACAGCGTTGTGTTTGTGACATCCTTGGTGTGTAAATAACAATATAAATGCAAATAAATGCAAAGAAGGAGATGGAAATAAATAAATAAGCAAAACAGTAACACAAATATATTGTTCTCCATATAATGATTAACATGGCACGACAAAACACTTCTTAGAACTACTTGATGGATACTGTTCAACAATCGTTTTTCTTCCACCATTTCTTAAAAATTTTTTCCTTAATTTCCTTTTTATAATATTCTTTTATTTTATGGCACCAGAGAGGAAAAGCTTCGTAATTTGCTCTTGCGAAAGTTTGGATCTGCTGTCATTAATAAGATTAGCTAGGCTTTATTCTCACTGATTGCATCAAATATATGCATTTCGTAATGATATTTTACTTTGTTTTCCCTTTGAATACGCTATTCTACACCAATTTTACCGTCGAACTAATGTGAAGTCGACACTGACAATAATCCTATACATTACCGACAGCCACAATCCAAAACGTAAAGATTAGCGTCGAGTTTATTCGACTTCTTGGCAATAAAGCAAAACTCAAAAATTAGCGACGAGTTTGTTCGACGTCGACAGATATGAATCGACTCCGGTATTTTACAATAGACAGCACGTTTTTCCAAACAACTTATTTTTTTACTTATTTATTTATTTGTATGCATATTTATATTTATGTTCGAAAATTTACTTTTAAAAAATTAAATATATTCAAATCTTATCGCTGCCATTTAGTACAGAAAGCTAAAAGTATACGTCACCAAATTAGGTTACTCTACACTCCGCCTGAAAAAGCGGAAAATTTAAAATGTTAACTTATTTGGGATATTTTTTTGCAACATAGTCAAGGGATATAGCCACTGCAAATTTTTCAGGAAAAAAAATGTTGTTTCTAATGGCTTAATCGATGTGGTGAACCTTCTCGAATGTGTGAAAAAAAAATTTATTATATGAAGCAAATTCGGGTCAAATGAATCCCTCTTGGAAAGGTTCATTTGAAAACGTTTTCAAACAAAAGTACTTTAGCATAGCTTCATTAAGTAGACTGTTGCGTAGCTATGAGACTTACTGACTTTAGAAAAAGGAGAAACGACGTGCCCTTTTACAGTCGCGATCACCATCACTGTCCCGTTACATCGATGTTTTGACTGCACTTGTGTTACAACCTCAATACTCACTTGCATGTGTGTTGTAACAATATTCTTATTCTATCTATTATTATGTATGCTAGCTGAGGTCTGATCAGACATGTTCGCCTGCAACTATGTTATCATCTCGGCTTTTCTTGTATAGGTATTATAATGCTACCCTCATGTATAGCTTATTGTTAATACAACCTTACGTACCAACTCGTATGATCTTATTAATAGTGCTGGCTTAGGTATCAAATCGAATGATTTTATAAGCCGCAGAACGGTTAAGCATGTCTTCATATGATGCGTGCTATATCAACATGCATAATTTTATAAACCTTTCTTTTCTATTGCAATATTTGCTTGTATGCATCTTTTTATGCCTGTCTTATTGTTATTGCTAATCTAGGTGCCGAATCGCATGCCTTCATGTGGTATACATCATATCAACATACATAATTTTATAGGTTCCTTTTTCCTTTTTTTCGTAATGTTTGTTTGTTTGCCTATCCTTATGTCTGTCTTATTGTTATTACTAATCTAGCTACCGCATGGTATGATTTTTATAATCCGTTGAAACCGTTGGGTATGTGAATCAATCATTTTTATATTAACCCTCTCAAACCTAAGAACCAAAGCCGTATGGCTGGCATGTATAGGAAATGCTACGGCATATTTATTTAGTATTAAGCTATTTATGTTGTCATAATTAGTAAGGAAGCAAAACGGTTCCTTACGAACTAAAGGGATACTTTATCGCAGAAACACCTCGGAATGGTCCCAACAATCGACATTAATAGCCTGGAGAAGACAGGAATCCCAATATGGGAGGCAATCCAAGCAATCTTAACGTTAGTTTGGTTCGTATTGGTCTGATGGCACTAAGGCTGTCTGAGCAGATTAGCCCCCTTCCCGGCAGATCTAAGGCATATGTCACAACGGGTATGGCGGGAGCCATTTCCTCGAAGAAGACGCCAATTCTGCCCGGCGAGCGGCATTCATTAATAGTCTCGTAGAATCGTAGAATGAATCGAAAAGTCATTTCACGATGGAAAAACTGGTGTTAATACCATTAAAAGATTCGTCCGTGTACTAGATCGTCTGTGGGTGGTAAGAAGAAGTCTTATCAGCTAAGAGAGACTTGTACACAGTAGAACTAGTGACGTCCTCGTAATAAGTGCTAAGCCTGTGGTCAATTAAAGGTTATTGTACATTCAGTAAGCCTTTGATGAGGGTAATCACGTTAAATCTCGGAAGTACTTGTCGTGAGGAAATGTATACCAAACCACATTGTGGAGACCATCACAATATACAGTTTTGATTTTGAGAGCTATGTTTACAGAGCATTTCTCGAGGAGGTCGTCGAAGCTAGAGAATCGTCCCTCAACCCTTAAAGAATCGATGGGAGCAGCCCTCAAAAGATCAGTTGCAGTTCTAAAGCATTTTTTAGTTGCCACGTCAATTTTTACAATGTAGGTCCTAGAGAGCCATCGATAAATCGCAATACCATGAGACAAAATGCCGAATATCAGAGATTTGCAGGTGCTTATGGCAGTGTTGATGTGATATGCTCCTTAGAACACATTAGTTGCAGCGAATTATTAATTTTGTCAAGGTTGGAAATAAGATAGGTGATACGTTCACTCCAGAAAAGGTGATGTCTAATATCGTCACACACCGATCTAATCACACGGGTTGTCGCCCTAAGCGAATTCAGTCCTGTTGACATTGCCTTTGTCTACATACCTGTAGTCTCACGGTCTTGTTATAAGGAATGATTGTTCCTACATGTTGAATCCAGTTCCGAATACGAATGTGTGAACCAATCAAATTAGTTTACGGTTTCTCAGGAATGGCGGAAGCAATGTCAAAAATGGCCGCATTTATATTTGTACAATTCATTAGTGGACGTTCTTTCATCGTTCTAGCCAGGATAACCTGAAATAGTATCCATTAATTTTAACGAACATTCGGCGGATCGTAAGCAAAAAATGCTGTAACGTAACAATTTTGCGTTGAACACCCCATTTATTAAACTCCAGCGCGGTTTGGCTCAAGATCACTCGAATAAAAGACTTTTCTATGTCTGCTGAAGTAATCAATGTTTCCTCAATGATAAATTATTTCGCAAAACTTCCCCTAGCTTAAGGTAAAGAGTAGGTACACTATGTCTGGGCAAAACGGCGTGCTGCACTTTAGAGAAATTGCTTCAAGTGTGTTTTAGAGACCACCTGGCAAAAATTTTCTCTAAAGTCTTGCGTAATACAGGCAAAAGTGAAATAGGCCTACAGCCTTCCAAATGATAGAGATTTTTGCCTCGTTTTGCAGTTATGTGGGAAGGTACCAGAAATAGTAATAGTGTTGTTCAGCTTACATAAGCGACTGTTGACCGTCAAAGGAGCGTTCCTCACCGTTGGGTAAGAAAGTATAGCTAACGAGGGGTTCTACCCTTTGAGAGTGACTAAGGTTTGATCAAGTCCGATCACGTCAATAGTTTCAACTAATTACGCGGAAGGGTCTGTAGGATATGACAGACTCGAAATGTGGAAATTGCATTTGGAAATACATTGCATACAGTGTGTCGTTTTTAAAGCAATTATGTTGGGCTTCTGTTGCAATTAGAATTTCTAAGGCACAATTATGACTTAAGAAGCCTTGGATATTCCATTGACGCAGCTTGATAGCTAGGGTATTCATAACAACAAAAGACACAATTATAATGAGAGAGCATTGAACTATGACTTGGAGTTGGTACAATTGTTTGAAATTTTTATGTATGCTTCCGGAGTTATGAGGACATTCACATCAGGAAACTTTTTGAAGGTTTTGCTGCAAGACAACACACATTTCAACAACCCGCGGATCAGCGACATTTTGTAAAGGAAAACCCAACAAGTCATATGAAAATTCCTGGTCCACTTTGTATGGGCGTTTGTTGTTTATCTTGTACGTTTTTGTTATAATTTTCAGTTGATGACCTTGTGTGTTTAAGATTTGAAATTTCAAATTATTGGTGAACGTTGATTTTTGTTTTTGTAGTTTTTTAGCTGAAATTTTATTATTTTGTTAAATCAGTGAATGTGTTGTTAGAGTTGCTGAAGCTGGACGTGAAACTCTTTTTGTAGATGGTGTCGGTGATGTAGACTTTTGATTTATTTCATGTAATGAGGTATCCAGAGGAATTTGAGTTGAAGACTTTCCATGCATCACCTGTAGTAGAACGGTTATTTAGTGGATTTTATATACTGGTTTATGTTTCCGGAAACTGGGACATTTGGGATCACTAGAATTATACGTGTCTATGTTGCAGTTAACGTTAAATCATAAATAAATATAATGTGGAGGTCCCCATGTCGTGCAAAAAGTTATACAAAGTTGCTGTGATTTTTGATATGACCAAGTTTGTAGCAGTTTCTGCATTGAAGAGGGCTCGGTATGTGTTCGTGAACAGAACACACGGTGTACTGGTTTTCCATTTGCGAACTTGATGTCGTTCGTGAATTCCTCCTACATATAATGCCCTAGTTTTTGATAACAAATTTATTTATTTATTTAACATGATTTTTACGGTAAGGACGTCAATATGTTTGGCACTTACGACGTTAAACAGAGAAGCAGTTATTAAAGAGAAACATTATGAAACATTACGATACTGTACTCGTATACAGGAATCCTTTGATTAGCTGTAAATCAACCAAATCCAAACGATGCTGACGCGGTCATTGCCCAATCAAGACTGAAGTGGGAATTTATATCGTGTTCTAATGAGTATCGAGCAAAAAATACAAAATGCAGAGATATTGTCGCTGGTGTTGCATTGTAGATGCTTCCTTTACCAGGTATGGGCCATTTTTAATCTTTTTTGCAGATTCGGAGATAATGTCTTAATTTTTGCGAACGGGATAATTTACCACAGCTATTACACGGGTAGGCAGATGGACAGACGGACATGCTTAAGTGCATTTCGAATTTGACACTAGTCAAGATTATATATACTCTACGAGGATTTTGAAGATTGGTTCTGGCCGTTAAAAAAGTTTAAGAAAAAAAAGAAATTTTGATACACTATAACACTGGGTGGGCGCAGCCAACTTCTTCAAGTTTTTGTACGGTCACCCATACAACCAGATTTAAATTTTTATAGTCTTATCTGCTGCAATTTGCGAATAATGAGAAAAAAACATTTTTATCCTTCGGAAAAGAGAGCTGTTCCTAGTTTACGTGATACTGTAGGCGGAATCCTCGACCGACTTGGCCCGTTTTCTATACCCACCTGCGTGCAAAAACTTCTAATGTTTCCGATAAAATTGAAAGCTATAGCTTGATATTTGTGGCAAAGCGAGTGTTTACAGACATTATACAGAAAGACAGATGGGTACGTTTAAACCGATTCAAAATTTGATATTGATCAAAAATATATACACTTTATGGGGTCTCTGAGGCTTCCTTCTGGGTGTTGCAAACGTTCTGACAAACTGAATATACAGTGATATTATATTGGCTAGATATGGTACGGCCAGATAAAAGACCGTTGATTGTAAAATTATGAAAAATCTAGTGTTAGCAGTTCTCAGTACTATACAGGCTACACTCGCTCAACGTTTGTGCCCTAAGACAAATGACAGTCGAGATCAAATGACTCTTAAAGTAATCTTAAATTAATTATTATTAAAACTAGTATAAATATAATAAGACAAAAAAGAAAAAAAAAAAAAAAGAAAAAAGGAAAGGCATGAACACAATTCACACAGGTTCTTGCAAACAACTCTGAGCGGGTAAAACAGCTCATAATTATATTTACATTGACTAAGTTTAACCAAGGTAAAGTGCCTTGAGAAGCAGTTAGGAACATTGAAATTTATTTCGCCAAGCAATGACGGCGAGTCAATACACCATTTATTACCTTGATTGCGAAGGAAACTCCAAGAACAAATCTAGGTTTCGCAAGAGACGGTAAGGAC
Organism: Glossina pallidipes; assembly: GCA_000688715.1. Classification (NCBI taxonomy): domain Eukaryota; kingdom Metazoa; phylum Arthropoda; class Insecta; order Diptera; family Glossinidae; genus Glossina; species Glossina pallidipes. The sequence continues at coordinate 444,932 of KK499908.1, read as the reverse complement.
AACAGAAGCAACTGCTTTTTTCGTAGGGGGAAGAGAGGCAATCGGATCCCAACCCAAATTCCTCAGGGCAAACAGCAAGAATTGCTTTTGTATAGATTCAATTGAATCTACATAGCACCTATATGAAAGAGACCACACAACAGAAGCATACTCAAGTATAGGTATAACCGAACACGTGTACAGCCTTTTAGTAATATAAGGATCATCAAGCTATTTGGACCACCTCTTTATAAAACCAAGCGCGGCCCTAGCTTTGCTTAATGAGAGCTCAATATGCAAGTTGAAACGTAACCTATGGTCAAAGAGAACGCCTAAATCTGTGAACGATTCAAAATCCTCCAACTTGTGCGAATCTATGAAATAGTGGGTAATAAATGACTTGCTTCTTGAGAAAAAAGGCTTCTTACATTTATTTAGGTTAAGTGTCATATGATTTGATGAGCACCATGCAACCAAATTATTCAGGTCAGTTTGAAGCTGATGTGATTGAGATTCTAAGGAAAAAGAAGGAAACAGAGTCACATCATCACCATACATTAAGATCTGGCTGGATTTAATTACGGAAGGCAGGTTATTAATGTATAGATTAAATAAAATGGGTCCTAAGTGGCTTCATTGAGGTACATTTGACGTAACAGGGAATTCATTTGAGGTGGTGAAGTTAAACAAAACCCTGAATGATCTATTATGCAGATAAGAGCTTATCCATTTAATTAAGTGGGAAGGGAAGCCAGAGGCTTGAAGTTTAAAGACAAGTAATTTATGATTAATCAAATCAAACGCTTTACTAAAATCAGTGTATATGACATCAGTGCGAGAGCCACTAGAAAAAGACTTGAAAACATGACAAGTAAACTCTAACAGATTGGTGATCGTAGATCCTCCTTTTCGATAGCCATGTTGGAGTGGAGAAATATACGATTTGGTGGAAAAAGCCATATGCTGAGTCACAATACTCTCGAATAGTTTAGGCAAGACACTCAACTAAGCGATGCCTCTATAGTTCTCAACAAGTTGTCTACTCCCACATTTGTGAATAGGAATGATAAAACAACGCTCCCAACACAAAGGGAAAACACCTAAATTCAAGGACTGATTAAAAATCTGAGAGATAACGCCACATAGCTCAGCGGCGCAAGATTTAAATATACATGATGGAATTCCATCAGATCCAGGCGAACAACTGTATTTTAGAGAGCTCAACCCTTTGAGAACGTCATCTTCAGAAATGACCAAATTAGGTATGGAAACCAAGTTAGTTATAGGATAAGGGTAGTTTGCTAATAAATCAAAGCTAGCAGACGAAAAGATTCAACGGAAATACTCAGCAAACAGATTTGAGATTTCAAAATCATCCGAGGAATCAGAGCCATTGAAAGAAACATGCAAGGGATGTGTGGAAATTTTTCTTTTTGAATTAACAAATTTAAAAAAGTATTTAGGATTAGCAAACAGAGAGGATTTAATGAACTGAAGGTATCTGCAATAATAAAGGTGGTTGAGGGAGTTAAATCTGCGCCTTGCCACCGAGTAAGCGAAATAGTCGGGCGCGGAGCCACTTTTCGAATGTTTTTTGAATAGCGTGTTTTTCATATTCTTATAATATTTAATTGTCTTATTAAACAACGGGGAACATCTACTTCGAGGTCGGCACAGCTTGATCGGAACAGATGCAGCAATAGCTAGATTTAATGTATTGTAGAACGATGACAATAAGCTTTCAATACTTCCAGTTGAGAAATCAAGCCTCATATGAGAAAGATGATTTTTTAGCAATGCTATATTGATTTTATGAAAATCATAATATTTTTTCGAAAAAGTTTGGTTTGGCACATTATAGCAGTTGAACGAACCATCATTCTTGTGATGAAAGGAAATGCTCATCAATGGATGATAAGGATCCTCAGGCAAAGTAAAAGATGGACAACGATTTACATTAATCTCAGGAAAATTGACAAAGCAGAGGTCAAGCAGTCTACCATTACAATTAGTGGTACGATTATATTGAACTAAGTTATGATCATATAAATCTTTAAAGAGCACAACAGCCCTATCAGATGTTGAAGTAGGGATCAAACAGCCAAAATTATCACTGTTACACCAAGAGACTTGAGGCAAGTTGAAATCACCCAATGCAACGACCAAATCGGTGGGACTAGACTGCTTGGCCACTTCACAAATGAGTGCAGCCTGCTGCTTGTATATGGAGATATCAGAATTTGGGGGAATATAGGAGCAGGTTATAAATAGCTGTCTATTAGGCAAGTTCGCTCGAATGGCGATAGATTCAACGTCAGGACAAATGGGAAATCCTATTGAATTGGACGGGACTGGCGCAGATATGGCAATTAATACACCATCACCAATGCGATTCACTCGATCATTTCTAAAGATTTGATCGGGTTTTAGCCAGATTTCAGTGAAGGCCAAACAGAAAAATTCCGTGCCTAATCAATTTAAGAAAGTTGACCGAATTTTTGAATTTAGGCCCCCAACATTTTGATAAATGAGAGATAATGAGCCTGAAGAAACAGTTAGTTTTTTGAAGGTGACAAGACTATTGCTTTGGTATTACAGGGACGATCTCGAGGGATAAATTCTTTAATTAAGGATCCTACTGGCCACAGTGGTTTATTTAGCAACATTTCACTGTTTTCAGTCGGAAAAAATATTTTAAACGAAGAGATTGCTCTAGATTGAGAAGGAGCCATTTTGAAAATGCTAATAGGCTTTAAATTGACTGATGGGACTTTCGCCGCCAGATAACTTTTTATGTTCCCCACCGATATTTCAGGTGCCAGTCTTGACACAAATATTGCTTTTCTAGGAGGAACTGCCGTCAAGCAAATATCATTACTAGGACCAGGAGGGATCACGGCTGGGGAATTTAGAGATGAGGAGAATATAGATATGGTTATCGCCCTTGCACAAGCTGCTTGTGTGACTTGCCCAGTCTGGTGACCAGCATTCACATTCGAACAGCCAGAGGGAGAGGATGATTTATTTTGTTCTTTACTGGAATTAGATGTAGACGCCTGAGTTGAGTGAGAAATACCACTTGGAGAAGATATTCTCGCAACTTCAGCATAAGTTATACCAGAAGGACTTCCTGGTTTATTTGAAGCTTTTTTGTTGCAGGGCGAGTCAAGCATATGTGGAACGCTAACGTTCTTTGAGGACATTTTGGAAGCACTGACTTGCCCCAACGAATCAGACTTAGGAGGAATTAGTGGTACCGTACCACAGGCTATACTACGAGTAGTGATTTTAATAGCTTGGGAAGAAGATGAGTGCTCAATGAAACGACACTCATCGAACCATGTCTTAATCAATTCAAATTTCTCCCACAAGGAGGCGAGGTTTTTGCTCAATTCTGAGAAACCATTTTTCGTCTCCGAGAATAATTTGTAGAAGACAATGTCCAGCTTCCTACAGTCAGGACATGACCATCTTAAGCCCTTAGAAGGGTCAACGACTGCATCAGCAGCAAGGCCGAGAATACCGGCACACTTTGTATGACCAAAGCGCTCACAGAGCCAGCAAGAAATGAATCTATCAAATTCCAGGCCTGTTTTTGCACGACATGGTGTATATAAGCACTCCATGTCACGTCAGTAAAAAAAAGAAATGAATTATTGAGATTCTTCTTTCCTTTTTCCCTTACAACGATAATTGTATTATGAGGAGGTATTGTGAGGACCCAAAGTCGTTTTGGCCTCACGGACTCTCCGTCTCTGGGGAGGGGGGAGTGCTAATATAACAATAGCTTAAGATAGAATAAGTAACAGCTTAGGAATAGATTAGGAATAGAATAAGAAATAGTTTAGGCATTTAGGATTAGGGATAGCATAAGATAGGATAAGTATAGGTTACGAGTAGGAGAGAGAAAGTTAGTTTTAGGCAGTGAATGCTGGGCTCTCGAGCCGGCAAGAACTCAGTGTTGGGCTCTCGAGCCGATAACACCGAATACAATTTACAAAACTCGGATAGAATTTACCAAAGGTATCAGTTAAATAAAGGAAGAACTAAGTGCCTGCGAATATAAATTTTCTTGTGTTTGTTTCCTTCCCTGGGCCGCTGAGCTGCCCCAGCCAAAAGAAAGGGCCGAAACGGCCTCACAAGTGGCGCTCGAGTAGGGACTTGGTTTCTTTGAAAAGAAAAAAAAAAAGGAAAATAACAGTAACACAAGGGAAAACAGTCGAGCCGTTTAAAATATGTGAACCAAATAAACATAAGCAAACAAATAAACAAACATTGCTACGAAAATACTGTTATTACAATTAAAAAGAAAACGTTAAAACAAAAAAAAAAAAAGGAAAAGGCTTACTGCAAAGCGCAAGAGAACATCAAATAAGATGTCTATAAACTATGGACAAAATAGAACAAAAAAAAAAAAATTCGTTTTGACTAATCCAAAACTCTAAACTCTAACGCAACCATTTCAAATAAATCAATAATCATATCAAACAAAAACAACGAAAAGAATAGAATACAAAGCAAACTAAAGCCCACAACGGAGCAATCCATTTTGTTATTACAATTGGACAGTCTCACTAACAACATTATCGTTATTACGTAATTACTAAAAAAAAAATATATTCCAAAAGTCAAAGTCCAACAGAACAAGGAAAGCGCAAATTCTCGTTTTGTTAAATTCAATCAAACATAAAGACACACAAATAAACCAGCAAGCAAAAGTGTTTAAAATCCGCGAAACAAAAACAACGCCACACATCTGAAACTCCATAAGAAATAATGGTGAAAAAAGTACCACAATTCGGTCGCCGCAAAACACCGCAAGCACTATGCGGCGAAAATGGCGATCTACGGCGAAATAGTCGTAGGTGAAATGCAACAGAGAGGAGAGCGCATTCTAAATTGTGCATTGGTGCCGGAAGGTTCGTAAGAAGACATAAAATACGGAAAAATACAAACACCAGCAACAACAAAAGTAAGTAAGAAAGAAATTTGTACATAAATTTTGTTGAATTAAAGACATTTTCTCAGCTGCCAAGTGGAAAAACACAAACACCAGCAACACCAAAAGAAAGAAAGAAAAAAATTTGTGCATAAATTTTGTGTATTTTTAATTGAATTAAAGACATTTTTTCAGCCAAGTGAAAATTTCTTCTTTCGCGTCCTATGAATGTTCTCCAAATGTTTCTCTCAAAAAACGCTATGAAAATCAAAATGCTTTGTTAAGAAAAAAAATTTAAGAAGTCATGAAAAACAAAATAAGAAGAAAATGAATTCGAAAAAAGCAAAAAATACTGAAAATGGCCTTTGTTTTCACCTTAAATTAAATGCACTAAAATCGAATCCCAATAAACAAAAAGCCTGACAACATCGTTTCAATTGTAAGCAGAAAGATTATAAAGCAGGATTAATATCAATCGACCGGCATTGTGTTAAAAAAAAAAAAAAAAAGGGGGAAAAATAAAAAACTTAAGGGAATTAAATCATACTTCATCTACACGTGACGCCGACAGAAAGATACCAACGATGCTAATCTTCCCCAACAACAGCGATTGCACCAAACAGCAAGTGTTTCGACGGAAGCAGGATAGCATCAGCTCATTGTGTCGCAGACCACAACAATATTACGAATATATAAATCTGGCGGCGCTTGTGCGTTAAGCAGCCCAGACAACGAACGTCGTGAGAACCCCTCGTCTCATAACAGCAGCAACTAATTCTTTTTTAGCTTTACAGAATAATAATAACACAACACTAGCGTAGAACTTGTGGGGGCCCGAGGGAGCCGAAACATCAAAATAAAGACAAGAGTTTACAAAAGAGAATATCGAAAAAAAAAAAAGAAAAGAAAATCATAGAAAGGAGAGGAAAATTTACGGAAAATTCATAGAAAAAAAAAAAAAGAGAAAAATTATAGCAAAAAAAAGAAAAATTATAGAAAAGAAAGAAAATTATAGATAGAAAAATTTTATAGAAAAAAAATCAAAACCGTAGAAAAAAAATACAACGTAAACATCAAAACAAAAAAAAAAGGAAAAGGAAAATATACAACCCACTCAACAAATCCAACCTACCGCAACATATTGCAAACGCCCTCCAAACAAATATAAATGGAATAAGAAATACTACACAATATGGAGGACATCATGATACGAAAAAAAAAAAAAACAACTATTGGCTACTACAGTGGCGTCAATATCAACGCCAACATAAACATCACCATCAGCAACAACAACAGGAACAGTTTCAAATTCAACAGCTGCCGCAGCAACTGCAGCAACGGTTGCAGCAAGAAACACAACGCAACAACAATCACAGCAACACCAAATCACGACTACGCCACAAGAGCGTCATCAATAAGCGTAAGCAACAGCCACAACGATCACAATATCAAAACAAAATACGGAGAAAAGAAAACATATCCCAGAAGAGATCACATACAAAAAGAATAATAAATACAAAAAAAAATATAGAAACAAAAGATAGAAAAAAAAAGAAAAGAGAACATAAAGAGGATAAAAGAAAACATCAGAGAAAATACAAAAAAAAAATAAAAAAAAATAAACACAAAATATAAAAACAAAAGAGAGAAAAAAAAAGAAGAGAACATAAAGAGGACAAAAGAAAACATCAGAGAAAAGACAAAAAAAAAAAAAGGCTGAAATATGATATCTACGCCACCGCATGGTACGCCGACCATATACGCTATGCCACAATACTAGCGCAATATACGCCGACACCATCAGACAACCACATCCTCAACAACAGCAACAGCCGAAATACTCCTGCAACTTCGACAATTGAATACTCCACCCCAGTAACCACGACACCAACAGCAGATCGTTATTACTCAACAATCATTAATAACCTGCAAAGCTTGCAATATTCACAGCAACCACAACAACAGTTACGATTTCAACAATAAAATCCTCCATATCAACAGCCAACCCTATCATCTTATCAACAACAACAGCGTTAGCCTTCCCAACAGCAGCAAACTCACAGTACGGCTAATGTAACAGCCTTGCCACGTCCCACAACTTATGTTTACTCCACATATATTTGTACATCTTAATAAACTATAGGAAATTCTTTGGTATATCGTGGACAGTAAACTCCCCAAATGAATAGAGAGACCAACAATCATTCTAGTGTCCAACATCACCAACCGCAACTTTATCAGAGGGAAATGGAAGGCCCTTCAGTAGCACGACAAAACGCTACAACAACTTTATCATCCAAGGCGTATGGCACACGGACTGCGGCAATGTCAACCGCATATTTGTAGCAACAGCAGCAGCAAAAGCAACAGAACCTACTGCCAATACTCCATACAACAAGTCCGTAAATACGATAAACAAAAGCCGCGTGGCAGGTAGTAATAAAGTGCAGGATTGACGCAAAAATTCTTCGTCTTCCCCGTCTTCTTCTGCTATAAGTTGTCAACAGCAACAAACTACCGCTGCCAATAATCAACAACAAGTAAATATTATCAGCCCATACATAGCAACAATAGCAACAGTCACATTTACATCAGCAACAGCCGAATAACCAAAGTGTACAACAGCAGCAGCATCAATTACAGTAGCATTCCTCAACTACTGGGAAAAAAAAAAACTCCCCCAACCGCTACAAACATTAGCACTACTTCTTCTAATAGCAGTAACAACAGTGATAATAGCACTTTATGGAATACTTCAAACAGCTCGCATCATTTAACAGATTCATACCATTTGGTTGCCTATAATAAACCAACATCACCAATGCTCGCACCAACAGCATCTCTTTCGCCACAGCGGCAGATCCAGCCGCAGCAAAATTCCATAACTGTAACGGGCCTTAGAGAAGTGCATGCCTCACAACAAGTACTGAAACCAGCTACAACTGTAAGTTGCACTCGCCGAAAACAACGGTCACAACAACAAATTATACTCCAACTCGCGTCTCAACAACCACGTCATCCATGTAATTATTAACAACGACGAACCTCGAACCAACGATCTCAACAAAACCAGATACAATAATAACAACGTGTGAGGTCTCCCTACATAAAGACCACAGCGACAGCAGCAACAACTCAAACGTCGGCAACTGCCGTCAATCGACGGTTACCCCAATTAACAAGTCACGACCAGCAAGCAAACAAAAAATTCATCACCAATATGCCTCGACACACCTGCGACTCCGGTTTCTTTACCACCCACCTCTCACGTACGAGTTTCAGCGCTGACCACACAAACGACGTCGCCGTCGTCATCATTGGCACCAGCGCCACCGTCGTTGCCACTGCCACTCCAAAAACTTACCTTCAATGGTGAATTTCGGAAATCAATTTACCACCGTCACACCGTCATTACAAAACAACGATAATATGACTGATAATATTTGCGATAACGAAAGTAGCGTAAACAACCATAGCAATAATCAACCACGGTTGCAACAGTCATAGCCACATATGAACACGTCCTCAACGAATAAGCCAAAATATTATCAGCCAACGATAATTTAACCGATTAAGCTCACACCAAGCGAATGCTTCAACAGATTCAACCAAGCTGGAATTACGTTATTGATGACCAATCGAGCCTATAGCCCAATTAACAGAACAACAGGTTAGAACGACCTAGCCAAGACACAACGATGGCCCTGGCTAGAACTAACCACCCCCCCCCCCCCATCAATCGCCAGCGGTAATATCAGCCGTCGTCGGCAGCGGTTTCCGGGGCTGTTGTCGTGCGACAACAGTGATATCCGCCCACGATTCTACATACAAGAAACGACAAAACCACGGCCACAAATCATCCCCAGCCAAGGGTTTGTCAACCAGATGTGTGCCCAGAGTGGCCAAGGTTGACGCAGCCCGTACCTCCCTGGCCAACGGTCCGGCCTCGTAACGTCGGAAAGCCAGAGGTACCAGAACGCTGAAAGGGACCAGTGACCAACGGCCAACGACCCGACACGCCAACGTCGGAAAGCCGAAGACGTCGATAAAACAATAGCACCCTGCTCTGCACAGGCAACAGGCTCTGCGTCATAATACAACGACAGCACCCTGCTCTGAGTGAGCAGCAGGCTCTGCATTGTCACATTAACAAACAACGACACCCTGCTCTGCGCAAGCAACAGGCTCTGCGCCATAATACAACGACAGCACCCTGCTCTGCGCAAGCAGCAGGCTCTGCGCCACAATACAACGACAGCACCCTGCTCTGCACAGGCAACAGGCTCTGCATTGTCACAACAACAACGACAGCACCCTGCTCTGCACAGGCAACAGGCTCTGCATTGTCACATTAACAAATAACAGCACCCTGCTCTGCTCAAGCAGCAGGCTCTGCGCCATAATACAACGACAGCACCCTGCTCTGCACAGGCAACAAGCTCTGCATTGTCACAACAACAAATTACAGCACCCTGCCCTGCACAGGCAACAGGCTCTGCACCACTACAAACCAATGGCACCCTCTTTTGCCCAGACAACAGGCTCTGCGCCATAATAAGACGACATCACCCGGCTCTGCGTAAGCAATAGACCCAAAGTCGTACCCTCGTTTTGGCCTCACGGACTCTCCGTCTCAGGGGAGGGGGGAGTGCTAATATAAGGATAGCTTAAGATAGAATAAGTAATAGCTTAGGAATAGATTAGGAATAGAATAAGTAATAGCTTAGTAATAGCTTAGGAATAGAATAAGAAATAGTTTAGGAATAGATTAGGGATAGCATAAGATAGGATAAGTATAGGTTACGAGTAGGAGAGAGAAAGTTAGTTTTAGGCAGTGAATGCTGGGCTCTCGAGCCAGCAAGAAGTCAATGCTGGGCTCTCGGGTCGGCAGGTCGGTGTTAGGCTGTCGAGCCGATAACACCGAATACAATTTACAAAACTCGGATAGAATTTACCAAAGGTATCAGTTAAATAAAGGAAGAACTAGGTGCCTGCGAATATAAATTTTCTTGTGTTTGTTTCCTTCCCTGGGCCGCTGAGCTGCCCCAGCCAAAGGAAAGGGCCGAAACGGCCTCACAATACTTATCTGCTATAGTTTATTCGTAGCGAAGTAGAATTTAGTAGAATTTGTGAAGTGGATTTCAGGAACCTTTACAAAATAAACGTAATTGTGTCGCAATACCACTAAAATTTAGAAATACCAATTGCTATGTTGTAACTATTGATGTTGTAGTTGGTGTAGACACTGTTATTGCTGCTGTTACTGTATTTATTTTATTTTCATTCTCGCTTGTTTGACTGCTCCCGCTGTCTTTGCTGTAGTTATGCTTGTTGCGTCGTTATTAACGTTGTTATTGTTTTTATTGCGTTTGTACTGTCGTTGCTATTGTTATTCTAGGCGATGGCACTGCTCTTGAAGTTATATGTTATTTGTTATATTGTTGTATTGTTATTGCGCTTATTTTATTTCGGGCCCTTTTCTATGTACACCCGACTGCAGGAACTGTGCTTGATATTTTAGTTGCTACTACTTTATTGCGTGAATCTAACGGTGACGATATTTACTTTTAGTTTTGCTTTGTATTTTGTAATGATTAGCGTTACGCTTGTTTTATTAATTGAGAACTTATATGTTTTAACAACTTTTATGCACTTATTACAGTTTGTTTATTATGAAGGTATGTGTACAAAAGGCAGCGTCTATGGTTTAGTTATACTTTAAGACACTATTTGTTACAAAACATTGGCGTTGTTGTTGTCTTTGCTGTTGCTTTTTGTTTTTCAAATAATTTTTGCTCCTTTCTTACTTCTTTTTATTAAAATCACTCACATCAAGATCGATGCATTATACAAAATTTCATCATAATTTTTCCAAATGATTTCATATATTTTTTAAATGCAATAGCGGCTTTTTTGCAAGCTTTGAAATAGATAATGATGCACATGCACAAGAACTAATTAACCTCAACAATCGCGTGCGCCTTGGTTGAAATTATTGCTTAAAGTTACAGTAGTGCTAAACTAGCTTATTAAATGTAGGTTATTGCTTACAGTTACATTTGTGCTAAACTATGTTATTATAATTGGGGTAGAGTTTTGCAATATACAAAGCTTGCGTAAATTAAATTAAATAAGAATAAGTAAAATAAAATAAAATAAAATATATCAAAATAATAATGTTGCACCTTCCTTTTTGGGAAGAATGACTTTTACAATGAAATGATCATTCTTGAGTGCTTAGTGTTAATTATGGCTTTTATATCCTTTACAATGGGTTCTTATAAATACTTTCTTATGAATATATTTTTAAATGGTTTTGCACATATTTTTATTTATATAATATTTTGTTTAGTTTCTCTATACGATTTTAATCTATTCTTGTGCACTATTTGGGTTGTGTTATACCCACCACTGTTAGATGGGGGTAAATTCATTTTGTCTTTTTCCGTAATGTATGTAACACCCAATACGCAGTTTCAGAGACCCTAAAAAGTGTACATATTCTTGGTCAGAAAATTATTTTGTACACTCCTTAAATGAAGATATATTTTCTGTCCAAAAATGGGTTAATTGTAAAATGAATACGGTAGACACCGCGATTAATTTTTTCGTAATAATACCAGCGATATTGGTATCACATAAAAGAACTTGGAGAGTAGCATGCGAAAAACACAGTGGTGAGTATGCGAGGCTCGGCCCCCGCCGAATATAACTTTGTCACTTGTTCTTATTATGTTTGATTTTAACTTTATCATTATCCTTAATTTCTATGCTCTTACAAGGTCCTAAATATTTATTTTGTAACTGTCGTTCCACTTCATTTTTTAATAATACTATGTTACCTATATCAAGTGGGAAATTGTTAATTTTTCTGTTATAGTATATTTTTTGTTTTTCTTCTCCCTTATCTAATAACATCCTAGCACGCGCATATGCTATATCATTTCTCTGTTTAATTTCCTTAGCATAATCGTCCATATTATAGAGAGGGTCACTTTCTTATCCAAACATCTCAATCATTTAATTCAGCAGGTACATATGTACGGATATATTCGTTTAATGTTCGGTGGCTTTGTTCTACCGTACCAAAATGTCTGAAAATGATGGGCTGCTGATATTATTTTGTTTATTTTTAGGTACTCACATAGATCTTCCATCAAAGCATTTTAATATTGGGTTCCTTGATCCATTATAAGTGTCTTCATCGATCCGTAGTTCAAAACAAAATTTTCATAAGATTGCCTTTGCTATGATTGTTGCCAGATATTTAGTAAGGTCGCAGGTCAGCGTTATAGCGTATTCGTTGCTATTTTCCGTCTTTGATGGAGGCCCGATGGTGTCAATGACGACAGTGTTGGCAGCGGTTGCTGATGTTGGTGTTAAAGTTATAGAAGTTTTAGTATGTGTGGTGGTTTTAACCTTTTGGCATTGTGGACATTCTTTGAAACATTTAGCTTACGTTTTTGTGATTTGCTGCCAGTAATAATATTTTGTTATTTTCGTCAGGGTACGAGTAATTGACCGCCTTCTATTGAGTCGTTGTGATACTTTGTCAAAATTTCTTTGATTCCGGACTTTGTCACCTTTTGGAGTAGTGCTGCTCTTACATTTTTCAATATTTTATTGCCAATTGATTTAAATTGATTTGGCGATACAGATTCGAAAATCTACTCGCTTGGTGACATTTTGACTCGTGACTTTCGTAGTATACCGGTTTCTGTTTCAAGCCTTTGGAAAAAGTGGCTGAAGTCGAGCTTTGCATTGGTATACATATCTAGGTATCTTTCCCCTACAGTAAAATCATATTCTTGCATGCCTAAACTCAAACGCGTGAGTTTTGAGCTTGGATTCCGCATAGAAAGTACATATACTAATGGTCTGTGATTTGATTTTACCAGGAAATGTCGTCCGTAAATGTAAGGTGTGAGATGCTTTATTGCTCAATGTATTGCGATTAGTTCCTTTTTGAGTAGTGGATTTGTTTGTTTCCCCTTTTGTAAATGTTCTTGAGGCGTAAGAAACAGGGATATAAAACGCCTGTAATAGTTGGAAAACCCAACAAAACGTCTTACATGAAGAAAGAACATTTCTCTGGATTTAGTTTCGCATATCTGAAATTTTTGAGCATATGTTGCTCGGAAGATTCCGTTACTACTAAATCATGGAAAAATTCTTGCGATGGTTTTAGGCCAGAGAAGGCAAGGGTAGGATGAGTTTGGGGCTATTTTTAATCCGTATGGAAGTCGCATGTAGCGATATGAGCTATTGCTCGTTGAAAAGGAAGTTGTATTTCGACGAAGGGGAAACTTTTCTGCTAACAGTTTCTTGTTTACTTGGTAATAATGCATTCCCCAACGCCATCTTTGTTCTTTGGTGTTTGGTAGAGATTTTTAGGGTACTACTAGAAGTGGGCTGCTATATTCGGATGTGGATGGTTCAACTATTCCGTCCTTGATCAATTTAGTGACCTGTTTATCTATTTCGGACTTTTGTAATACAGGAATTCGGTAGTTTTTAATATGTATTGGTGTTTTATAGTTCAGTCTGGACTTTTGTTTGTAGAAGTTATTTGCACTTGTTGGTTCGGTTTCAATGCCGAAGATATCGCAGAATTCTGTACATATTTCTGTTAGTGATTGTTTAAATTTTAATTTATTTAGAATTATTGTTTTTTCTTGTTCTGTTCGGCGGCCTATATTTATGGCTACATCATCCACGGTTGCATTGATCACTCTGATGAAGGCGCGTTCACTGTCTACAATAGCGCTGGCCATTAATACGCCTGATTGGAGTATTTGGTTTGGTACCGACGCTGGCCTTTCCTTGGTATATTTTTTTATAAAGTCTATTCCGAATATTTCGTCACAGTGTATCTGAAAATTATTAGCTCTATTATGTAATATAATATTGTGTTGCTATTTCTATGCAACTATTTACGAATTTCGTTATTTTCTTCATTCATGTTGTTGAAGCTTCCTGCGTCCATGATAAGTTTGACTTTGTCTATGGAGCAGTTTCGCGTCATAGCTTTGATGGGTTGCTGGGTGCCACATTTGCTGGCGAGATTAATTGTCAGTCCGTCCGCGATGTACGCTCCTTCCAGACATTTGGTTAGGTCTTCTACCTCTTTTGTGTGCTGATTCGTTTTTTTATTTCTTTGCTCTCGATTCATGAGTTTGGCCGTTAAGACTTCTACTGATTTCGCTTTTACTTTGTGTTGTAATGTGTTTACTATTCATATATTTTCTTGACTAATTAGATTTCTGGCAACATCTTTCAGTTCGGTTTTCACCAATGAGACTGCCGCCGTTTCGTGTGTTTCTTTAATAGTATTTACTAGTTTTAGTGCGTCTATGAAGCTCCGCAAATTTTCAGTTCTGCCATCGAAGTCGGGAATGAGACTTGAGGCAGGTTTTAGGAATTCCAACAACGTTTGTGGCATGTTGTCTGCAGGAGCTTTTGTTGTTGTTGGGGTTTTTAGTCTACAGATTCGTGGAGGGAGTCTTTTAGTTGTATTTCAATCCCTCTTCTATTTGCAACAGCAAGTATTTGATGACTGCCCGATTGTCGGTTCTGGGATGTTGGCTTTCTGTGAGGGAGGGGACATGAGCTTTATCGCTAATAGGAGGATACGTAGGAAGAATGGCTTGTTTAGCCCCCAAAATAATGAAAACTTTGTAAAATATATAAATAGAAAAGAATAGTTGCCTTTCGTCCTTTTTCTCAATACAAGAAATGATCTCAATACTTGAAATGATCTGCTTAATGTTCCCTCTTTTTTCTCTTGTCATATTAGAATATTTATATTGATGACATTTCCAAGTGCAAGTTTTTATAAAATATAATCTTATCCTGACTCTAAGATTTCTCTTATACTAGACACCTTTACTTTTTTAAAAGCACTTTTGCAAATAATAGGTTGAGTTTAATGTACTTTTTAGATAAGTTAAATAATAGTTATATTAATATATAATATATTTTAATTAATTATATGGTATCTGTATAAATCCGCTGTATTCCTTAGTTTATACTTGCGGTTCATTAGGCGATGTATTCTTCTGTTTGTACGTAAACAAATTTTTTTTGGATATTGTTGCGTTTTTTTAGAGCTGATTTTTCTTATGGATGCAACTCTGAACACTAAATTTGAACGTAAATTTCTTCCAACCAATGGCTTCCGTCTTATTTGACAAATATGAAAATGGGTATTTTACAGCTGTTGTGCATGTATAATCCAACAAAAGAGAGTTGACAAAAAATAATGGGTGACGATGTCACTTATAATGCAAAATTACCAAGAAAGCTAAAATGATATCTACATTTTTCATACATAATTATCCAGGAGTAATTTTCGTTGTGAATTGTTACAGGTAGAAAGTAACTCCAATCAAAGCAATTTTAGTTTTAAGTTGTGAACTGTCTAAGACCCTTCTTTCAGTCTTCATCGAGCAGATTGTTGCATCTACGTAACTTTTTGTTGGGTTTTGTTGTATGCATCGCACTTTTTGGTTCAAAGCGTCCAGCAAAAGCAACAAAGTTAAAGTACAATATGGATAGAAAATTTTTGCTCTAAATAGAATTTATACTCTTTTTGTTTTTTCTTTTCTATACAAAGCAAAGTTTAGGAGCAAACCGCGCTATGGTATACATATTAAGTGCTTGCATGTATTTTCAATATTTGTTCACTTGAAAAAGACATTTATTAAGAAAAAATTGTGCAATGTATATTAATTAAAATATTTTCCATCATTTTCTACAACATTTTACCATATTTCTGGCAACATGGCGATATCGTGTCGAAAAAACTTTTATCGGTTTGGCAGCGATCAAACCACCGACCACTTTTTGCACTTCTTCAACTTTACGGAACTGCATGCCATCCAAACCATGCTTCATCAATCTAAACAAGTGATGATCAGCAGGCGCCATGTCTGCTGAATACGCTTGCTCATTCTGATTCGACCAAAGGACTACGCTGGTCGTTTACTAATTGTCGACAGAAGAATATGGAGTTGTACAGATTGTTGACGTAGACGAACTTGGGATTTACTGAAATGGGCAAGAGTTTAGAGGCACTCTCTATGGAGTTTAAATAATATCGTGAGCTTTCCAGTGACTTTAAGACTCTTGAGTAATCAGTAGTAAAGGTGCAAGAGCCTTCTAGATCACGCCGTAATGTGGCTTGTGGGCGCTGCCCTCCATCATCTAACCTTGCGACTTCGTCGTCAACGACTGGTCCTTTGGCAGTGGCGGCGTCACCCTCGGGGGACCTAATGGACCTTTCGTCGCCCAATACCGACAATCCAACCAATGAAGTGGGATGTCCCAACACGACCTTGTGCAAGTAGAGATCAATCTCTTGGACTTTGCTCTGCTCCGAGCAAGTTGTCTACTGTGGGAAACTACCTCATCTCCTTCCGGAGAAGGCAATGTGCCAATGTTAAACGTTATTTCTTCTCGGAAAGCTGTATTCCTCTCACGTCTATTCCCTAAAACGTCATTGCAAAACATTAAATGCTACCTAGCTGCTAAAATAAGAAAGATTAATGTTAATAGGATCAGCATTTTCAAGATGTCGGGGCCCTTTTTCGTTGTTTACAGTATTAAAACTAGTCCAACAATTTGATGCTATATTTAATAAGAAATTCTGAACAGCTGGCACCTTAGTTAGGGAATTCATCCCAAGAAAGCGAACGCAAAATTTGAATTCCGTGAGTCCCAAGGTTCCAAAAAACTGATAAAGTCGTTGGTTTCTGGTATATTATTTAATGAAAAGTTGGGAGTGAGGACTAATAGTTCTCTTGAGGTAAACCTCAGTAATGCGATTTTAACCGCGGTATCTTAAGAATATAAAAACTTAACTTATGTCTACTACCGCCTATCACCATAGATTGTGTAACTGTATTTAAAATGGCAGCAACTTCACCTCTAATAATTGCTTCATTTAAGATTCTTGTACCGATTGAACATATTAAAACTGTCTAAATAGAATATTTTGGCCACCTGACTCCGAGGATTAGGCGTAGGTCAACTCAAGCATGAGTGACATTTCCAAAAAATTTGACATCCTTTACAATTAATAAAAATTTAAATATACCTTAACGTAGTGCTTAGACCCATCTTGGTTCAACAAGGGATTAAAGTTCTTGGAAAATAAATGAAATAGGGCAAACAAGAAATATATAAAAAGTGGCTCGTCTTACGTCTATGCTATATATGTGACGAGGCGACATAGTTTTAGTCATCAGAATCACTTACGTTACACAAGATATCTTCAAGGCGAGTGATTTTTGGAAGGAGAAGAATGCGCAGTAGTGCATGAGTGGTTAACTAGTGAAGAGTAGAAAAATCGAAGCATGAAAAGAAAAAAATCGAATAGGTAAAATTTCTTACGACAAAAGATAAAATTATATAAAAAAGAAAAATAAATAACTAAATGAAAAAAAAAAAATAAAGAAAAATTTTTAAAAATACAAGTAAAAGCTAAAATCGAAAAGTGAACGATCTATCATCGATGCGACAAGGCTCAATTAAAAGGCAAGTCATTTGATATACATAAGAAAAAGGGAAAGGTAAATTTAAATTAAAAAGTAAAATTCAAATGAAAGAGTTTATTCAAAATTAAGTTTAAAAAAAAAAAAGAATCTAGAAGAAAAATAAGCTGAAAAGATTGTTTATATAACCCAAGAAAACCAAATAGATTATAAAAGAAGTAAAAAGCGAAGGCTTTGTACAATTTTTATTCACTACACGCTCTAGTAAGCTTCTTTTCCAATTACACAGAAACATGTAACACATGCAACATTTCTTCAACATTTTTATGAAACTTACACATCCATATATTTCAATAAAACCATTTAAAATTTGAAAATTATATAATAAAACACACAGCAACTAGAGCAGAATCTCATTGAAAAGGAAAATTCTAAAATAGAGGAAAAATATTTTCATCGCTAGATGATGGTAGCAGAAAAATGAAAATAAATCATAAATTTGAAGAAAAAAAAAGATAAAACGTATACTAAGAGAAAATGCTAAATTTGAAAGGAAAGGCGACTTCATTAAAATTGTTAACTTACGGTGGTGCCTGCTAATAATAGCATATAAAAAAAGAAATTCAAAAACCGACGCATGTATCTTCGGTCGGTGCCTACTTGCGTTGTTACCAATTATTATTGTTACCAATAATATTGTTTTTACCAAAAAGCGTGGTAGGAAGACACAATAAAATATAGCAAAACTTAGCCTAGACACTAGCCATTAGTACCTTTTTTAGCGCGAGGGGGCCACAGGCAAAATCACCCGAGACACCGAGCAGTAGTAAATTTTCATAGCGCAAGAGAGCCATAGCACTAGAACAAATTTGTGGTCTTCGTTTAGTCGATGCGTCCAACGGAAAAAAAAAACTTAAATTAATGCGGCCGGTAACTGGGATAAATAGCAAACAAAATGGAAAAAGGGAAAAATCATAGCAAACAAACAGAAGAACATTTGTAAATCCAAGAAAAAAAAAACCTTTCTACCCTTTTTATTATATGCCATGAATGCATTATTTTTAGAAGTTTTTTTTGTCTGCAAAATTTTTCGAACCTAGCTTATGGCTGTCTAATATTCTATTTTATATACTACCTCAACAAAAGATAAATCATATAATAATAGTAGTTAAAGTCAAAAGAAATTCGAACTATTGATACTCTTTTTTTTTTGTCCTAATTTTTTTTTCTCATTCCCTCTTTGAACAATTACTTGTTTTTCTCTTAAATATCACTCATATATTAGCCAGATGGCGTATTAAGCTTTCCAAGTTTGGCTTTCCTCCATTAAACCCTTCAATGACGTATTTTCTAGAACGTTTACAGACATGCACATAGGTAAACTACTTTAAACACAATTATTAAAATAATTCACTCTGGTATTTTGCTACGTAATCTAAAATGTCTGCTTCAATAAAAATAAGATTTGAAGAAAAAAATATCTTAACTCTTCGGGACAAACAGCTAGACAGAATTATAGCAAAAATTAATTTAAGAGTACCTAATGATAAGGCTTACTAACCCCCCTAGAAATACGTACGGGCCAGAGAGACAAAATGAGGATAAATGCGGAACTAAATACTCAAAGTGCCCATACGGAAATTACTAACCGCATTTTAATCGCCTGGTCCTATTAAAAAATTGTCCGTGAGCCTTGTCCGTTGCTATCATGACTTCAACGTTACGCGTAACCTGGGTTAACTCCTTACGCCGAAACGAGCTCCAAACCTGCCTAGTGGAGTTCGACTTAGAGATTACAGGTACCGTTTCAGAGATGGGGAGGCGTTGGGCCCAATTCATCAAATAGGACCATAAGCGCGTGGTTGTTGCACGCCTATTAAAGCTACAGAACGAGCTTGCGAACCTCCCCAGAAAGCGATCGCCCACTCCAGCCTTTCACGCGAGAAATACATCCAACGAACTATCAAAGAACGAGAAGGGATCGTTACAGCCACCGATGAGTGCCGAAACCCTGAACGTACCAGCGACGATACCAGGGCCGAACAGCAAAATTACCATGGCATCGGCATTCTACCCCAATATTTCAGCACCAGTCAACAATACGAGCAAAATCACCCAGCTCACTGTCCCGATTGGCGGAGCCCACCAAATTTTCCTGACAACGGCCGACACGAGCCCCGTCATCGAAGTAGTCCGAAGATGGGGACTCAACGGTAAGCGGCAAGAGAGAGCCGCTTACCTTAATCGAGCGGGTCGAAAAACTAGCAGAGGCATACAGCGTCGACAACGACCGGTTGCCAGCTAACACGGAGGTAGTGCTACGCGACCGACCTTTAACGTGGTACCGCAACAATAACCAACGCTGGAAAGCCTGGGAGAAGTTCAAGACTGACTTTTTCAAGTTCTTCTTACCATCGCGGTACTCCACCCGACACGAAGATGACATCCGCAGGCGTACTCAGCGACCGCGAGAAAAATTTTAAGACTATGTGCTTGCCTTGCAAGACCTGATGCGCCATACCGCGATGATGGAAGAGCAAAAATTGAAACGCATCTATATGAAAGCGCAACCCGATTACCTGTGGTACGTACGGCGTCGAGACTTCACCCATTAGGGCGAACCCATGGAGGTCCTCAGTGATTTGGAGGTGATCCCGACAGGCAACACTTAACGCGAAGCTCGCAGAGAAGCGTACCGAGAATTTCAGCCAGGCGCTCGACGGCGCGATCCGCCGAACACCAGGGCATGTGATCCGAATATACTGCCGCAGTAGAGGCGAGTAAATACGGCAACGGCGTGCCAACGAGGTGCTCAGGGTGGAATGCCCGAGTCCACAGGTCTTACACTGCTGGATGTGCGGCTGACGAAGAGTGCGAACCATCAACTGCTGCCAACGAGGAAACTCCGAGGAGCCCACTACCAGCGAGGGGAAATGGGCCCCGAGACGAACCTGCCTCGCGAACAGTAGTATTCCCCAACCTAGCGAATGCTAGGGCTACACCATGCTCACAACACGTAACGCTACCAGACAGGTCCACTGTGAAACAAGGACCAATTCCCACCCAGCCAAGTCAACGAAACCGCCCTACATCGACCCTCGGTAATGAAAACCACGATTAACCAACGCAGTGCCGTTCTTTTGGACTGAAAGTTAATAGCGGCAATCCACTTCCCACTGAAGCCGTCTTAGAAGCCCCAGCACGCAGCAATACGAAGCAGAGTCCTCAAACCCGCCGAAATCAACGCCTGTCGTGCAACCAAGCTCGCAAGTATATGAATGCATCATGTAAGCCTACAACCAGTCGTCCTCATCGAAGTCAACGGCGCCATGCCTCAAACTCCAACCCACATCTGGTAGAGTCGGCGCCCTACGAGGCCAGCCACCGCGAACAAGGTAACCGGGAAACGTCCGAGCCTACAGCGGCTTACGAGACCAGCAACAGTGATCAAGTTCAACGAGGTAACGTGGTAGAGTCGGGGTCCCTAGCTGCCACGCGCGTCCGAAGGACGATCTAGCGATCGATTTGGAAGAGGCATCGCCCATTGCAAATCTTCGCCGACCGCCAGGCTCCGGTCTACAAATTGCGAGCCCTGGAGTGGCCGACGTTGACTCATGACCCGTACCTACCGGCCAACGATCCGAGATTCCGATATCGGGAATGTCAAAGGTACAGAAGCTGATGGGACTTTCCGTCAACAGCAAGTCATTATAACAACATCACGAGCGACACCACAACAACAGCAGCAAGGCGTAGTTTCTATTGCTCATCAGGAACAACCGCAGCAGTATTCTGGGCACAGCAATAACAGAAATCATCAAGGACGAATCGATAAACTAACCAAATCTCACCCACAGGTTCCACAAGATAAATCCCGGCGACATTTCCAGGTGGGGGTCCTCCTCAGCCCAGTGGAGGCCCCGAGAACAATCATTCGCCACGACCAGCTCAGCATTGGCCCCATCCCTAGAGGGTCGCGAGTGCCCCAACGCAATCGAAGCCAAGGATCTCAACGAACAGGCGACGCTGATCCGTGCCGTGGCGGCCCTACCGCTCTCGGGACCGATTACTCACCAGTGACGCTGAGGAGCCGCGACTGACAGCGATTTCAGCGGCCACATCTCCATCTCCGAATCAGGGTTTGACTACAAACAGGAAGCCAGCAGTGATATCGCCACCAGCTTCAGCGTTCACGCCTCCAACGCCGACCTAGAGGGCGATTCCAAAGAAAGGGCCGTCGGCTATATCTACAGGCAAAACCCGATGTGCTACCACGAGGGCGAGAAAACACGCGCCTGATAATGTATCGCTCCGCCTCGCCGCGAGGCGACACCCGAGGACGATCACCCGTAGTTGCCGAGCTTCCCGACGTCGTCGGCAACATGAGGCTCCGCGGCCGAGAAGGAGCCTAGAGGGGCCAACGCGTCTCCCAACCACTAAGCTCCCTGACGCGGGGGAATCAGCGGCCCGTCGCGCCATTGCAAGTGCAGATGCGAAAAGAATTTCGCCGACGTTTTCGCCACTTTGAGGAGGTGTTCTTCGAGGGACAACGGCACTATCGGCTTATCCTCAATCATCGCCAACAATGGAGCGTCATAAAGCTGCCCTGGCTTCCCCCCGCCATGCACGGCCCGGCCAGCCAAGACACCGCGGTTCCATGCCAGCCCTCCCGATCGGTGCCGACATACGAGGTAGTTGATCCCACCATGACACGGCCGAATCTGCGACTTTTCCCCAAGGCCGACCTGGTGACATCGCCGCCCGGACACCAGATCTCCGACTTGCCGGCAATAGTTCTGATCTACGCAGCCGGAACCTGTAATTTGCTGCAATGGAACGATTTCACGTCCTCTTCAATATCGGTTGTTCACTCTTGATTTTGCAATTTTTTTCGTCGTATCGTGGGCTCCCTAAGAAAATCCAAGATGTCAGAGCCTAGAGCCCTTTTGAACTTTCATTATAGGATTAATATGTAGCAAAGAATAATTATTTTTATTAATACATGTATGATCATTAATAATTTAAAAATAGAATGTCATAGTCGGCCTCGCGTTCTATCACGTGTGGGCTTCTAAACATTTATAAGAAACAATTACAAAATAAACTAATAATTTTAAATTATAGTTGTACTCAAAGCTGTCTTCCACTTATGGGCGGCAACGCCTCGTTTGAAAAGTTTTGCTTGGTGAACCAAATATATACAACTCTTCGTCGTCCGTGATGGCCGCCTGTACATTTGTCAGCTCGACAGTTCTCTCTACGTCCAAAGTCAGGGCTAAAGCAAGTGGTTCTCTTCCGGTTTTGTGCAGGGGCAATATGTGAACACTCATTTTTCTTTTGCTCTTGTATTTGTGATCTGGCAAAACTAAAAAATAAAGATAAAAGTAAAGTAAATACAAGCAAAATATTACCATAATTTCTGTAAACTTAGTTTTCGTCATCGTCCTATTTCTTATATATTTTTTTATATCCTTTCATTTTATCAAAACTTTCAGATAATTTCGTTTGTGTTTACATTTGTATGATCTTGTTCTTGATTGACTCCGTCTTCTTCTTAAGTATTCAGCGAATCAATAACAGATGATTCGTCGGTTTGAAACAAAAAAGCTCATTGTGAACGCGAAGTAGTTTGCATTACCTTTAATAAACCTAGCGATTAGTCCTTGTCATCCCAAAATCAATCGGAAAATGTATAAAATCACAGAATATATCACAGCAGAAGTTTGGAAAATAATATAAAATCAGAAAATTAATTGGACCTTGAAAAAATTCAATTCCCGCAAAAAGATTATAGTTACATGGCGGCCGGCATGCAATCAAGGTAAGTGCCAACTTTATTAAGGTTCAAACAAAAAGCCCACTACGTTTTCCTTGTTTTTTTTTCTCTAATCATTTGATGTCTTGTAGTTCTTGTGGCTGCGTAACAAATCATCCATATTCTTTCGTCAATTTATTATTTTTTTCATTTTATTGTTATATATGAGGCTTTGTTTTCTTTATGTTATTGCTATTACTTTGGGACTTGACGCTTTAGTTTATACATTTAGTTTGTATGGTTTGAAAATAGCGAAGACTTTTGTGTATGGTTCCAAATTACGACAACGAAGTATTTTGAGAATGATGGCACTGTTAAAATAGTATTGAGACAGTGTACGAGACATGCATCGACGAAAGGGTATGTTCACATTCACACGGACGAGAAGAAGATGTTCTGGGAATTGCAGTGCACCGCATATGCACGTTTATTGACTTTGGTTAGATGTTCGTTGCAATTAGTCAGATGACGTCACGACCAAGATTACATTGCTTAAACTATGGTTTGATGTTTATTTACGGTGCTAAAGAAAACAAGTGGTGGTCGTCAGCCGAGGCGTTGCATCGCTGCTGCCAATTGAATAGTTTTTATTATTTATCGAGTGCCTATAAGACAATGAAAATTGGAGCTTGGTCAAGGGCGTTTGCTTCTTTGGAAGATGCTATTTTTTCAACGATGGTGTTTCTTGGGTACACATGTGACTAGGAATCCAAAGAAAAGAAACAAGAAACAATGGGACGTCAAATTGTGCAACAATGACCTAATATCCATCACGTATGGCTTAGCCCTCCTGTGGGGAATGATTGCAAGGCTTGTAGGGAAAATTTGCTATCTGATATTATTAGGAATATTTTGTGTTTGCATGGGTGCTAAGCGAGTTGCTTCCAAAATCGTCTCACATTCAACTGCAAAGAAGGAGAGATTAGTATGACTAGGAACGTATGCCAGTATATAGATGTCGGGAAACCATAGCCCACTATCTACGACGTCAGACTTGGAACCGTCAATGATATGGGAAGTTATGTGAAAAATGTTTCAATTTTGTTATTAATGAGATTTGAATAGCAGCTTTGTGCTTCCGCTAGGGTAACTGTGCATTCTCTTATAGGTTGGCATTTAATGACATTTTGGAAGGTGTGTGATGGATATGGAAGTTTACATGCAGTGTGTTTATAAATCTTAGATTATTAAAATTGTCAAGCTTCAAGCAAAATTTTAAAAACGAAGTGAATCTTCTTAATGACAATATTGGTATATAAACGAAACCTCTCGTGTGCAGCCATGACGTCTGCCATTTTCTCTAAGCACAGAGTGTAAGTAGGGATCATGGCAATAAAGGAAGAAGGCGCGTTCTCATTTTGGTCTCACTAATCTGGTCTATAATTTTATTATGCGAAGAGGCCTCATGATATGCCACATATGGATTTCAATTTAGCGAGTCAACGCGCGCGTTGTAGTCGTACTGTTCTATTATTATTATTATTATTATTATATAAATTTAGCCAGAGAATAAATTCTAAGACTAAAATCTTAAAGCGCTAGCATCTAAGGCTTTCGGCTTTATTTTTATTAATATTATTATTATTATTATTATTAAAAACTCTACCGCACTTGAGATTTGAACCCACGATGAATTGCTAGTCGAGACTCTTGCCTACTCGGCCACTCAGGCGGATGGTACTGTTCTAATTTGTGCAAAGAAATTGTGCAATTTTTGTTTCTTATATTATTGCTTTATAGCTTTATACGCGTTGAGAGAATAATTAATTATAAAGTACAAAAGTATTTTAATTAATTGAATTGTGTTGATTGTTTTGTCGTAATATTCATTTTGGTTTTTGCGATCATCACTTATGCTCTCTGTAATAAACCTTCTCGGTTTTTTTTGCATGTGTTTACAGTTTTTTCTCTTAGATTTCTCTTTATTTACTCTGTCTTTAGTAGTGCGAAGTTTACGACTAATTTGAAAGATAATTTTTGAGTTGAGGGCGGGGATTAGGGATGGCCATCCCAATAATGGTATAGTGAGTGATTGCGAAAATCCACGTAAGCAGTTTGGCAACTCTACGCGTGCGCAGAATTATAATGATCTTTTTGTCGTGATATTCATTTTGGTTTTTGCGATCAGTACTTGGTGCTCTCCCTAATAAGTCTTCTTCTCTTTTTTTTTTTTTGCGTGTTTACAGTGTTTTTCTTGGTTTGCTCTTTATTTGCTGCGTCTTTAGTAGTGCGAAGTGAGAGATCACTTTTGTGTGCGACACAAACTTTTTTGTTTTTTTTTCGCAATCTCTGTCTCTCTCTTCTCTCTCCAATCTCTTTCTTATTAGAATCTCTGTTATTATTTGACATAGAATGTGTTTTCATGTCGAACGGAAACGGGCCCTGAATTTGAACAATTCGATACTTTTACGAACGCTTTTGTCATTCGAAGTGTGCTGGTATCAATAACCGATATTGCAGATGCAGCGCTTGACCTTTCGAAGGGTTTACGTTGGTCCTGTCCCGAGTGTGGGAAGCGGGATTTTGGCTTTTATAAGCACGAAAACAGGGATTGAGTTCTCTGAACTAACCAAAAATATCGTTACTTTGTGTGGGAAGTTTGAAAAAAATAAGTCTATGTTCAATGAATGACCTTATCTAGAGCACTCACCTTCTTCCCTAGGCTGTATAAGACCGACTAGTAGTGTAGCGTGTGGCACTTCACCGCCGTCGCCTAAATCTGATTCGTCGACTCATGCGAGTGCTCCATCCTTGCCTACATAGAGCATTAGCATTCCCGCTATCGTTGAGTTGGCCGCTAATAAAAAAGTTCGAAATAACTTGGAAAGCCCTCATCCTTCTAGTTATGCTGAAGTGGCAGGGGTACCTCCTCCCAGTGGTTCCATTCAGGCTACTCTGTGTACATCTCCAAAAAATATCAATAAAATTAGCAAATCCGTTTCTCCCCCTGGCTGTTCGGGGGTGTGTGCTGATCACCACGCCCTGCAAGACCCACAAGCAACACGTGCAAATGCGGTCACCCCCTCTATATTCTCGCCATCTCAAAGGTCTATACGTGCAAATCCTATTGTTCCTAGTAGGTATGACGTCTGCTTGTCGGCAGTATCCTCCAGAAATGCAATATTCGTGTCAAAACTAGCGCCTGACACCTTTGCGGATAACATAAAAAGTTATCTATCTGCAAAAGTCGCGTCCGTCAATTTCAAGCGTGTAAGCATTTTCAAATTGGCTCCATCTCAACCTAGAGCTTTTTCGTCTTTTAAACTATTAGTTCCGACTGAAGAAATTTTGTTTTGTCCAGTTGGATCCTCAATTAAGGAATTCATTTCTCGGGATCGACTCCGTAATACTAATTCGGTAGCCCTTTCACCCTCAAAATAAAAATCTAGATTCAATCGCACTGGCGGTCGTGTTTTAATTTTTTAAATACTAATTCCGTTTTAACTGCCAGCTACCCGTATCCGATATCTAACTCAGTTTCGACTCCTAACTTGGTTATTTCACAAAATGATGTTTTAGATGGTTTAAGGTCTCTAAAACATAGTTCTGCGCCTGGACCTAGTGGGATTCCATCATGTATACTTGAAACGTGCTCTGTCGAGCTATGTGGTGCTATTTCAATGATTTTTAATCAGTCCGTGAAATCATGCGTTTTCACTTTGTTTTGGAAGAATAGTTTCCTTATTCTAATTCATAAATGTAGAAACCGACATCGCGTTGAGAATTATAGAGACATCGCCAACTTGAAAGTTTTACCTAAATTATTTGAGCGAATTGTTACTCAATATTTAGCTCTTGCTACTAAATCTTATATTTCTCCATTCCAGCGTGAGTTTCGCAAAGGAAGATCTACTGTCACAAATCACTTAGAGTTTACTTGCCATGTTTTCAAAACTTTTTCTAGTGGCTCTCCCACGGATGTCGTATATACTGATTTTAGTACTGCGTTTGACTTAGTTTACCATAACTTATTGATTTTCAAATTCTATGCCTTTGGCTTCGCTTTGTACTGAATTAAATGGATAACTTCTTACCCGCATAACAGAGCATTCAGAGTTCTGTTTAACGTCATCGTCTCGGATGAATTTCCCGCGACGTCTGGCGTCCCTCAAGGCAACCATTTAGGACTCCTTTTATTTAATTTATACATTAATGATCTCCCTTCATTGATTGAATCCTGCCAGAGCTCAATTTACGCTGGCGACGTTAAACTGTTTTTTTCTTCTCCTGGGAATCGCAATCATATCAACTTCAAATTAACTTAAATAATTTGGTTACATGGTGCTTGTTAAATGTTATGAAATTAAATTTAGAAAAACTTAAGAAACTTTCTTTCTTAAGGTGGAAATCATTCAGTGCTGTGTATTTCATCGACTCACACAAGTTGGAAAACCTTGATTCATTTAGGGGATCTATTCGATCAAAGATTGTGTTTTAATTGGCACATTGAACTTTTAGTTTTGTGCAGCTTGGTAAAAATAAAATAAATTCAAGTTTGGAAAAAAAAATGTATATAATAATGTGAAATTTTATGGAAATTGTAAAAGTTTGCGCGTCTTTGGAATCTATTATATAGTAGTGGAATCATCATTGAACAAACGTGACTTGCAACCTTTTACTCACTATCATTCTATCGAAAGAAGAAGGTGAGATTTTGGTTTTTTTTTTTGAGGTTGAGGAACGAATAAGTGCAGATAACTTTCAAATAAAAGATCATAAAAAAATTATCGAATAAAATTTCCGCAATAAGACCAACTTAAATGATTTTCATTAAGATATGAGAGGTGTTTATGAGTTGGTAAAAGAGAAGCAATTTCTTACTAAAATCGAATTTTTGGATTTTCTTATTTTTTTCTCGTGTAAAACGAAACAAAAATTTACGTGATTATTAATAAAATAGTTTTAAAAAAGTAATTGTAAAGTATACACAAAAAATAAATCGAAAATACCAAAAACGAAAGCTATGTACAAATGTCATCTTTATAAAAAAAAAATAGATGTAAAATTTTAACATCAGAACAAAAGAAATTTGCTGACTTTTCTTTTATGTCCAAAAAAATTAAAAAATAAGAAAAATATATAGTTTCGATTACAATAACAACTCAAATCAATGCTGTTAACGTTACATTATTTAAAACAACAACAAATACCAGTGTAGCTGTTTACTCCAGGAAACGATGTGTTTAAGAAAATAGAGAAACAAATGAAAATAATACATAACAATTTTCGTATGCAAGACTTCAATGCTGTTGACGTCAAATTATTTAGAACAACAACAAACCCCAATGTAGCGGTTTATTCAATGAAAGGAGAACGTGAGAGAAGCATCGTAGTTCCGAAGCCCATGATGGCAGTATAATCTCAGCAACGCAGCTACCTACACATCCTGAGCAGAATTATTTAATTGTTTAATTTTTTTTTTGAAAAATTATAAATTTTTTTTGTTTATTATTAATCACGAATGTACATTCGGCGGTTACGGTGAGTTATTATTATATAGATTTGTTCATTAGTTTTAATTGTAAAATTAACTTATAACTGTTTTGTTATACTGTTTGTTACCGTTTACATTAAAATGTGCAACAACTAAGTTTACTCGATCATCGGTTGGCGAAGTAGGTATATTACACATTTACACTTCAACACTGACACATTATAAAAATTCTCTAGGGCAAGATTTTTATGTAGGACCCCCGCAATTTCGGCGAGCTAGCCATAGCTTAGGAAGAGCCCTTCAGGTATGTTACACTATATACAAAAAAAAAAAAAATCATTACAACGAATAAAGAGATATTAGGAAATACTGGTAAATGTTTAATCATTTGTGTACGATAGCGGATTTTTACTTTACGCCATAGAATTTTGTAAGCTCTTCGTTTCAGAGAATGTGATAGAATCTCATACAAATAATGAGAACGAAACAGCAACCAGTCAAATTGCTAACAAACAGCTTTACTACAGCTATTCATAACGGAAACAAAAAATGTTTGGAATAATCTCTTAGTTTAAATTTTGAATAAAATGTTGGATCACCTATGCATTTCGTTGACTCTAATCTAATGTAAACAAATGCTGAACTGTTGGGCATGGGGCCCAACTAATATATTTTTTTAAAGCGAAGAAATTCGTTCGCTTAACTTGTATATGTAGGGCTATGAACATCTGTATGCTGCAGTAGTACGACGTCAAATGGTTTGATTTAGGATGTTGTTTTGCAGATGTATTTGTAACGAGGTTTTTAGGAATTTAATCACTCAGACTATCTTAATGCTAACAGAAAACGGCTTTCTCTGGATGATTGTAAAAACCCTCGTCTTAACCACTTAGACAGTTTAATTATGGTGTTGTTTTTTAAAAATGTTAAATTTTTAAAAAAGGCAGTTATAACAACAACTTTTTGAAAATAAATAGATAGATATGCAGAAAACTTACAGTAATTCTCCACAAAGAAGGCAAATTTGTTTGTAAAAGAATTCTCAAATCAAAATACCAAAAATAAAAATGGTCAAGCATAGAAAAATCAAGAAATAAATATTCTATTCTTTATCGTCATAGATGCAATTCCTTAAGCAAACGCACACACAAGTGCACACAAGCCACGGCGTTAATTACGTATCTGAATATTAGCTAAAGTTTCCATTTTTCGGCTGGTTTGATAA
The DNA here is from genome assembly GCA_000688715.1 of Glossina pallidipes. Classification (NCBI taxonomy): domain Eukaryota; kingdom Metazoa; phylum Arthropoda; class Insecta; order Diptera; family Glossinidae; genus Glossina; species Glossina pallidipes. The sequence continues at coordinate 415,046 of KK499908.1, read as the reverse complement.
CGCGTATACGATAGCATTCAGCATTGTATGATGACTATTAGTTTTTTGAAATCTGTGAACATAACAACTGTTATTTACACTCTTTCATACTTGTCGAATTACACGAAAGAAGAAAAGCTCACGTTTTGAGTTAGTATTTGTGGTTATGCATTAGCGTTTGTTGTTTAGGGTTGCATTTATAAAAGCAAACAGCTGTAGATTAAGAACTAAATATGTTCCAAACAAAATTGTTTACTTATCTAAACAAAAGCGAATTAACAAACAGAACAAAATCGAAAATTACTGAGCAACAAGGTTTGAGTTAGTCACAAAAACAAGAATTGCAAAACAGGAAAATTTTTTTCTTTAAGATTTTTGCAGCTTTTATTTTTCTGTGTGGACATATAAGACACGTTTCTTATTCTTAGTCTATTTAATCTCAACAAATCAAAAATAAGTTTGAATTTGTGAGAGGTGAGTAATATATTGTTAAATGTTAATAAGTAATCGTTTTATGTTAATCAATATATGAATATTATGCAAAATGCTTCGACATATTGCTTTATACCATTTAATGGAAGAGGGTCGAACTTTGCGACAGCGAATTGAAATGAAAGCGAGAAAGGCTCTGTGGAAAGCTTCCAATCCCCTTACACTACCTGAAAATGTTGTATAGTTTTCGGCCATATTTGTGAAACACACATGTATTTATTTATATCGTTGCGTTCATATTTCTGTTAGTTTCGAGGTCCAGCGGTTTTTAAATACGTATTACAAAAAAATAGACCAAGTGATCCTTTAAATGTAACATATGTACTGTTATTGACGCGTTTAGCCATGACCTCGAAGCTGTCAGCTACCAATATTGGGTCACTACGGAGTAACGGAAGCTAAACCTTGCCCTAAATGGATCCGATGGATCATTAATAAATTTCGTAATAAATATATATATATGCATATATTAAATGTATAATTAAAGCAGATGTAAATATAAAAAATTAGAAAATTCAAACTTTGTCAACATTAAGAATTACAATGATCTTCCTTTAGATCAAATTAGAGAAAAAACATAAAGGATTCCACTGAATTTCTCATCATCATCTTCGGAATCACTTTGGATCTGGCAAAAGAGAAAATCGGCGTCTTTCTTCTTCAGCTTCCGTGCCTTCGCTGAACGACCTATCGTCCTCGATTTTCACTGCAACAATTGATTTTGCTCACTTAATAATTGCTAGACTGCCCCCTGAAAGCGTCTTTCATTATCAATTTGCTTCTAAAGCATGTTATAACTTGTAGTGCTGTCATTTGCTGTTAGTCAAGAATAATGTCGCGAAAACTACTTATTTAAAGAAAACTCTAATTTTTCGCCTAACAAGTTCTACTAATAAACTCAAGTTTTGCAACCTTTTCATTCTATTATTATTATTACAATATTCTTTACAAGGTTGCCATCAAACTTAAACTTAAAAATTACTAATCCCTACAAACCGATATCTTAAGAACATTTTTATAATTACTAGCCGCATAGAGCGTCTTTGTTTTATTGCGGCGACTCATAAAATATAATGATTATATGCTTCTGTTACATAACATTATTCGCCTTTATTAAATAATGACAATGATATTAATAAATTTTTTATGTTTTAACGCACATTTACTATGTGTGTTTATCTGTTATTTCTGCCATAGTTAGCTGCGCTAACAACAACAACAACTTAAGCAAAGGTTAATCATTTTTCCTATTGAACTAGAACAGAAAACTGTTTAAGCTATAGGAAGGTGACACAAATCATTATAAACAATGTTGCATTTGAAGCCTTTTCTGTCCATTAGATTAAATCTTTGTTTTAATCGTAATCATTCTTACATTTTCAGTTTGTACATTTTAAAACGTGGCCATTGGAACATAAGCAATCAATTAATATAATTTGTTAGGAGAATACTTATCATCATGGCGTCGTCAAATTGAACACACACGCACACGATAACGAGTAGAGCTATTGTTTTAGGAAATAATGCAAGTGTTAGCTTCGTTAATTTAAAAAATGTACTATAAACTACCTTACTTAAGACGTTTAAACGGGATGTGTTTACTCAAGCTCATATCGATTTTTATATCAAGAAGTGCTTCTTTCCCTTCTCAGCAAATTTGAAAATCTCTTTAATTGCTCGTGATTCCCGCATTCGTTTAGCTAAAAGTGAGTCACTACATCATTAATGATTGGTTTGTTTGTTAATTTATCAAAGAAAAGAACCAGCCGTTATTTTTTGAATTTTGACAGCCACAAATAAAAATAAACAGCATTTTGCTTCTTTCTTCTGCCTTTTCGTTTATACATGAAAGACAGCGACGAAAATAACACAAAAGTCTTACGTGATGGCAACATAGTTTGTCAACATAGTTTGTTCCGAACAAAAATCGCCTTTCAGATACCTGATTATCCCGCAATAGTCAGTTATTTTCTCATCTTGATCTGCCATTCAATATTTTTGTTGCTAGGATCGTATTAAGGAAATGTTACATCTTATAATATATAATGTTTTCGCGCAAGGATCCTTTGGACGTAAACTAGCCAGAAGCACGAAAATTAAATGAAAAAAATTATAATTTTCAACCCAATTGTATCTGCTATTATGAGAAATAGTTCTACGTTGAGAAGAACGACATCTTACGAATTGTTTGATATATAATTTATTCTTTTTTTAAGTGGCATTTAAAAATACTTTAATTATAGTTATCTATCAAAAAAATTCTTATAATTAATATCTGTCTAACATTACTCTTTATGAGATAAGTTTCTCTCAAAATGAACTAAAATTACACAACAAACGACTTTGGCAGTCTTTATACAAATCCAAATATACGCAATAATACATCTAGGGACCGGAACGAAAAGGACGGTAATCTTGTTTTTTGAAAAAGAAAATATATCGGTAACACTGACAATTATATTATTAATTCGCAATCAAAATAACAACACTTTTTTTTAATGGCAATGCCATCATCGTTTATCTGTCACACGTCATAGCTCTATTTTGCTTCTGCAAGTCAAAATTGGTTCATCATATGGTGGTTTTTGAATAACTTTTTCTAATTATTATTAATATGCTAACTTAATTTTAAAATTATAAAAAAATGTTTAAAAAATCATAAAACAGGAAAGAAAGTAATCCATCTTAACAAAATCCATAAGATTGATTTGTCACTTAATGAGAACGAAAAAATAGCGCCTAAAATTTTATTAGTAAAAAAAAGTGATCAATTTCTTTAAAATTACTGCATTTTTTCTTATTTGCAATTTTTTAAAAACGTAAAAGTGATTTCTTCATAATGAAGGCAATATCGAATTGGGACTTATGTTATGATGACATGAACTTGTAAGTTACCTTCAAATCGTACATACATGAGTGTGTTGATATACCATATAAAGTGACACACATACAAATCATAATCAAATGAGACCTTCGTTTGTATAGCATGCAAACAAAACGACCACTTTAAACGACAATATATTATTGCACTTGACATACAAAGAAGTACACTTTGGTCAATTTATTGATTTTTGTTATTGTTATAAGTTCTACTATTCTTTCTTATTCAAGATATATAACACCAGATTGTTTTATAGTGGAACCAAATGGTAAAGAAGAACTCTTAATAATTGATCGTAATTGCAGCGAAGCCAAAGTTCAGTGTAAGTTAATAAAAACTAAAACTTAACAAGATTATCAAGCAAGAAAAGTAATTTATAAATTTGTTATGAGCTCTACTATCAATCAATTCTTATTTTATATAATAGGTTTGTTGCAAAGCTAGTATGCGCACAGTAATAACTTTTTATCTATTCAAGTCTGCCTTTCTATACATTCGAATAAATTTCAGTAAAAACGAGTCAACTTAATCACCGAATGCCCACACGCCGAGTATGTGGCATTTTGGGCACAATTTCACTAATTGGTTCAAATTATTTGCTGGTAGCCACGCATCGCTTGTATGTTGGCATGATAAATGATGCTGTGATTTGGCGTTTAGCTGGCTATGATATAATACCGTACATTCCTAACGCTTGCCTAAATGCCCATCAATTGAAGAATAACGAAGTTCTTTTAAAAATGCTTCGCAAGACAATGGATACACCGCATTTTTATTTCTCCTACGCTTATAATTTAACGCACAGTCAACAGCGTGCTCATCAACTGTCAGCAAAAATAAAACAAGTATGTAAAACATTTAAAGAAACCAAGTCTCTTTAATAATAAACATTTTTAGCAAAAAAGTTTAATGGAAGGCATTGATGATCGTTTCGTATGGAATAAGACGTTACTAAGCAATTTCAGATGTTCAGACATGGACAGATTTCAATTGCCTCTAATATTAGGATGTAAGCATAATTTTTTAGCTAATTATATTGACATTTCTCCAACTAATTATATTTCTGCATATTGTAGTTGTTTCGGTAAATCAAGTTCAAATTAATGGCCAGACATTCTTCTGGTCTATAATATCCAGACGTTCTGTACATAAAGCAGGTACACGTTTCTTTAGTCGAGGCATCAACGACGATGGTCAAGTAGCCAATTTTGTAGAAACTGAACAAATTGTAGAATACAATGGCCAGTGCGTGTCATTCGTGCAGGTGAATGGTTGTTTAATTTAGTTGCGACTTTAAAGTAGCTACTAACTTTACAGACACGGGGCAGCATGCCGTTCTACTGGAGTCAATTACCAAATTTGCGTTATAAACCACGGCCACATAAGATAAATGGAAAGGACCATTTATTAGCTTGTAAGCGACATTTTGAAGAACAGATTGCTTTGTATGGTCAGCAAGTTCTGGTTAATTTGGTAAAAAAATCTGTTATCCGTTATGCGAATTTGTTAATTTATCTAATGCTTTACGATATCTTACAAATTACAGGTTAATCAAACCGGTTCTGAAGGTGAATTGGAATCGTTCTTTCGCAGTTTGCTTCAGTTGCTCAAAAACTCTAAACTACGTTATGAGGCATTCGATTTTCACGCCGAGTGCAAAAAAGTACGCTATGATCGTTTAACAATACTGATCGATCGTTTGGCACATGAACAAGACCAGTTCTCGGAATTTCATCTAGTTAACAGTAATAAAGCGGTTTCTACTCAAAAGGGTGTCTTCCGTACAAATTGCATTGATTGTCTGGATCGTACTAATGTGGTGCAGAGCATGTTGGCTAGACGCTCTTTGCAGAAAACCCTTGAAAAACTAGGCATTTTACATCCAAGTCAAAAAATTGAATTAGCATCGCCGAATTTTGAATTGATATTCAAAGCGGTTTGGGCCGATAATGCTGATATGATCTCAATGCAGTATTCCGGCACAGGAGCTTTAAAAACGGATTTTACTCGGACCGGTAAACGAACTAAAAGGGGGCTATTGCAGGATGGTGTTAATGCTCTTACCCGTTATTATATAAATAATTTTACCGATGGGTTTAGACAGGTAAAAGCATTGAAAAAAAATGTAAAGTCGAATATTAATACGAATTAAATTATCTTCAGGACGGCATTGATTTGTTCCTGGGTCGTTATGTAGTTACAGACCCCTTATGTGCTCCTTTGGAAGTGAAACGTTCGTGGCGTTATAACGCCGTAAGTTTAATATTAAATAAAATATTGCGGTTTTTATACTTTTTTTTGCATTTAACAGTTTCCATCCATACTGGTGTTCGCCGTAGCTATGTTGTACATAACAGCTTTAATGCCATCAAATTTTAAAACTGAAAATTTGCTGTTCATGCTTTTCTCGGGTGCCTTAATAGCCGTTAGTGCTACCGGTATGTTTCACTATGGGCATGAGTTTATAGATTGGCCCCGACTTTTTCGCCCCATCAGATTTCAAGTCTAGTGTCTGTCATGATATATTTCCGGTTTAATATAAGGAAAATCTTTTCAATTAATAAATATATTCATCTATATTACCAGTAGTTGGGCTTTTGTTGATCTGAATAAACTGAATGTGAACATTTTTTCCATGTTTCAAGGATACACGCCTATACAAATTCATCTTTCCTATCTACGAGTCTCCTGCTTGTTTTAATTTTAACTTCTTTCGCGCTACAGATCTATTTTGTTTACACTTATTAAATGTTGATTATGCCCATTCGGTTTTTTAACAGGAACTTCCTAAAAAGCTAATATGTACCACAAATATGTGAAATAGAATTAATTTATTTTTAGCATCCATCAAATGAAGAGTTTGTTCATTTTTTATATTATAAGTGAACGTTAAAATAATTAATACAAAGAAATTTTACTCGGAGGTACGCCATGAAGACCCATTAATTGTTAAACAAAAGAGAACACCAAATACAGAAAGTTTTGCAATATTAAAATGAAGTTTTCTTTATCCGCATAAATCAAACCAATCTATTTTAATCTAGCATTCATATCTATTCAGGAACAGGTTGACAATAATGCGATGAGAATGAGGGACGAATTATCGAAAAAAATCAGAAATGTCTTCCTGATTGGAAGCTCTTATTATGAAAACTATTAAAATTGCGCCCGCATCTAGCATGAGGAAAGGAAGGATTAATTAAATGGCAAGAAGGGTTAGGGTAAACCACGAGGAACTATTCACGCTGCTCCCAATAGACCACTTTAAAATTTTTGCGAAGTAGTGAATGCCATTTTTATAAAATAATGAAGCATTTATTGCGAAGAGGATATAAACTATTGTTGTCGCGATTGTCCTTAATGTCTCTTTAAATTTGTTCCGCGTGGCTCATTAAGTACAATCCTCTTGTAAATTTGTTAACTTTCTGTTAGCAAATTTGCTAAATATCACATATAATTGATAAAAATGAAAATAGACATATTTTTACGATGAATTCTGGTTATTATTTTATTACAAAGACCTTGTTAATTGCATTATACTATACGGATTCTTATTACTCATATGTTTTAGCTGTTCCTCAAAACCATCTGGTGTTTTTTGTATCCAATGACGATCCAAATAGTATTGTATACAAGTATGAAACTCTTTATCATTGTAGTTTTCAATACGAACGGGCACAAAAGGATCAAGGTGCTCAAAACCTGTACGACCCAACAAATATCGTGGCATGTATGATTCCATAAATCCTTCGGTCATGCCAATTTTATCTACCACCAACACGCAAACGCCATTAATCCAATCATACCTTGTGATATTTAAAAAAGGTTGGGTCAAAGTTATGCGATCAGGACTAACACGTTGTTTATTGTCAGTCAGAATCCTAGTTTCCGGATGGAAAAATGCGTTATAACCATCAATGGCCACCATAACCTTGCAACGGCTAGCGGTAGCGTGTAGTTTCAATTCCTCCAAAAGATTCATTATGGTACCAGACGCAAACTTTATGCGTGCAATTCCATGCTCCACCAATTCCAAAAGTGTACTACCAGCAGGAGTTGATTCACGTTTAGACCAAATATAATCTTTAGAAGTTTTCAAATCAAGTTTTTCCAGTAATTTAGAGTTATGATTTTTGAAATGTAGCAACCAAGCAGCCGCGTCGAATGGTAAATCAATAAAACCCTCTTGTGAAGCATTAGCTATTTCTTTAGGACGTTTCATCCAATTGGGTACCCAAGGTACGTGAACTAAGACAAAATCGTTCTGATAGCCATAATGTATCACGTGTGCCAAAGCAAGTGATTTTCCCACACCATTCTCCCCATATATCACATAACGCGCTGTCGGCTTGCTGAAGTCTGTGTTTTGTATATATTGAATAAGTTGTAAAGCAGGTTCACGGATCATTAAACAAGTTTCGGTAAACGTTTTGAGTTGATTTTCGAATTGTTTAGGAAATCCGCCACCACTAAAAAGTTGTTTCTTTACAACTGGCGGTATAGTATAGAATTTACCCTCATGCAGTTTAGTTTGCGCTGCAATGTTACTTTCGACTGTACGGTAATCGTTCGGTACCAAAGTTGATCGTAGGGAATCTGACATTTCACTAGCGGCAGCTGTTGTTTTTATATGCCGTTGAGTCAAATGTTGGATTCTTCCAAGTGATGATCGCAAAAACATTTCGCTAAAACTTCTTAATCACACTTTTGCTTGCGAAGAATTACGATAATGTAAATGTAACCACCAAACATTAAAAAAACCATTTCTACTTCGCCGTCAAGTTAACAACAAATTATAATATCAAAATTCTATAAAACGAGATGGGAATGAAGCAAGTTAAGACTCTCAATTTGGTCTCAACTTTACATTTTAACAAGTGAAAACGCTATAGTGGGCCGCAGCGCACTATTAAATACCCTGGGTCGCTCTACCGACGACTTTATCAAAATAAAGCGTTGCACGCGAAATAGTGTAAAAATGGTGTAGCGTTCGCCTTTGAACCGAAACACTTCATTGTATCAAATTGCATCAAAATATCTCAAAATCCCTGCCTATAGGAGCACCCAAGAACACAAGACAGACACGAACAGGCAGGCTTAAATCGATTCACAAAATATTTCTGAAACGATCAGTGTAATAAGAAATGGAGTTATCTCAAGGCTTTTTGGGCCTTGAATAATATATTCTTTTACCACAAGTGGTGTAGGGTACAAAAATTTCTAGGGGTTCAAGAATCTTCAATTTAGTGAGGATGTTTTTCTTTGCACACCGTGTTTTAGCGGTGCTATAAATCGATTGGAATATCATTGAGCCCGCTTTGTTCCTTTGAACCAATCTGTCTGGGTAACTTCAAAGTATTTTAGCAAATCGTATAATTTTCTTAATTTAAAGAAAAACAAATTTAAGTGAAAGTTGTATCAAGGAAGTCGTCTTTATTTCATAAAAAAGATTAAATTTGCTAAATAGTTACGTGTATAGTTTTTGATGTAAAGCAATTTTTCCTTGGCCTTTTTCTGGTTTTCTTCCTCGAGTTTTTTCCTATCTTGCACAAATTTTTTATTTTCCACCGCTCTTTCTTTTACAATGGCACTTGTTTTTGCTTAAAACTGAAATAAGTTTTTTGCTTCTAAAGCAAAATCTGAGTACCGTTTACAACGATTGTATAAGTTATAAATCATTGAATTATTTCTATATAAAATAATTGGCCATTATTGGTTATAATTATATATATGTATCAACCGAAAACATGAGAATGAAATCTTAAAGGCAAAACTTTAATTTTAGGCTCAGATTGGGAAAATATATTTTCATTCATTTCATTTTGCCATTTATTTAATTATTAGTTTGTTCAAAAACACAGCTTATCTTAACTACAAATATTGAAGACAAAAGAACGACGACTTAAGTAAAATATGAATAGAGACTCGAAATGGATCTTAAGGAAGAAAGAATGGAGTAAGATTCAACTTTTTAATCTATCTAAGATGGCAATCCTTTTTATTATCAGTGTGTTAAGAAATAGTGAAACACATGTATCTCATGGTATATAGAAACGAAAAATGGCTCTTTTATTCGTGTCTTCTTCTTATCAACCCTGAACGTTCTATATTGGTGTTCTTATATATGCATAAGATTATAATAAGACAGGAGTGCCTGAAGTGCTTGAATACATTTTTATTAATATATTCAACACTTTTATTTGTTGGTTTTTAAATTTTAAATTTGTAAAGTATAGATTAATAAAGTATAAAAAGTTCTAGATTAATAGACGATAAAAATAAAACTTTTTTAGCTAATGTGATTGATGGATTCAAAGCGCACCCCAAATTCCAAAATTGTTTACTTTAATTTCCGATGTGTTAAATATTTGAGCAAGGATTTGGAAAAATTCAAAATTTCATAAGATTTTCGCCAATAACTTGGGAAGAAGACTTGTGTTGTAATTTATAGAAAATTCGAAAAAAGAGTATACATGTGTGCTCAACTATCCGCACGATTTACTTTCATTTTTTTTCTGACACGAGCCTCAATGCTCAACTTCCTTCGATTGCTACAAATTTTCATTTGTGATAATGTGATTGTTGGATTCGTTTTGTAGGCAAAATGGGTTAAATTGCACATCCACTAGCAAATCGAATAATCTCTCTGAGCATTTATTAATATATTTTTTTGGCTCAGTTATCGTATTACATCAAAAGGAAATAAATTCAATTTCAATTGAAATAAATTGACATTATTTGCTCTGAATTCTTTCGAATTGATTTTAAACTTAAATGTCGTGCAAGGCATTTAATTACATTGCATTGGTTGCATGGTGTAAAGGAAACCCAAAAAAACCGCTTACAAGAAGAGATTTGGTAAGACAAAGCTTGAAACAATACGTTAGTTCTCCCTTTAAAATACCTTTAGTATTAGATGGTAAGAACACCAGTTGTATATACATGCGTATAACATTGGTGTTAACAGCGGCCGAGCTAATATAAAGAAAAATTCCCAAATATTGTGATATTCACGTCCGCGATATAATTGTAGTCATTGAGTTCAAGGCTTAAAATTTTTAAGACCGAAAGTGAGAAATAATTTCGCTCTACTAGGCACTGACTACGCATCTTTTAGAAAACTGGTTTTCATGTGGAAGCCGCATCGTGAGAACCATTTGATTATGTATGGCTTTCACCATTCGAAATTTACTTCGAAAAAATAATGGGCAAATTTGACATTTCTTTATTTATAATGACACAATGAATAACAAGATCGCACGTAAATAAAAACAAAATGGACGAAATAAAATGGAGTGAAGTACTAAGCACTTTTAACAGAAAAAACAAAAAAAAAACCAATTGAAAATTGTAACTAATGAACTGCATTGGTTTCTGAATTGGCACGAATTTTTACAAATATGGAATTACCTGAAATTCCAATGAGTTGTGACTAATAAAGGACACGCAAGATTAATTATAAGTAGCCAATGCTTTGCGCCGCAAGAAAAATCTCCGGAAATTCCCTAGAAGTTAACATTCTTAAGAAAACGTTAAATTGTGAACTTGAACTTTGAATTTTAATAAATATTTTTTTTAATTTTATTTTATGCATCTATATACTAACATATGAATTTACTTATAAAGAATGTACAATGTTTTACAATCTTGTATTACATAAATAAAAACCAGCTTTTGAACAAAACTTTATTATACTATTGAACAAAACTTTATTATACTATTTATTTATTTCGTCTTTATATTCTTTAGTCCAATACAATTACATTTGAAAGTACGGAAAATATGCCGATTTATATTTCCTCACTTATTCACTACAAATGGAAGGGCTTTAGCGGAACGTCGACACCTTCGTTACAATAATTTACCCTGCTCCAGGAAATGAAAAGTTTACTGCCATAATTTTCATTATATTTTTTTTGTATACGCAAAAACACGTATATACGTAGATTGACCCACCATCATTCCGTGTAAACTTGTTTCCTATTTTCAGTTTCACAGTTCATTTCTTGTTTCTTGTTTCCCAGTATCATTTCTAATGTAACGAGGGAAAAGGTGCTCTCTTGTGCAAACATGCAGCTCAAAATGAGGAAACGCTAAAATAAAACGTAGTTAACGCTGTATACAATGAGTGCCATGGTTCTTTCGATAATAAAGAAGCGTAGAAAAGGGCTTTAATTGCTAATAAGATCGTAGAAAAATCGGTTCCAAAACATGTAATAGCAAAAGTAAAATAAAAATAAAGTAACCGTCATTGCTGAGCCTGTCCTAAATGTACAACAAGTAAAAATATTCACTAGAATTAAAGAAATGTTGGAGCCGCGTTCGTCCAAAATCTTAAGTTAGCCTTAACCGACAAGAAGCGATTGCATTGAAGTCATAGTTTATAATGATCAGTTTAGTCCTTGCAACTTATAATAAAAAGCTATTCAATTATAATTATTTTAGGTTTCCGTTTGGTTTGTTTGGCAGACTTTTTTTAAAAACCTTTGTTTTTTTTGACAATGGATCGTTTGGAAATTCGTACTGTCACGATTTATGAGTTCTTACATGGAACTAAGGCATCGCAGACTACGCGAAACATAATAAGTGTATTTGGTTCTAGCGTAACTGCGCAACAGACGGTATCAAATTGGTTCGATAAAGGTCGCACATACCTGCAAACTTTAACTTCACAAATGAACCACACGGTCGTCCAGAATCACCGGTCAATAATGATGTACTAAAGGCAACCGTTGAATTTGATCCAACTCAAACCACTTATAAATTATAATTAAAGCTTGGTGTTAGCAAACAAACAATATTAACTCATTTATCTGAAATTGGGAAAGTGAAAAAGTGGGTTCCCCATGAACTATAGAAACAAAAGCGTTTGGAAGCTTGTTTGATGTTGCTTTCCCGTTACAAATCTTGTGCATTTTTGAATCGAATAATCACCTGTGATGAGAAATGGATTCAATACGACCATCGTAAACGTTCAGCACAGTGATTAAACAAGAATGAATCATCAAAACATACTCGAAAGCGTAGTATTTATCAGAGGAAAATGATGGTGAGTGTTTGGTGGTTTAGCGCAGGTGTTGGGCATTACGATTTCATTAAACCAGGCTCATCGATCAAAGCAGAAAAATCCTGTAATCAATTAAACAAAATGATACTACAACTTAAAAATAGACAGCCCAGATTGGTCAAAAGATCGACCAGTATCCCATTTCAAGATAACGTCAGACCACACACTTTGCAAATAATCGTTGCAAAACTACAGGAGTTGAAGTTGGAACTTTCCCATTATCCACCAGATCTAGCTCTCACTGATTACCACTTCTTTCGCAATCCGGACTTCTTGAACGGAAAAAAAATCACCAGCCTGAACTACCTGCCGCTGAAATGGCAAACGTGTGTAAACAATATGATAAACAAAATAATTTTTTAAACAATTCTTTCCTTAGCGACATGATTTTATGAAAGGTTGACACAACGAAGCCACGATTATTTAACCAGGCCTGGGCAAGGCATTTAGTTTATAAATTTTTCACAAATTTCACCCTTGACGACGTGGTATCTATAATATTTTTAAGAGAGAGAAATTTACAAGGCGCTAATCCCAAGGGCAATAAGCAAAATACTTAGTTAGATTAGCGATTTTGGCGCCCTATTGTCGTTGTTGACGGCCTTACTAGTTTCGCAAAATGCATGAGTGGATTGGGGCTTGCCTTTATCGTCACATATTTTTTGCCTGTAATATTAATCATGGTATTTACTGAGCGGCTCTGTTTGGTGCCTGCTAAAAATGCACCTGCCAGTCATAATGATGTAAATTGTCCCGTTTGCGAGAGAACACTTCGTTTTAGCAGTGCTGGTGTTTCGAAACCGCAAATCACTTTCTACACAAAAAACATAATTTTCATGTAGACACGTAGTTGCCCGATTTAACGCACTGCTGCTATTTAGCCAAAGGAAGAAAGTTTTAATTACATTTAGTTCAATACACGTACGCGATGCGATTAAGGTGGGATATGCCGAAAACTCCTCTATTAAGTTGAGCGACGTTTTAGGGAGCACTATTTATTCACGTATCTATTTGTATGATCATCTAGCTCTTATGTCCGCAAATTAGTAACAATTTACCGTATTTTACGGAAAAAGATTATTAAAATGTTTAGCTTGACTAATGTCGACATTTCTAAGGCGAAGGTAGTCTAGTTGCATGGTTTCATAGTGACAATAGAAATGCGTCAATCTACGGAGTTGCTCCGCAACTCTCCTGGCGAAACCGGAGCCTTCTGACCTTGTTAGTGTCGCTGCTGCTCGATAAAGTTTCTCAGTGAAATTCTATGTGATTTAAATTAATTTATTATAAATTTGAAGCTCATTTGTACGATTTTATTAATTAATTTCGTTTGCTTTTTTAGAATCTCGCTTTTCTCACTATCACCCTGTATATTATTATTATAATGCTATCTACTATAGACACGAAAAATAATTTACGTAATATCCTAAACGAGGACATCACGTTTCGTTCCCTTCTAAATAACACTGGCGACATCTGTAAGATTGGCCATCTGCATTGTTAAAGTTAAAGTTAAAGTGATATGAAAATTGATGAGATTACTAATCTCATTTGTAGTAGCACTTGGGGTGTGGTTGGTTTTAGTGGAACTTGGTGGAATAGTCATGTTTCTTCAAATTCGGTTAAAGTCCCGAAATATAGTTTGTGCCGCAGTTACAAGACCACGAGGAGAGCTGGGGTGCACCTTTATATAATTCAAATAGATTCAGGTATTCCGCTGTGGTTGCGCAGTCGGGTAGTGGACAGATTGAAATTTATTTGTTAAAGTAGAGACATCGGGCGGTGAACTACTAATTGGCGTTGTTGACGTGACACATGGACATATCTACTCCTTTGAATGCGCGGTCAGTGGTATTTTAATCAAATACGCTAGTGTTAATGTCATGGGTGACTTCAATTGCAATTTATTTAATCCTGCGAAATCCTTGATATTTAATTTCTGTCGTCGTCTAAATATGCTGTTCACGATTCGCTCCCTACCCATCATGGCGTAAGGTGCGGACCTACTTTCGTTCTTGCTTATTGTTTAATAGCTAATGTGGAGGTATCATTTCTGGGCAATTTCAGATGGTAGGTATTTCTCGTGTTTAACACTTGCGTGCGTCGGAATTTTACGATTATAACCATCCGAGATACTCAGGCACTGACATCCAGAATTGCCGCATGTGAATTTAATGGTATATACAATTCTTCGGATGTGGATGATCAGATCAACATTCTGAATGGCAACTTGCACCCAATTCATGAGATTATACCATAAGTTATGCGAGAGGCTGCTGTCAACTGCGAGTCTTAGTTTAACCGAAGTGAAATAAAATTTCAAGTTTCTCAGCGTAATCTATCTTACGTATTTACGTGAAAGGAATGCTGATAATTGGAGGACCCATTGTGTACAAGGGATTAAATGCAAATATGTTATTAGAAAATGCAGGAGAAATGCGCATTTGCTAACTTTGAGTTTCAAATAATAAACAGCTGTGGCGTAAATTACGCCAATTTGTGTTCAACGATGTTGAAGGTTTAAGTGTCGGTGCCGCTGAGGTGAATGCCATCAATTATCATTTTCTCAGCGATCTATCAAATAAAAATTGGCTAGATTTAAATGACTGTTACGGGCTGTTCTCATTTCGTAGGGTAAACATGTTAGAACTTTTAACGGCATTTGATAAAATTAAGTCTAATGCGCCAGGAAAAAGATGGTTTCTCCTTTAGGTTCTTGAAACTAATTTGATCGCGAATTGATGCTCATATATTATATATTACTAATCACATTCTTACTAAAACTGAGAAGAATCTAAAATGTACTCGTCTCCGAATCCCCGGCCGATTTCAATCCTGCCTATTTTCTCGAAAGACTTTGAGCAAATTATCAACCAGCTTGACAACAACTAACTCCCTACTCTCTGAGTCTCAGCATAGCTTGGAAAAGCTTGTAGCACTACTTCTTTGTTACTAACTATTATAGATTCAACGCGACTTATAGTGAGTGATAAGCATATCTCGGTATTATCGTCCCTGGGTATAACTAAAAGTGTCGCCGTACCGCTGATTCATAAACTCGTACGCGACTTTGGCTTTTCGCAGCCAGCTGCTTTTCTAATAGCATCCCACCTCCCGGATCGTTTACAATTTGTATCTGTGGGTGCTGTTAAGTTTGAGCGTTTAAAAGTGCGAAATGATGTGCTTCTGGTCTCGATCATTCACTTTGCTCTTCACCATGTATATGAATGATTTCTTTAATATGTTTAACGTAGCTTCGTTTGAGGCCTACGCATTTGCTGATAATTTGCAGATTTTATTTACAGGGAATGTTGATACTTTTGGACCATTTCGACTGCATTTCCCGTCGAGTAGATGCGAATGAACTTAAGGTGAATTGAGCTAAACCATTTGCGATAATCTGTCGACCCCCATTAGGGAGTACATTAGTACTTCTGAATTTTGCTTCAAGGGTAGGCGATGTCAATGTTGAAATTGTAAGTTGAAATGCCTGGCCGTGGTTATCGATAATAAGTTATGCTTTGATGAACACATAAATTCCCTGTGCTCTCGGATGAATTTCCTGCTTAAAAAGTTTTATTCTTTGAATGTCGTTTGAAAAATGAAGCTTCTTAGTTGAACCCCATGTGCAATAATCTATGAAAAGCCTTCTTGCAAGATACAATCCAGTTATTTTTAAATTTCCAGATATTACATATCCCCTATAGACTCATTCACGTTTCACGAAAAACTAAAAATCTCGCACTGCTTTTATGGAATTTTACCGCCACAATAAACGTGATGCTAATAAGGAATTGGATTGTCTTGCCTTTGCAAAAAAAAGAAATTCAATTATATTATTGCATGAACACGTTTCACCTTTAAATCGTTCAAAAAATGATGAAAACTAAATACTTTCTTTTTTTTGTTTACTTATTTACATAAATTTTATTTCTCCTGGATTTCTGTATTCTTGCTTTCTCAATGTATTTTTTTTACGTATTTAGTACGTTAATGTATTTAAATCCAGATCATAATATAAAGTTTGCAAGAAAAAAAAAAATTTGAAGAAAAGAAAATGTTTACTAAATTAACTATAAACTATTAATTTAATAATAATTGTAACAAAATGTGTTTTCATTAGTTGGTGTTACATTTACATAATTTTTAGCTTATTTTTTAAGGGAATCATAATAAGAATTGAGAAAAAAATAAAGCAAATAAGATGACGCATTTAATAGGTATTTTTTACTAACAAAAAAAAGAAAATTGAAGAAAAAAAAACTGAACGTACTTATATTTAAAGGCAATATTATGAGTCAGGCATATCTATTCATTCTGATCGACGTCAAAAAGCCAGTACGAAATGCCTGGTTAATGCGTTTTCAGAAAGAAAAGCATTTGTTGAAATTTTATTTAAAAAAAGATAAAATCATTCCAAAACAAATGTATTTTTTTTTGATCATGCTTCCAACGAAATGGAGGAAACCTTAATTCACAACAATAAGTAAATAATCAAGTTTTGCTCAATGCAAAATATAACAAAGTAACCATTTCATTCACATCTCGTACAAGCGCTTGACGAAAGGAGTAAATGATGATGCAGAAACAAGAGAAATGGAAAATTGTTAGTTTTTATTTTAAATCTCTGAGAATTGTTATTCATTGAACATGAAAAAGAAATGAAATTGACAGGAAAAGGGGGAGGAATTACTTGATACTGATGAAATAGTGTAGATTCTTAGGACTTATACCATTTTTAATTATGCTACGCTGCTTAAAAAAATTTTCTGAATTTTCATATGATTTTCCGTCATTTGTTGTTTGTGGTTGGTTTCGTTCTATGTTTATTGTTTTGGTAAATTCCTAAGTCGACGAGTAAGTAATCATTCCATAAGGATAAAGCTTGATTAATTCTTCATTGTCCAATTGCACGATAATTGCAACAATATATTGAATCCGTTTGCTATTATCCTTTTTAATTTATTTTAGTCCGGTCTTTATTTGTTTGAAACTGCTCGTTATTGTCGTCCAAGTGCACGTAGTTATTAATAATTGTTTTTTGTATTAGTCCACTTTCTAGTCGTGTCTGTAGATTATTCTGTTGTTTATGTTGCTATTGTTCCTGGTCCACGCCTAAAAGGGCGTTTTTTTCTTTAACATCTCTACCGCGGTGTCGTGCGCCGTGCTGGCGTACGTATTTTTCGTCTCGCTTGCTGTGCCGATTGGGCACCAGATGTTGGCGTCGGGCTGAATGGAAGAAAATGATCAGTAAGAATAAATTTATAATATACTACATAAGAACTATCCGCTAAAATTTAATTTAGAGAAAGAGACGTAAATTTCAGTATATACAATGAAGCTGCGATTTAAATATAATTATATGTATATATACATATATTTAAATTATAAAATATAAAATTATATGTCCTTCAATTTGTAGCAAAAATTCAAATTCAAAACTCAATATATATCAATATATATCAATATATCAATATATATATATATATATATATATATATATATATGTATTATAAGGATTCTCCGCATTTCGTAATATTCAATCCCCAGCTTTATAATTTTTGTACGAGTATTGCGAATCTCAACTAAATCTTGGCAATTATTTACAAATAATTGTATATTAAAATATATTTTGTAAAGTTTAAGAATTTCGCTTCTTACATTTTTACTCATATAGCAGCGATAAGCTCAAACCCAAATACTTAGAATTGATCATAAATAGCCTAATTTTTAGTAAACGATAAAGCGATTTGATAAATGACTGTGCATATACGCCCATCATAACATTACCAACACTAGTTGAAACGGGCGTTTTTTAACGCGCCAATAAAAGAGCAAAAACAATTACTTTTTCAATGATTTTTGAATTTAAATTTTTGCTATAAATTGAAAGACATATAATGATACGGCCTTTTTTGATAAAAAAATGTATCTTGATGTCCTTTACTGAGCTGATTTTGGTGTTAATCACCTAATGCATTCGAGATTATTATGAAGCACTTGGTTTTTTTTTTTCTCTACGAAAAAAAACAAGCATCAAAAACCTTTAACGATAATTCAACCCTGCAGTCATAAGTTGTCGTTCTGTCACTGCACGTTTAAAAGCGATAGCTCTTAAGTGAAATTCATCGTACTGTCTTGTCTGGAAAGAAAATATATATGGAAATCTAAGAAAGGAAGATAACATTCGCGTTAATTCAAATTTATTTGTTCGATCTCAGCGGTACTTGTGTATGTCTGACTGATCAAAAACCTTGCAATAAGCCGACTTAAATCTGCGTGCGCTTAAGATTGGACAAAAAATCTGTGAATGCGGGCAACGTAACTTCAGTTTATGGGCCATAAATCAAGAAAAATGGCGACTTCATTGCGGAATCAATTTTATAGGAACTGGATGTGTCTAACACCGAATTCTGCAGGATCCTTAAAGAAATTTTTTCCGGTATAAAAGTTGCTGAATGAGTGAACAATTAATTACATTATATTTGCCATAGCCCGAATTTTATGTCTTATAATAACGCAAACGCAGGTTTGAAGCATTATTTATCTAACTGCCACGTATATGAATAAAATTATTACACGAACGATTTCTTCAAACAGTATTTAGTTCACGCTTATGAAGAACGATCATTAACGAATGACATAACCAAAGTAAACTCGTATTTATAAAAAAAATAATTATTTAAAGTGAGTGTATCAAGGACTTTCGTCCGCCTAAACTTCCCTTACTTTCCCTAAATTTATAAACAATAAAATTAAATCATTAACTTAAGGTCTGACCCTTTCATTTCAGTATTGATTAAAGATGGGTGATAAAATATTTTGAAACTTGGAATATACTTACGCAAATATGTTGCTAGAAGCTGGTGAACTGCCGGCATTAAACTGGAAAGGTGCATTCGATGCAGTCTGCAAAAAGATTGAGTGCCATTAATTTAAAAGTAATTCTTCGATTTAAATAATTGTATTTTTCGCAAAATAGGTATACATATATAAATATATATGTATTGCAATATGAATTTAAGATTATGATTACATTAGTAATATAAAATTAATTATGAAGTAAATGTAAGTGAATTGAGATATACAACATTTTGCGATCAATTTATGCGGTCATAAGCAAACTGATAGAGCAGGCAGCAAGTAAAATTAAGTGATATAAGTAATTTTATTATAATACATAAGATCCCTTTAACCCGTTCACGCAAATGACGTCTGTACACGTCCATTGCGTGTGCTTGTAGATCGACACGACGTCTATAGCAGTTCTATATTCCTAGAATTGTAAAACAAAAAAAAAAACAAGTAAGAAAATTCAAATCGTTCGAGACCGAATCTTTTTTATACGCATCACCGTTATCCTAAAAAAGACAAAAGAAGTAAAAGAACAACATTCTCATGCTCTATAATATGAAGCGGACGCAGATAACTTTTTCTATTTTCAAAATAAACATTTTTGTCTAATTGGCATGTGGGCGTTGCATGCGTGTCCTTTGAAAAGTGTATGTCAATTCCAAATTCGCTTGCAAATTTGTAGGCGATATCTTCATTTTCGCTAACGTGAAAATTTTTAACACAAATACTACAATGTTACACAAACAGACAGATGGACAGACGAAGAGGCATACATATTTAGTGGCATTCCAAATTTGGAACTGGCCAAGAATTTGTAGACTTCTTTTAAACTTGTTTCTACGTGTTATAAAGGTATTGAAAAAACAAACTTTGATATACTATAATATTGACTAGGCATGGCCAAACCAACCTGCGTGGAAGAACTTCCAATGTTTCTGCCAAATTTGTTTGTTTTTTGTTTGATTAATTTCAATAATATCGGCTTGTCTAAGATTAATTGAGTGATTTGAATCAGATTTGTGCTCTATTCTACTATAAATAATTAGCTCTAGGATGTACTTCTACGTATTACAATATATATGAGAAAATTTATATGTATTAAGAGGAGAGCGGAAAGACCATGACCAGTTTTACCGTCAAAATTATGATGCCTGCGATGATTTGTGATTGTAATACAAGTATAAGCACCGAAAGACGGACCCAGAAATTTTGAACAAAGTTATAATTCGAATAAGTAAGCAAACTATATTCGGCTGTGATCAAATCTTCTATGCCCACCACCTTGTTGATGCAATAAAATGTGCACATATTTATTGTTGCAATTTATGAATAATGAGATCCATTTTTTGCTTTTGAATATGGAGGTATTCCCAATTTACACTATACTATGGGCGTGTCCTTTGACCGGTTTGGACCATTTTCAGAATGCACTTATGTACAAGAACTTCTAGTGTTCGTACCAAATTTGAAGCTGATAATCTCCATTTTAGCAATCAGAATAACGGTTTCCGCAGCACGTACACAAACTAAATTTCCACATTCTGTTATATTGAATGGACATAGGTGAAGTTTTCTATTTTTATGAGATATAGCTGGATATGTTTGTTGCATTTTTGCTGTGGTTTATGAACGATTCGCAAAAAACCTAGAAGTTACTCAGTTTATGTTGCACAGTAGACATGTCCCCTAACCGATTTGGCTCATTTTCAATACGCTGCATGTGAAATTCAAATGTTGAATTTGTTTTCCAGAAACAAAAGTTTACCGTCATTAAAACAAATGCAACTTGTAAACTAATGGTGGAAATATTATAAAACTTTGACAGATTGGTATTTAGAAGTGATATACGTAGATTCATCGATAGTGGCAACATCTATCATCTTACTAACTTATTGAATGATATCTTAAATAGTTCATGGAGTCTCTGATGCTTCCTTCTGCATATACCCTCATCGTCCGCTGTTGGATGCAATAAGTTTTTTTATAACAAATGCTATCTCGAGTTTAAAAAAAAATTCTTTGGGGGAAATATTTGCTATCCATCAAATTAAAAACTCTTGATTTAATATTTTTCTTTTTTCAGGCGCAACAGACATTGAAATAGAAAAGTAAAATTTCGCACGCATCCACACTCTTGAGAAAGATATATGAGTCAACTGTGATACTGTGCAAACATTTCAATATAATTTGATCTATAACCAATGACATGCAACATCAATGGATCCGAACACTTTCCAAAACCTTTTGAAAATTCCTATGAAAATATGATGAGAACGCGAGAAATAAAAATAGAAAATAAATGTTATTCCTTGATTGCGATTGTGATTGTAAAAAAAGTAAAACTGATTAATTTTTGAAAGGACGGTTTCATTCTTCTGCAGTATTTCATACATTTACCGTCCGGCCGTCCGTTTTTTTATATAAATGTATAAAAGCAGTACGTATGATTATAGTCCCATTGATTCAATTTTCTATTCATAATTAATGTCAATTTTTACACTGCTAATACTAGAGACGCGAATCATTAGAAAGATGGAAAGGATAGAAATTTCCTACTTTCGCTTATATCTAATTCGGGAACAGCTGCATTGCGCAATTATGTTTCAGATATCTAACTCAACTTACATTCAGAGAGACGAAAGCATATCTTTATAAATGCTTGCACAAATATTTATCACTTAGATAATGATAAAAAGCTAATTTCTAAATTTTCCCTCAACACAATTTTATATAAAAAAAAAACCCCTAAAAGAGAAAAAAAAATCTGAACGATCGACTAAATTTTACTCGCTACCGTCTGTTGTTAATTTGTTAATTAATTTATAAGAAAATTACCAAAATTAAGCACAAATTGGCAATCATTAAAATTATTGTCTAATAAAATTGAAATGAACGTAATTATGATAAGAATAATATACAATTCCAGTCAGTTCACATTCTACTTTACCTCAATTGAACCACCGGTAAAATTAAAAACCGCAGCTGCCGGTGTAGCGCCAAACTGAAAAGGTTTCGTCGAGTTTTGAGACGACTGCATACATGATCAAGTGAATAGTAGAATCCAACACACAACACACACATTCATACATAATTTCATAAATCAATTAACAATAACAACAATCATTCATCGCACGAACAAACAGTAGATAAGATGACATAAAAATTTTACATCACAGTTTGTTACATTAAAAGTTACAAAAGTAAATGCGAGAACAATATAAAAAAAAAGAAGAGAGAGAAAAGACAAAGTTTTAATATATAGATTGATTCATTAATATAGTCTACTAAGAACAAATACTCCAAACTGAAAATTGTTTATTGCTATTTATATATAAAACGATGTTAGGTCTCTACTGCAATTTTTCCAACGTACTTACCTCATTAGATCCGGTAAAATTAAATGCTGGTTGTTGGGTAACTGTGGCTCCAAAATTGAATGCCGGCTTTGCTGTGTTGGTAGCTACGGAACCAAAAGAGAACGAGCCCTAAAACAGAAAATTTTTACTTTTATATACATACTTAGGTGTACTTATATTTTCACGTTTGCGCCTGTACCACAATTATTGAATCTATATAACTTACACTTGAGCTTTGGGCAGCCGGAGCCACAAACGCGAATGGTGGTTTCTTCGCTTCTAAAGCTGTGTTAGCAATTGGTGCTGTTATAGCTCCAAAGCCGCCGAACGTTGTTGTAGAACTGGCAGCTGCTGTGCTACCAAATGTGGGCGTTGCATTTGTAGAAGAAGCAGCGCCTCCGAATGGAGATGTTCCAAAAGCGGGTGTTGGCGTAGCAGCGCTTCCACTGGGCGCAGTCCTAAATATATTCGTTGATGGCGGTGCTGGGTTGGTGGCGAAAATGTTAATTGGTGAATTGACCGCCGAAGTATTAGTGTTTACCCCACCAAAGGTAGGGGCTTTGGTTTCTGTGTTAGACGTTGCACCGAAAATTGAAGTTGTAGGCGCTTTGTCATTATTCGGAAGTCCAAAAGTAAACATTGACGGTTTGTTTGTTTCCTTGGTATTTAGTGCAAAACTATTGGACCATGTTCCACCACTCGTGGTCGGAGTGGCACCAGTGGTAGTCATACTATTGGAAGTTGTTGCCGACGCAGAAGTTCCTAACGTTGATGCTGATGTTGTTGTTGAAGCTCCAAAACTGAAGCCACTATTAGTCGTAGTATTGCTAAACACATTTGTCGACTTCGCCGATTTGTTCTCGTCACCGAACGAACCGAACATATTTCCAGTGGTGATCGAACTTTTATTAAACGTACCAAATTGGGATGTGCTAGCTATAGGATTGTGAGTACTACTATTGGTTGAGGAACTTACGGTAGCATTGGAACCAAATACTCCGAAAATATTCGTAGTAGAAGCTGTAGTTGTTGTGAATGTTTTACTCGCTGCAGTAGTGGTTGTAGTTGCCGCAGATGTTGAAGTGACTGCTCCGAAAAGCGGTTTTCCTACATTACTCGCCTGCACTGCGCTACTAAAATTGAAACCACCAAAGCCACTGCAGCTGCTAGTAACTGCTGAAGAAACATTCGATGAAACTAAGCTAAACATGGGTTTCGTTGCAGCTGTCGTAGCAGTAGTGACGTTTGTTGTTGAACTAGGTAACGCCGTTGCAAAAACAGTAGCAGCAAAATTACCGAACCCATAGCCAAGGGGGCTTTTATTTGTGGTTGATGTGATTGGTGATAGATTCTTGTCGTCTGATTTTGGTTGAGTCTTATCGACATCTGATGTGCTTAAAGAAGCTACTGTGGACAGAGATCCACTAGAAGTGTTTGGCGGTACCGCTTCTAGTAAAGTCTTTTCAGTGCTGCCGGAGAAGGTACTTTCAGTACTTGACACAGTTTTCGTCGAATTTACCAAGTGAAATTTAACATTTGGCGTAGAGCTTGTGGTAGTTGCCGGTGAAGTAATTTGTGAACTAGCTGCTGTTATTGATGTATCTGATGTGGATGAATTAGTTTCTTCGTTTTTTTTAAATGTAAATCCGGTAGTAGTACTCGTAGGCACATTGCCTTGCTGTATTCTATTTGTACCATCACATGCACCTTTATTACTGTTATCACTGCATGTTGCACCAAAAGTGAATCCTTCGCCCGTCGAAGCTGGTCTTTCGATTTCGAAGTTTGTGTTGGTTAAAGCAGGTTTTACAGTCAGGGCAACGGTCTTGCTTAGTTCTGCTGTCGTCTGCTTTAATTCGGTTCCATCCTTTGAAACATTGCTTGCTGATAAGAAGTCAAGTGGACACTTGTCAGCGGTGGCACCAAATGTAAATTTTTGGGCATTGTTAGTGCAGGCGTCTGCAAAATTTGATCCAGGTTTGGGTTGCTCACAACACACACATTTAATACGACTAATATCATTTCTAGTCGCACAAGTCTCGCATTCCCATTTCGATGCTCTTTGTTGGGCTGCCAGCAACTTAAAGCCGGAATCTTCTGTCACAGACGTGCAGATATTCGAGGTGATTGTGGTTGTACAATTAATATCGATTGATTTTGCTGCTGCAAACCCAAATTTAAAACTACTGGCTGGTGCAACAGACCCACTACTAATGACAACGTTATCAATTTTTCCGGGTTTTTTATTTTGACATGCTATACAATAATCGGCCTCAATATTATTTGTCACCAAGCACTTGCTACATTCCCAGGCGTGTGATTTGAACTTAAACATATCGCCGCAGCCTTTATCAGCAACCAATATCGACGTCGACGAAGAGCCTTTCCTACTAGTTTCGCATGCAATACATTTATTCGATTCTTGCTTATTTCGAATCATACACACTTCACATTCCCATTCCCCCGGGTTCTTCTTAAATTGACTGCCAAAACTAGAGGAGATCAATGATAAATTAGCATTATCATTCGGAGATGTTTGTTGCTTTTCGACTTTTTTGGTAGTTTCGCAGGCCACACACTTCACAGCTTCTAACTTGTTGCGTACCATACACACGCTGCATTCCCATTCATGGTCGCTTTTTTTAAACTGAAAACCGAACGACTTAAAAGTACTCCCAGTGGTAGTTTCAGAAGTCTGTTCTTTTGTTTTGGCCGAAATCAATGATTCTTTAGTTAGGGCTTCTAAAACGCTACCACATTTTAGTTGAGTTCCAATTTTGTTGTCTAAACTTCCTGAGCAATTTATTGATTTGCTACTTTGGTGCAAATATATAGGTGAACTGAATTTGTAGTGTTTCATGTTTTCTGATTTCATATTTTGAGCGTACGGCGTGGAGATACCCTTAATAGTTGTTGGAGAGGAAAATATAAAGTTAGTTGCATATTTCGGAGTGGAGGTTTTCAATCTTGACTCTAAAACTGTTGGAATCATTAATGTACTGACTGATTGTTCATTTTGGACAAGTCCAGTTGGTGTGGTAGCTGCTTGCTGCTTTGTTGTAGTACTTGAAATGACTGAGGCCGCAGATGAAGGTGGCACTGCTAACTGTATATCGAATTGGGGCACAGCCTTCATCATTGGAAAAGCAATGTTTGGTAAATTTACCGGCAGCGGAGGAGCTTCAGCAACTAAATCATTGGAAGAGTTTGCACCACGACCAGAGTTGGTAATTTTGTTTCTAATTTTATTGGTATGTTTCTGTTGCTCAACTATTTTGCTGTTTTTTCTCTTTAATTCTTCATTTGCGGGTGAAGTATAGTCGGATGTGACTGGTGATGTCGTGGTTGAGCTCATATTGTGTTTGGTGATCTGACGAACCTTTTCGGTTGTATTTTGCATCTTTTTCATTTGCAGTAACTGTGACATTGAAGGCACCTGTAATTCTTTTATGGGAGGCAGAGATCCAGATGAACGAGCATTTACACTTGCAGAGGGTTGTAACAATACCGCGGTACTCGGTTTCGTATAAGGTGCACGCACATGAGACAAGCGTATGGCACGTGAGGCGTTTAATTCATTCTCATTAAGTCTACCCGCAAGCTGAGGCATATTTGCTCTGAAACTATTTGCTATTTTCTTAGCTTCACCTAACGGCGTACTGAAATCATTAATCAAATCAAGTATTCGTTTGGCCGTACTTGATACAGTTGAATTTTCACCTGGGTGACCAGTGGCAGATAAAGAGTTGTTAGACGACGATAAATTTGATAGACTTGAATTGGGACGTATCAATGTGGGGGCTATGCGTACCGCACCAGCACCGGTACTAGCGTAATTCTTGTGATAAGCCGCTGCGCCACCATATGTAGTTTTTCCTGTATAAAAAGGTGAAAAGGTATTCAGCAAACGGCTGTCGCTTAAAGCTGACATACTGCCGTAGATCGAAGCATTAAACTGACGGCGATTCAAGGAATTCAATGACAGAGTAGAAGTATTAAGCATATTGCCAGATACTGGAGTGTGAGTATTAGGTTCAGCAAACAATGACTTGCGTCCCTCCAAGTGCGAATGGAAGTTCAGGCCATTCCCAAAAGATGAAGCTCGACTACCTTGCCGACTGTCACTGACTGGGGTCATGTTATATAAACCCGTCTTCCGTTGCTGGCATGTGTTTTCAGCTTCTCTTTCGCCATTGTCCGCTATTGTATGGCTGTTTGCATCTACAATCCCACTTTCACCGCTTTCTGAACCGGTATCGTTACTTGCCATGATTTGATTTGCATCTCTACGCGAACCGTTTATAAGTTTTCGTCTTTTCATACCAACTTGACTTATTTCAACATCGTCTTCTTCCTCTTCTGAACGTCCGTTATATTTCCTTGATTGATTAATATCTTCAACATTCTCCTGAGTTTTGGCCGTCTTGACAGTTTCGTGAATTGTGGTCGAAGAACGTCTGACTATTCCAGGTCCTATATCTGACGAAAAGTCTTGTTTAACACTTGACAACGGTTGACGCTTGAGATGAGAGGTTGTAGCAAAATAATGCTCACTTGTAGCATTTGAGGAAGTTGGTGGTAAATTCAAGGTTCTACGCAAACTTTTAAAAACAATAGTTTTGTTAATTTTTACATTTAAGACATTTTCATTGAGCACATACCTTATTCGCGAACTATTTAAAGCGCCACTTTTTATAGAAGACAAATCTTTTTCTAAATCAATTGGATTGGATATTAAGTCAATGATATCAGTTTTTAAATTATGTTTTGAGGTGCTAAAATCATAAGGAGGTTCCTTTCTGCTCTGGTGACCATACAAGTTTAAATGACCGTAACGTTGATAAGACGAACGTGGCACCACGCCTATATTACTACTACGACTATTGCTACTGCTGACAGCAGGGGTTGAAGCAAGGAGGGATTGATAGTGCCCAATTAAAGGACTACTGCGGGTGCAAGGGCTCTAAAACGAGAGGTTGATCTCAGTTAATAAACAAATTTTACATTTTTTTTTTTTGGGCGTACGTTTATATGTAAACGAGAACGTTTTGCAGGTGGGAAGGAATTCAAATCTCGCCTTCCTGGTACACCGCTATGGACCTCTTCTTCACTGTTGTGCGACTCCTCATCCTCGTCGTCCTCTTCCTCGTCATCTTCTTCCGAATTTTCCTCTTGTCTGTGAAATCGGTTGTGTTCATCAAATTCTTCATATTTAGATTGCAGGTCATCATTTATGTCTTCGTTGGCATCTTCATCGTCTGAGCGACGGCGTCGTCTTTTCACAGCAACGTTCGTAATCAGGCTCCCATTAAGCGAAGAATCGTTCCGGGTTTTTGTTGAATTTGAAAACCATTTCGAAATTCGATCAGGTAAAATGCTTGAGACCCTTGATTTCACTTTACCGATAATGGACTGTAAAACAAAAAAGCCGTCGAGAATATTTATAAAAATATTGCTAGTAAAACAGAAAGGAAAACTAAAAGTAACAAAATATTTTAAGTTAAGTGAAATGTGTGAAGTGAAAGGCTATCTAAATTACATAAGATAATAAAAAATCTGTATAAAAGTTAACTATACAACCCTATTATTGAAAGGTATTCCCATTTAATTAGGAATAAGGTGTCGCTTTCAGAAATATGTTGTATAGCACACATTTGGAAGTTGCGAGAAAGATACTTTGATATACTTACATTATCGTTGGTATTGGTGGAATCATCCATATTAGTGTTTTCAATAGCTTCATTGTCGTGAATTGATTCACCATGTGAAGCATGTTCCGACATTTTCTAAGGTTTCAACGTGGATTGTTGTTCGTGTAATAAAAACCAGCTTGTGTTGTTATTTAACACAAGCAATATTCCTAATTCCCATACACAACTACAATTAGCAGTAAGGCAATTCTCGTCGTATACATGTACACTGCACCCCCTAGAGCTTGGCGTCCCTTGTAGGATTTTTTTTTTTTTCGTTGAAGATTGCTTTTGTTACACTTCGATGTAAGTCCATACAACTGTGTTAATTCAAATACAAATGTTTATATTTCTTGTTGAAAAATTGCAGTCTATTTTATTTGGTATATTATTATAAAACTTTTTGTTCCTCAAAAATGGCATATATCAACTCGTTGGCCTCGAGAGTCGCTGGTACTTGCGACCAGTTTCTATTGCTTTACCGTCGCATACAATAAATCTATTTCACTTGCACTTACAAAGCAAAACACATTTTCATCGTTTGCTTTCGCAATCTTTTTTTCTTTTCGTTTTTTGACAACTTTACTCTCAACGATGTATCACTCAGAAATATAAAAAAAAAAATTGCTTAATTTACTCAATTCAATACTGACTGCTTAAAAATTTTCTTTTTATTTATGAAAGAAGCATGTAACGTATGACTTTAAAAGAAGTTCAATATTAAATTGTAGAAATTCGGGATTTTTTATTGAACACGAAGAAACGAATGAGAAAACGCGTGAACAACGAGACACTTTTTCGTAGTAAAGAAATGGCGGACTTGAGTACAATGTTGCCAAACTGTCATTATATCGAATTATATATCTACATACATATATATATATATACATCTAAAAAACGCAATGTCTCAAAATCTATAATAAACTTGTTTTGGAATTATTTTGGCTTATAGCATACATAAACATAAAAAAACGGTGACATTTTTGCATTGTCTTTAAGTCAAACTTAGAAAATTGTATGAGTATGATGTTCGATATAAATTGGCGATTCGATGAGATTACATATTATTCCCCACAGCGTCAGGTATCTCTTTTTATGCTTATTATTAGTTTTGTTTGCAAGCTCTTTATATGTGTTGTTTTAAGACTCTGGTCATAGAATTGACCCCAAAAGATAGCTTATTCAGTTGAATGAAGCTTTTATTGACAAAAGACAAAATAAATTGTATTATACATATTCGAGATTTACAGTAAATGAAAATTTTCAACACAGTGGCAGCACTGTGTTTGGACAAAAACTATCGAAATTATTCTACCGTATTGCAGTAGAATACATAACAAAATTATCGAAAAAATATTAGGATTTAAAACTTTACTCAAGCGGCAACAATTTGCTTTTAAGTGATGATGAAATCAACCACCGTACGATATCGATAACATAATTTATTTGCACAATACCACATCTATCCTACGTAAGTTATGTTGTGTAACAGGCAATTGTATTTATTATAAATCATTTAATGAGAATATCTTAATTAAAAATATCAGCTTTTGCAGAGCGAAACATAGATCTATTGGTGTGTACTTGGAGTGAATTTCCTAATTTTGCTAAGGAGGCAGCGTTCGCCATGTTTGTGTTGAGAGTACAATCGATCCTGCCTGTGAGTTTTATAACCACACCTATTAACTCAGTTAGGGGTAATGATAGCTCCACTTCCGATCAGGCTCATAAGAATTAGTTTATTCAGTGACAATGCCATCTCCTAGAAATAAATTTATTACATATAAGGTAAACATCTAAGCTTCGCGAGATTTGTTCTCAACTATCCCATAAATTATATACATTCCTTCTAAAAACCACCAGGATCAAAACAATAGTCCAGATAAGTTATATATATTTTTTTGTGTATATTTTTTTAAATTACATTTTTATAACTCTTCAATTCTTCTTTCAGCAGTTTCCTTTTATTTTATGCCACCAGAGGAAGAACACAAGTATATACATTTCCCAACAATGTTTCACTTAGTTTTCCCTTTTAATATGCTACTCGACAGCAACTTTATGCTGGTGCAATCTTTCACTTTGTAGTGACAAAAATGCATACATTGTTGACTGCCGTAAACGCATTATTCATTATGTCATCTCGGCAATTAAGAACTATAAAAAATTTTATATCCCAAAGAGAGTTATGTTACATTGTTTTGTCAATTGCGGGTAACATTATGCACCGATACCTCTGTGAAGAGCTAACTTATTTTGACAAATAATTGCTTTAAGTTTTGGGCTTATATCTTTGATATATGTGCACGATTAACTAAAACAAAAATAGCAAATACCAGCTTGCTTTCTATCTCAATTATTTAGATGAACAGAGAGAAGAGCTGAGTCGACTTTAAATTATACACCAAGCTTATGCAATCTCCACCGCGTATTTCTGAATGCCAGAAATACCCCGACGAACCTAGTCCCTCCATCCTTGGGCGGCACAAAAATTTGGTGATGCATTTTCTTTCAGCTGAAACTTTTAACTTTACTGCTGTAGTCATCGCAGGCAACATGCCGCTTAAAACAATGTCCCCTCGATATTATATTTCAAACCATTTGCTGCATACGTAGCGAATACGTTCTGAATTTTTAAGCGTTCATTGAACGAATGTACACATTTCTAAAGTGATTCCTCAAAACTAATGCTACGTATGTGTCAAAAGAGCAATGTAGTTGCGGCACAAATTATTCAGCAATGACTCAATTTCTTCGTTTTGGGCTGCATTGCAAGTTGAAATAAGAGTAACTTCGTATAAAATTTTCCTTCATCTAAACATAATTTTCGGTGAGCAGCTCTCAACACGTGTTTTTAAGTTGTTTATGTAGTGGAGAATATAATTTTGCCGACGAATTTTTTTAAAGTAACAGTTACCAATTTTTTTCTACGTTACCTTAAATCAAATATGGCGACAAGTATCATTTCCCCATATTCTTTCACATATATATAAAAAAAGAATGTACTATTATTACTTTTTACTATATTACTTGCAAAGTAGTAACTACTGAATAAATTTAATCGTTTTGGGCCAAAAATGTATAAGTTGCCACAATACCAATAAAACGCCCTTATTTGATATGCAGACTCCATTGGACTTCGCTTATAATTTGCATATTTTGCAAATCTACATAAATGTTGAAAAATTTTCCTAGAAAGAAATAAAATAGATGGTAGCAAATTTCAAAGATTATTAACAAATTAATACAAACATATATTAACCTTTTGTATTTGTGTAGTTGTTAAATGAGTGCTCGCTGACGTAGAGCAATTTTCATGGAGACGTTGCACAAAACAAAATTATACACTTTTATTATGAATTAGTAGTGCTTATGGCAGTAAAATTGATAAATTTGATCATATTAGCTCCAAACGGTAAAGCCTTATTTTTATGTATATTTCTGCACCTCTGAAGATGAGCGATGCGTATTTGCTAAGAACGTGGCGGCGACTATGTTTATATATCTTAATCGCCTTCTACTAACTATACTGGCTAAGCTTAACTTAGTATGGTAAGACTCTAAATGGTATATGTAACCAGGCGGAGCCTCCGTTTAAACTGAATACCCTCTATAATACTCACATATGCACCACACGTGTTTCATGGCAATCTCTGTATTCCTCGTAATCGAACTAACGCAGAGACGTCCTGATTAATGTTGGAACCGCCAACTTTCATGAAATTCCAGTTGACTTTGTTGACATTCATTTTTACAATTTTATGTTTTGTCTCAATCAGCGATCGCTTCTCGTTTATTTTTATCTAACTTTCTTATCGCATTATTTAAAAGAATGTAGTATATCATATGTTAATACCGGATACGTGTAGTGTTGTGTTTCAAAATAATTAATTATGCCCTCAGTAAACTGGTTTAATTTGGTGTGGGTGTAGATTACTAATTCGAAACAAATATCCGCACTACAAAAGAATAATTATTAATTTACTTGCATGCATTATTTAAGCTAGAATTTGCAATCAAAACAAAAGAAAAAAAATCGTTCTACGTGGTTATCCTATCTCATGCTTACCATCTCACCGAATATTTGTGATATTAAAAAAAAATAATTTGTTAAATTTTAGTTAATTGATCAGAAATCACTGTCAAATAAAAAAGATTTTTATTATTTTTTAAATGAATTCTGTTTTATGATTTTTTTAACTTAAGAGGTACGCAAAATATTAAGAAAAAGGAAAAAAAAGGGTTAATTTCTCTTTGTTTTATCGAAAGTTAAATTACAAAAGAAAACTTAATTTAATTGCGAAGAGAGATAAGGAAGTTAAAAAGACTTACCAATGATTATTCTACGATGACTGCACGTTCTCGGAGAACTACCACGGGCCACAACAATACAAGAAAAAAAAAAAAAGAGATTAAATACATATAAAGACTTTTTTTGTTTTTTTTAGTAACGAGAGTGTGGATATCCTGGGGGTTCCAATAAAATATCTCCTGTTTTCTAAAATTGTGCTTTGGAAGTCTTCTTTTACGCTGAAAAATTTTCCTTTTATCAATGAACTTAATTCTCGTGGTTTTAGTTTTCCAATTTTTCTTTTTATTTTTTCGTACTTTAACAGCACGTATTTTCGCTGGGTTAATCCAGGCAAAAAAAGTTAAGCTAATTATTTGCTTGTTGTTCACGTTTTGTCGAATTGTTTTTCAAAAGCTTTTTTTTTTTTTTGTTTGTTGGATGGAGGCCAATAAATTTGTGGCTTATATGTTGACAAAAGCTTCCCTTAAAGAAGTTTTGCTCCCTAATTAATATGTTTTATATTTTTTTGGTTTTTACCCAGCACTAAAAACAAACAATCTTCTCCGCAGAATATTTTTTCCCAGTCTCCTTTTTTTTATTTTTTCTTTTGACAACAACCTACGATGCCATGCTGAAAAATAAAAAAAAAAATAAAAAAAAATATGACAAGTCAAAAATGACGACTAATAATAAGTTTCCAAAACGACGACAAGTTTGAGAATTCATATCGATGCTGTTTATAATTGTTTGCAGAATTGAGCCTGCCTAATGTACGGAGCTGTGTTGGAATGGTCCCAAATATATTGACATGGAAATTAAGGTGAAAGTTTAACATCTTAAGTTTCTGTATTCATTTAAAGATTTCAACCGTTGCTGCATCCATAAGACATTCTTAATATATATGTAGATAAAAATTTAAAGCTGGGATCGGATTTCATATTAAAACTTAACTCCAAGACTATCTTGAGATGAATTACAACCAATGCACCTATTTTAATTTTTTTGACACCTTTGCTCTCAAACATGTACGGAAGGTTTATAAACTTATAAACTTTTTATTATTGAAAATAAACAGCGGCAAATTCTACTTTGACTTCTTTAACCAAATATTTATAAAATAATTATTGCAATAAGTTCAACAATAACTAATAATAACCTCTCTTTGAATATAAGTGAACGAACATGAAGACGCATTAACGAAAAAACATATTGTACCGTAGCAAGAAAATAGCTGATTTCAGTTTTACGTTGCCAGCTGTTTCTTTATGTTATTACACAACATATTACCAAGCAATCGCAATACAATGCTTGCGTTTTCGCTGTAGATGGATTAGCAATTGTCAAAATAAAATTGATCATGTACATAGTTCAACATGTAGCTTGCTTTGCGTTGTGCGTGAATGCAAGTATTTAGTAAAATATAAAATATGTGTGCGTTTGATTTTTTACAAGCGAAATACAACACGCACACAACAGACGTGATTATAAAAAGAAAACAAAAACATACGATTTTATATGCTGTGAAAAACAACCAGAATTTTAAATATTTTTTGAAATCGTTTATCTGAAATGTGTATGAAAGTCGCGGCAAAGACACTACTAATATAAAGTTATGCTTGGGCAATTATTAGAATTATTTTTTTAATATATAAAATAAATGAAAATAACAGAAATCGGACGGGTTTTTCGTATTGCTCTTGTAACCATTTTATCCTTTCGTAGTGTGCCATCGTAATAAATTAAATTGGTTACCAGGTTATAAGAAAACGCATCCACTGAATGTTATCGATAATATCAACAATAATTAGCATTAACTTTCATCTCTATTCAAATTTTTCTATTGTGTAATATAAAACTTCTAGGTAATTGGAGTTGTTGTTTGCAGAATACTCAATCAACGGGACTTTTTGGAAATTAACAATGTCAGCTTCAGCAGGTCGAAGTGTGGGTTTGTTGACACGTGCTTGGAATGAAATTCCTGATATCGTTGCCGGGTCAGTACTGGCTATAATTGGACTTGGGTTGAGTGCATTTGGTGTAGCCAATTATTATAGTCATGATGGTGATAACCGCCGATATAAAATGACTTACGTAGTAATGCGTCCTGACGACCCAAGAGCTGAAAAAGTTCGTAAGGACTAACTTGCAACGAATGTATGTTGGTAGTAATTTTATTAAATACAATTAAAACTTCATTTAAGCTAAAGAAGTCGTATGTTTTTGTTTATGGAAGATTTTCAAGTGCAAATTTAATGCTTTTTCGGTAAAAAACGTTTTACCGCACAAAGGGCATAGTTCGTTTACATCTGCCGCCGGCGATAAATTAGTTCTAGGTCCTGTGTTTTTAGCGACAAGATTGTTTTTTAAGGCAACTGTGTATTGTACGAGGGATGCTTTTCCAAAGTACTCCTCGTACATTTCATCTTTAAGAGGGAGCGTCGTTTGCTGCACATTGTCAATGTTTTCTTTCTCATGTAAAAGCTTATGAGATATTTCAAATTCTTGTTGTGCCAATTTATATCTTTTTAAAAAATGGTATGATATTTCCAAACGCTTGACACAGTTGTAACAGATGTATTCTGGGCACATTTTTGAATTTTCCACTGAAAACGGTGTACAATACTCAAGCATCTCGAGAATGGTTGTAGAGGCTCCCGTTAACTGTGTGTTACATATACTTAAAAGATCATTTTGCTGGGTGTTACAAGCACGGCACAAATTATTAAATATATCACCCATCCTATTTACGTCTATGTATATTGGTGTTTTTGAAGCTAGAGATGGAAAATATTTGACGATGGTAATAGTCATAAAATTTTTGTACATATTGTGGATTTAGGGCTACCACACATAACAACTTTGTGGTTTTATCATGCTTTGAAATTTCAGTTGAATAAAGTGAAGACAATGCACACAAAAGTTTTCAGGCATAGCATAGCATAGGTTTCACCGGCTTTTACGTAAATATATAGAGAAAAAAAACTTATATCATATATTATAAACAGAAATAAAGGGAGAAATGATTAAGAACACGATTGCAAAGCACTACAAATTCTTTGGATAAGACGCTTGGGGGCCTTAGTGTTTAATCATTCTAAGCTTAATGTCGAAACTATTTTCGATGCCTGGGGAGCCAAATTGCTTATTGCTGCATGGGGCACTGTACTAATTTTAAATTATAATGTCAGCGGGAAATCGTAATTTTTCTTTTAACTCATGGTAGTGGATAAACGGATCTATTGATTAATGCAAGAGATATGCACTTTATATACTGCCTTGGTGCTTATTGAATTTTTATTCTCGTATGATGCAGTTTAGAAAATTATTATTGATATATACCTACTCTTAACACATTCGCGGACATTAAAAACTTCAGGGAGCTGCAAAAATAGACAGGCAATTATTTTTGAAACTAGTTGTAATATCCAAAATCTGATTATATATCTATTATAAGAGTAGTCAGAACATCGTATTTTAACTGTTATATGAAATGAATGTTATAGCATCCACGACAATATAGATCATATTTTTCAACTGGGATGACTTAAGGTTACATGAAATTAAATGAACAAAAATTGGCTTTAAAATTTAAATGCTGTAGCATTCACGTCATTTTGCATCACTATGAAAATGAATGCTATAGCATTCACGTCTGCGAACGTGTTAAGTTTAAGCTTTAACGATTCAGTGCGAATTGTACTGTCTGTTAGCTGTAGTTACTTCAATACAATAAATTGATCCTTGAAAGGCTTTGTGTTGTTTTCTGAATAATCAATTCAGTTATTTTTCAAACACATTACCTATAGAAAGTTACGAAACGTCTTTGACGATCAACTAGACGATTTGCTCGTTTAGGAGCCATATCCTGAGATTGGCGCGGAAATGATATGGAGAAAGCCGAAAACTTTGCTCACGCAGAATAAATTTCACCCGGTAAAAATTTCTAAACAGGCCAAATTGCATGGATTGACCAACTAACCGTTAAGAAATTTTCTGGTTATGTTTGCTTAAGTGGAACATCTATTAAATCTTTACCGCCTAGGCCTCTCATCTTATTAATATTAATTTTCATTAATACGTTAAGATTAAATCACTTGCATGACTAAATCTAATAAGGCAGGAAATGCTCCAAGCATGTATAGACTAATTAGTTTACTTGTTACTTTTTCAAAAATATTGAAGAAAATATATCTCCCAAGAGTACTCTCAATTTTAGAGCAATAGTTTATTGTTCCTGCAATGTCATCGTGTTGCTTCGTACATCGGAAAAGCCATTGAAAAGTTATTGCGCTGGTGTATTCCTAGACGTAGAAAAGATCTTGGATAAAGCCTGTCATGATGGGCTACTTTTTCAACTTAAAAAATTTCTTCCAACTCCTATGTATTTGCTGCTAAAATCCTATTTGCAAAACAAACATTTATATTTTAAAGTTGACAAAGATAGATCCAATATAGATAAAATTGAGGGTTGACTGACCCAGGGCGGTGTTTTCAGTCCAATACTCCAAACAAAATTTCATTTCAGGTCTTACAATTGCTGATAATAACTTAACTGCTACATAGGCTGGTAGCATGTCAATCCTATTTTCATCTAGTGTTCCCGTAAATGATTCCTACCAACTAAAAATTCATCTCAACAAAATTTTGCTTTGGTTGGACAAAGCGAATATTCAAATAAATACTGAAAAATCTACGTTCATTATGCTAAATAAGAATTCTTGTTCTTTACTATTTCTGAGCGGCAATAATATCCATGTTTTCATATCCATCACCGAAGGATGAGGGTTATATTCATTTTATCAAAACGTTTGCAAAGCCCAGAAGGAAGTATGGGAGTCCCCACAAAATATATATGTTCTGGATCAGAATCAAATTCTGAATAGATTTAACCATGTCTGTCTGTCCGTCTGTGTAACATCTATTGTAAATATTCTCCTGGTCTCAAAAATTATGTTATCGAGTTCATATTTGGCAGAAACATCAGAAGTTTTTGCACGCAGATTGGTACTGAAAATGGGCCAAATCGTTTGAATGTAATTAAATAGCAGGCCACGCACTAGGTAAACTGAAAATACCCCTGCTTTTCAAACGGAATAAAGAATTGTTTTTTTTGTTTATTGCTCAGCAGCTACAGGGGATAAATCAAACAATGGTAAAAATTGGCCACTCCTACCCAATATAATAATATCTCAAAATGTAATTACTTTTCAATACCTTTGTAGCGCACAGAAGCAAACTTGAAAAATCCAATATAGAATATAAACCTTTGGCTAGCGTCAAATTTGAAATGCGCCTGAATATGTCCAGCTAGACATCTGTCTGTCTGCGCAATTGTGTAGTAGCTGTGGTAAACAATCTCCCGTTCGCAAAAATAAAGATATCGCCTACAAACTGGTAAAAGAATTTCAAAATGAACCAAACTTTTCGACGAATACGCCTACAACGCTCACATGTCTATGTACAACATCTGTGTGATCACTTTGCTTTCCGTGTTTCTTGCTTTTTTTTTAGGATCGCGGTGATGGGTATGAAAGATTCGGTTACGACTGAATATAATTTTCTTACTTCGTGCCTTACCCAATAATTTTCGTTATAAATAACGAAACGAACTGAGAATTACACTTGCAGAACCGAAAACGAGAATAAACGGCGAGTTTGAAGATTACGTGAATATTTGATTGATTCTATTTGCAAATGTAGTGTACGGTGTTATTTGGTTTGTTAAAACGACCGAAATATTTGATGGTTAAAATACTAATGAATAGTGATACATATACATGTATGTTCAGCATTTACTACAGCAGAAATATACAACATACAAATAACTTAAACTAACTTAAAACTATATGCAAATTATTAATGTGTTACGTTGTGTCTGCATAAACCAAAGGTAATTGATAGTTTGCGTAAGCAAATGTGCCACGAACAATCCCTATCGACAACTATGCAAAATATATTGGCTTACAAATTGACCAAATTTTAAAATCGGAAAATCATATAGAAGCTAAACGTCAGCAATTTGACTTAGAAACCAAAAGATTCTGTCGTTTATTTCGTCCAGAAGAAGAAGAATATAAGTAAAAGTTTCAGTTAAAACAAAAAACAATTTTACGACCAATTTCAAATAACTTTGGAAGGGTAATTATTCTAGTATATGGAGCTGTTATTCTTATTTTCGGGTTGAGACTTCAAGTGCGTCGCCTTTTCACAAAATTTTATGAGAATTCACAAATCATATTATTTTGCATGTATATATGCAAATAAAATGAAAAACAAGAAGAAATGATAATCGTTTCTTTTAAATGTTAAGGTTATTTATCTAATTTATGTTTATCTTACACTAAAGCACATATTTTTTATATTATGTGATTTTTTAAATTTGGTTTACATCACACCATATTTTGCAAGAAGTGAAAAACTGGCAGTAAAGACGCTTTATTTTAAAGTTCAAATGGTTTTATTAGAGAGTCATAATTGGTAATTTCATAAAATGTAAGCAGGCGAAGGTTAGCAAATTTGTTATTTATTTATTTTTTTTTTGTTTGTGAGGGAAAATGGATTAGGCCTGTATGTATCGATTTAGACCCATAATCCAGTAACGATAAAAAAGACGCGTAGCTGCTATGAATTCAATTTTATAGTGCGTGTGTAACACGGTTTTTAGAGTGATTTTTTAGTTTAAAAACTTTTGATGATGCTTATGCTTGATGAACGTGCGACGTTATGCACCGCAATCATCCCCAACGTTTTTAGTTTAGTGTGGTTGGTTGGTATTCCGGCAGATAGTGTCCGAGAAATAGAAGTATAGGCAATCTGTGTAGGTAGGCTGAGTTATGAGTATAAAAAGTTTAAAAAGAAAAATCAGCTGATTTTATGAAAGCAGTCAGTTGCTTTAAATGCCTAAAGTTTCCAGCACGAAAAATTTCGTATAAGTTGTTGTACAGGCTGAATATAGTGAAAGATTGTCTGGGGATGTCAAACTTCCTGCATTCAAAGATGAGATGTTCGGCAGACTCGGTGATGTTACATTCTTCACACAAATCAGTGAAGGAGGCTCTTATCATTTTCAAATATACCTTGTCATAGGTGTGATTACACATGAGTCTATGAAGTACTTTAAATTCCCATGTTGTAAATTTTCCTTCTGGTAGAAGTCTGGGTGTAAGCTAAGGGTAGATTCTGTAAAAAAGCCGGTTGCTTTTTTTCCTAGCTAAGGTATGATATTTATCCTTCCATTCTTTTGCGATGAGTTTTTTTGATTAAGAGGAGAGCTTCGTTGGGGGGGTAGTTTATAGACAAAACCATGCCGTCAAGCCGAGCTTCACGTGCATAAAAATCAGCTTTTTCATTGATGCCGAAACCACAGTGACCTGGGATCCAGATGAGGCGGTATTTTTCAATGCTTGGATCTTTTAAGAGGTCGTAAATGTCAAACACATACATGTTATATGGGTCTTTATTCTTGATTAAAATCAAAGCCGATTTTGTTTGTCAGAGAAACATACAAATTTTTTTAAATTATTTTCAATTGCAAGGAGGATTGCCTGCATAATGGCCAGAAGTTCGATGAACGTGGATGATAGTTCCTGCAAAACTTTGAATTTTCCTAGAAGAAGACTTGGATATTCTATGATTGAAAAACTAGAAATGTCTGGATTGACGAATCCGTCCGTTGTGTATATTTTGAAGTTATTTTCGATAAAGTAGTTGAGTTTTTGCAGACATGCGGTCCGAAGACACGACCTTGACCGGTTTTTTTTGGAATTGGTGATTGAATTTAGTAGGTTTAGATCAACTATGCATTTATCGTGAGAAATACTGTTCCAAGAGGGTATTGAATTAACTTTGTTGAAGATGTTACTGAATTTTTTGAAACAAGTAGAGTAGCTACTAAAGACGTCATTATGTTTGGAGACAACTTTGTCAAAAAAAGTCGCTTTAAAGCTTTTTGCCTTGAGGAGTTCTTTTGCAGTTATAAGAAAAATTCTCTTGTCAACGGGGAGTTCATGTGAGATAGAATATAGGATTGATATTGGTCTTGAGGGGGACAGTCCAGTGCAGCGCCTTAGAATTGAGTTTTGGAAGGTTTGTATTTTTTTGATTGTATATGCAGGAGCGTTGCACGATGTGGAGTAGGAGTATTCGATTTTTGATCGAACAATAGATTTGTATACATTTAGAACTTTCCTAGGTCGGAGTCCGTTGTGAAGGTTGGTTAAGAGTTTGATGACATTTGAGCCTGTATGGCAGTTTTCGAGGATGTCTCTGTAATGATCGTGAATGGTCAAACTTGAGTTGATTATTCTGCCCAGAAATTTGATAGAGGAGGATTGTCTGATTTTCATACCGTTGACTGTGATGTGGAAGATTTTTTTGAGACCCTTAGCAAAGCGGATAAGTTTTGATTTTTCCGGGTTGAAGAGTAGATTTAGATCCGCACAAAGTTTATAAAAGAGATTGGCTTTGATGTTGAGATTATAGACTGCTTCTACTAGAGATTTTCCGGTAGAAATAATAAGGAAATCGTCAGCAAATTGAAATACGTGGGTTGCATTGTCTTGTAATTGATGTAGTCCGGCTGTGTATAAATTGAAAAGAATTGGACTGAGCCAACTGCCTTGAGGTAGGCGTCCGCGAACTTCAACTGAGTTAGAGCCCATAACAAGGGTTCGCGATGAGAGAACGTTTAGGATCCACAGTTTACATTGTGTTTACAGTCGTAGGCTTTATTGATATCTAGACAAAGCATAACTACCTGTTTACCGTTTGCCTTCTCACTTGCAATTGTGAAAAGGACTTCGTTTAGACACATGCCGGTGGAAATGTGTTTTTGATAGGCAAAGGACCTTGAATGGGAGTAGGAGTGAGTTGTGCAGAAAATTTGTGAGTCTTTCTTTGATCATTAGGTTTGTTATTTTTAAAAGTACAGGTAGAAGGGATATTGGTCTGAAATTAGTGAAGATTTCAAGATCTTTCCCAGGTTTAGGAATGGGTACTATTTTCATGGTGCGCCAAACTGTGGGAAAAGAGTTGGTCATCCAGCGATTATTTATTTCTAATAGCAGAGTTTGGAGGCTTGTCACAGGGAGGGCCTTTACCATATCATATTTGATTCTGTCGTAACCCGCTGCTGTGGATTTCTTTTTTAGCTTAAGGACGTGCATGAGTTCATCGAGTAAGAAAGGGGAGAAATTGTCAAACTGAGAGCTAAGTGAGGGGGCTAGGAGAAAATTAGACGAGGGAACTTGGGCTTTTAGCCATTCTACGTACAACCTATTGTTCTGGTCATCCCAGATGACGTGTTTATATTTCCTTTTGGTAGTGCGATGTCCATTTAGAAATTTCCAGAAAGGTTTTGTGTTGCCGTTTGTGCACAGTTCTTCTACTACTAGGGCTCGGTGAGTTGTTTTGGCCTTTCTGGTTGATTTTTTCCATTCTTTTTGAGATGCTTTGAAGTCATTAAAATTTGAAATATTAGGATATTTGGTAAATTTTTGTTTAGCCGCTTGCAGTTTGCGGAAGGGTGAAGTAAGGGATTTGTTCCACCAGGGTTTTGGTGAGAAAGATTCGGAGATTGGAATATTTGATTTGGCATTGTCTATTTCTTGTTGAAATGAGCACTGGATGGACTCCACCTGTGGTTCAAAACATGTATGCATTAGGTTGTTCAGGACTTTTTGTTATATTTTATAAATTTGTTGTTTACGTTTACGTTGATTTCTTAATTGTGGTTCTAAAACCATATGTTTTTGTTTACATTTTCCTGTAAAACAATGTGCAGCTGTTTGGAGAGGCTGTATAGTTATTATCCCGAAACCAGAAATGACGGCTCATAATAAGACAAAAAAAAGCAATTTCTTTAAATTTAGAAATTATGTAACTAATTTATGTTTACTTTGTACTACACAACTTTTTTTTTATGTTATATGATTAAAAATTTTATTCTACATTCTACATTATTTTATAAAAAATGAAAACACTTCTATAAAGGCGATT
This sequence comes from Glossina pallidipes, assembly GCA_000688715.1. Taxonomy (NCBI): domain Eukaryota; kingdom Metazoa; phylum Arthropoda; class Insecta; order Diptera; family Glossinidae; genus Glossina; species Glossina pallidipes. The sequence goes on along the minus strand of KK499908.1, from coordinate 372,439 downwards.
TTTTTCCAATTTTAAATATATATGTCAATTCAAAATATATATATTTAGCAATTCCTTTGCTTTGTTTTGTTGCATCAGTGCACTCCACCTCCATGCTCTCCTTTTCAAGACATATTTCTTCATTCTTTATTTCATTAATGAATCAAGAATTTATTTTGCTTTTAGATTCATTTTCTTTCCTCGTTGCTTTTGATATTTTTGTTGTTTACATCTATGTTCGTTTCTTTAGTTTTACTTCTCGACCATATGTTTTTATTTATATTTGCATAGAATTCCTTATTTTTTCTTATAAAATTATATGATATGGTTTTCTTCTTAATCCGATCAACGGAGTAACGCATCATTAAAAACGTTAATTATTTTTTCAGACTTATGGGAGTTTAAGCATTGATATGGGAATTAAAAATAATTGTAGATGCACTCGCAAATTGCCTATAGTTTCAATTACTTCCTGTAGCACCGTTATCTTGTCCAACATTTATTTGTAACACATAAAAACTTATATATACTTTACTTTATAAAAAAGAATATCAAAAGAAATTCTATTCCCATTAATATTTCGAAATATGAATGTTGGCAATCACTTTATGTCGAAAGCTTAACTTTATGCATCACGCGAAGACGAAGGGGAGCTCCGTAAGTTTAACCGGTGTTTTATTTTAAGGTTATAAGTCTTGTAATAAGTATTCAACTATTATTCAAATATTCTTATAATATATAAATTAAGAAATTTACAAAAGATTTATATCTAAAAATATTTTTTCTGAAATGTGCTAGAAATGCAGAAAGAAAATTTTATTGTTGTCACCCATTTTATAAATCCGCACTTGTTTTGGTACCATAAAGTGAACGACTTTCATGAACTGCATGAAATCGAGGAGGAATTACTACTGATACATAATAACCACGCAAGAGATTTCAATTATCATCCAAAATTAGGAGAAAAAGTAGCAGTAAACTTTGTTGCTTGGAATAAAACCATACGCGCCGAAATATTGGGCGAGGCGGAATGGCAAAAAGAATTTATTGTTTGGGCAATAGATTATGGTTTTCCTTTTCGGACCAAAAAGGAATATGTATTTCGTCTTCCCACGAAAATGACCAGGCAGATTGACCACATTCGTTGTGGAGGTTTGGCTAATATTTTGCCTGCTGAAACTGAATACGATTATATGGAAGATCATTTAGCTGTGGTGAAAAAAGATAATTGGCGGCAATGTGCCTGTGAGATTTTGGACAAATTTTTGATGGATGCCGCATCGATTACCTTTGTCGAGCAATTTAAGTCGACAGGCAATCACTTTTGGGGGAATTTGTTTGTGGTGGATCATAGGGGCGAAATTTTTGATGCTCGCGAACATTTACTGTCGGCTAAATTGGCCTTGGAGGAGGCGACAAAATTTCAAGAGATCATCCCTAAATTGAAAACTACCTCAATTTTGCAATATCGATCTAATAATGGGAGATCAACAAGCAAAACTAACACCATCCGAGGTAAAATAACTGACCTTTGTGTGGTGCAAAATTCGATGTCTGCGATTGATGAGCATGCGAAGCGCAAGGTTGAAGATTGGCGTGCTCGCAATAAACGACAGAGTGATTTAATAGAAGTAGCTTCGGTAACAGAATCAAGCATTTCGCGAGAAATGACTGCAGACGATGTGACTTTTGATGATTCGGTATCTGCAAAGAACTTCAATTCATCAGATGACGGGAAAAAAGTAAATGTTGGTATTACCAACTATATCGGCAAAGCTGGTACTCTAGCTAAAATTAAAGTTGCGGAAGATAAATTGAAGTGGCCTGGAGATGAACATTTCAAAGTAAAAGTTGAAATTAAGCCTGAGGAAAATTCGTCGCCAGACTTAAGAAATGTTTGCATGCGAACGAAAAATTTACTTAGATTGCGCACTAAATATGCGCAGCTTGAAGGAGATTGTTCGAATGATGTGTCAACAAGTATTTCCATTGTTGCATCTCATGCTTCCATTATCTCCAGTCGCAGTCAACAATTGATGGAATTGCGTGAAAAATATAAGGGGCACGAATCAAGCTTAACAACGCTATCTTTGGGGCAAACTTACGCGCTAGGTATTACAAATCATAAGAAAACCTTGGACGCAAAAATGGATGAAGTAAATAATTATTTTGGTCAATTTTGTCTCTATTAGTTCTTTTACGTGATTATCTTTTAGCCGAATTCGCAGGGACTACATATAGCCGTACACTCGCCTTCTTCCTTAAAGTATCAAAAATGTAAATCTTCGGATCAAACAAACTCTATTACCCATTACGAACCGACACAATCTACACGAAAGGTAAATGTGACTTTATTTAAGTTCCTTTTATTCTTTTTGTTATATTGAATTAATGCATTTAATATCTACTATAAGTGTTCCATTGGAGGTTCAGAAGACGAGAAGAAGCAACATTTTCTCGGGATGTCTTACACTACGCTCTCCATAAAGAACGATGACAAAGAAAACGTTGAACAGGTAATCAGTTCAGCTTCTAAGAAATTGCATTTTTTATTCACTCGTAATTTCGTTGCGTTCCCTGCACTACAGGAGTCCATAAAAATGGAAAGTGAGGAAGAGTTAATTAAATCCTGCAAATTAAAATACCCGAAAGAAGTTAACCCAAGGGATATTAAAAAGGTACAACGTATGAAGGTGTTTTTGTACGCTTTTGACTATGAAATTTTCATCGCAGAATTTGGCGTCTCCGTATGATGATTTAATTATGGTACCGGGTGGTTTTGATATTTCTCGTTTAACTAGTTACCGTAATGAAGACAGTCATTGGCATCGCATGAAATCGACGCCTGTCGATAAATTCGAGAAACTTTCGGAAACTAAGAAAGAAGTTCTAACAAACGAACAAAATGGATCCCCTTCATTAGAAACCATTCCCAGTAATAGGTATTCAGAGGTTGCAAAGAAAGGAAGGGATTTGTTGCGCCATGATTCACCGACAATAGACGAAAAACATGCAGGGGGTACTGTAGATACGACAGCATTTCCAGAAGACTTTGTTATAAAACGAAGAAATACTCCAATGAAACGATCGCCACCCCTAATAATCATGAAGTCATCCCGAAATAACCAATCCACAGATACTTCTAAATTCAATAAGGATGTGAATATACCGTAAGTTCTCTAACAAATTGGTACAATTGTAAACTTTTTTTACAATCTTTCCACTTATTCCTTGATATTGAAAAAAAAAAAAAAAAAATTGAATATAATTTATTGAAATGTTTGTATTATAATCTCTTAAAACTTCTTAATGAGGAAATCGACTTAAAATTACTAAACATTTTCATTTTAATAAAAAATTCACTTTGCTTTCTTTGATATAAAGCAATTAAATTTGCATTTAAAATATTGTTACGAAAATCCCAAATCCAGTTAATGCTTACTAGTCGATTTTCGTAAGTAATAAATTGCCTAGGCTTATTCGCGGCGCCTCATGCAGTTGCCGGCCGACGAAAGAGATTAACAGGAAAACAGTCAGGGAAAAACCCAGGTGCAAATGCGCGGCGCGCCATACAGCTGCAGGCCAAGGAAAACGATTAGCAGATAGCAGGTTAACTGATTAAAAATGAAGCCATGAAGTTAGGTGATCGTAACATGCTGGTAAAAATGTATATAAGTGAACTATTTGCGGAAGGCAGTTTAGTCGGAAACGTACATCGAGTCGGAAGAGAACATCGAGTCGTACGAGAACATTCATCTAAAGAATAATAATAGTTGTGTTGAGCAGCAGAAAGTATCGTTAAAAACACAATAAAGAATAAATTGTGAATAATCCTACATTTAGGAACACAACAAAACTTTGAAGCGCCTTTTATTTTCAATATCCACGATCTAGTGATACGAACCGTATTGAGGAGCAGGCAAACAACAACTGGTGTCAGAAGTGAGATCGTGGAAATCAAGAGAAATGGTGAAATTAGACGATCTAACAGTGGAACAGCTCAAACAGGAGCTGAGGAAAAGAAACGTAGCAGCAACTGGTGGTAAGCGTAATAAAAAAGAAAAGCTGCAGCGACGACTTTGGGAACAACTAGAGAAGGAGGGAGAGGATCCTTCCGTATTTGAATTCTGCGACGACTCTTACGAAGTCTACCCGACGGGCAGCATCGTAGAAGAAGAATATGCATGTACAACCGATGAGAGACGGGAGGCACGCGCGTACGTTGCAGCTACAGCACGCCGACTGCAGCAAAGCTATG